>JAVKLA010000049.1:16368831-16380558 GCA_034782735.1 Sagittarius serpentarius | reverse complement strand
GCCGCGGCCCCCCCCCCCCCCCGCCATGCACATCCCTAGGGATGCACGTCCCCCCCACCGTGAGGGCAGCTGGACAATGCACAGCCCGTACCGGGAACGCAGCCGGGTGATGCGCAGCCCCCGGATGCTCAGCCCCCGCTATAAGGGCCGGCTGGCGATGCACACCCCCGGGGATGCGCACCCCACACCTCGAAGGCAGCCGGACGACGCGCAGCTCGCACAGCAAACACACCCTGCCCGCAGATTTCTGTTTGCCCGCACTGCTCTTTGCCTGCTCAGCCCTTGCCGCGATGGCACCGTGGCCGCACGCAGCCCCCAGCCCCCCCGGGACGGGCCGGCTCTCAGCCCCCGCCAGCAGCCAGGGTCGCGGCCGGGGCTGGGCACCGTGCCTGTCCGAGGGTCACGCCACATCCTCACGCGGCAAGAACAGTGGCATAAATTTCTGTCTCAGCCACGTTTTTATTTTTAATTTGTGTTTTTTTTTTTTTTTTCTTTTTTTATGAAACCACTTTCCAGCTCCTCTGAATTATAGATGAAATACTCAGCTTTATTGTCATGGTGATTTTCGTGGCTGGCTCCTCTCCTCCCAGTACACTGACACCAGTACATGGCCTGACACAGCCTGACTTGCTCTGGGTCAGCCTGCTCCTCCGCCTCCTACTCCTCCTCCTCCTCCTCCTCCTCCTCCTCCTCCTCCTCCTCCTCCTCCCAGCCACCTCCAGCCTTGCACAGCCCTCGCTAGGGCACATCCAGCCCCCCAGCTGGGCACGGTGAGAGGCACTGGCCCCAATTCCCCATCGGCTGGTGGTCTCCCCGGGCTCTGTCGGTGCCCATCACCCCGCACAGGCCATCTCCAGTGCACACCGGCTCCATCACCGCGACAGAGGGACCTCGGGAGCCGCCGCCAGTCCCCCACCACCCCGGCAGGTCTGCCACCAAAGGCAAAGAAAAGGCATAAATTATTTATAATCTCTTTCAATCAAATAAATGCTTAGGTGCTTGAGTTAATTTCCTGGATCCTGAAAATCCAAAGCGCAGACTTTTAATAAGGCAAATTAAGTGCTTTATATATTACACTGATTAAAGCTCCGTATCAATCTATCTATCACACGCTGAATTGGAGGGGCCAGGAAGCAAACAGGTCCCCGGCAGCCGTGCTCCCCTTGTGCAGCCAGCGGCGGGCTCTGCTGCCCGCCCCGGCCGGGATCACACCGGGCACAGGGATGCTCCCTGTGCAGAAACACCTACAAGTGGTTAAAAAAAAAAAAAAAAGAAGAAAAAACAAGTCTCTAGCAGGTTTTTCCAGTGAGTGAACATCAGACCAAGGAAGAGCATGGAGCGAGGCAGACCTTGCTGTGCCCTGGGACCTGCCAGCGGCACGGGCAGAGGTTTAGGAGGCAGGAGGGTGTCCCGAGGGATGGGAGATGCTCCTTAGCCCACGGCTCCCCATCCTTTCCCGGGTCTGTTCCGATGGCAGCGAGGGGTGATCCTTGTCCATGACTGGGCTGGTTCCCATCTCCAGCCCTCGGGCAACCTGCTCGGGCACGGCCTGGAGCATCCGGCAGCGCCGCCGGCTTGGTTAGCTGGAGCGATGGGGACTCCTGACGGCACAGTGCCGTTCGCCGGGAATCAATTGCTTAAGCGTGTGCTATTATTAATTAGCGCTCATTATGGTGGTTATTTATTATTAATCAGTGTTAACACAGTCCTCTCTCCTCACCGTCCTCCAGACCGGCTCCCTGCTGCAATCCCTGCTCCTTCCAGTCACCTCCACCACTATTTTTCTTCATTAATGGAAGAAATGGAAACACCTTCCCGACTTCACTTAAAGATCCTACGGGTCTAACGCGATTTGTACCATGCCAGTCAGGCTAACGAGGGAGTCGCTTCGAATGGCACTAATGAAATTTCACAGAGGCAGCAGCACGGGCCGGGCGAAAGCGCTGGGGGTTTTGCTGCCGGAGTAAATTGCTCATGGCATCCCCTGCCTGCCCCGTCTGCATGGACAGGGTTTTAGGGTGGAAAAGGGGACCTGTCCGGAAATATCAAGCCCAGGTAAGAATGATACAGAGGCTGGAAAAACCCTCGGTGGGGCTTAGCAAGGGGCTGGGCTGAGAAAACAAAGTCGATGGCAGAGAGAGGAGGAAGAGATTACAGCGCAAAGCCCCAGACAAATGGAGGAACGCTTTAATCTGATTAGGGAGTTATTGTCATTATTGTATTATGCTGATTATAAATCATTTCGGAGCACAGCTAATCAAAACAGAGATTTGTTCAGAGCTTTAAGGGTCACTACCTCCGGCAAACACCCCTGCCCCTCTCCCACGCTTCCCTTCAGGAGCGGAGGCAGAGCTGCATCCCAGGGCGAGGGGCATGGACCAGGGATGCAGCCCCTGCAGAGAAAGCAGGGAGGATCCCAGGGGAAGGCTGGGCTGGCAAGGCTTGGCGGGGCAGAGCGAGGAAAGAGGGGTACGGGCACCTCCGGGGTGGAGAGGATGGGGAAATAAGGAAGGAACTGGCTCGCCAAGCAGCCGGTGTGGGGATGCTGCCCACGGCCAGGAGACGATGCTCCACGGGCCGGGCGTACCAGGACCGTTCCCGCCCCCCCCCCCCGCTCTGTGCACCTTGTCAAGGCAGCTCCTTTTTTCATTACTGTCTCCTCGGATTAGAGATGTGCTCATTTTGCAGCGCGCTCGCCGCTCGGCGGCCGAATCCCAGGCGCCACGATGCAGCTGCAAACTACATTAACGTCTCGCCAAGGAGGCCCTAATACTATTAGGAGGGAGGCATTATAGGTGCTAAATGACAAGCCCCTAATCAGCCCCCGGATTTATGTCAATCACATTCCCTGCGCAGGGCGGAGCAGGGCCCTTCATTCAGAAAAATTGCCTAATTGGGAGGGTCTGGATTCTCTTCGCCTGTCTTGTTTCTGGAGCTCTGGGGCTCCCGGCCGCCTTCTCGGGATGGCAGTAAACGAAGCTGATGACAAGATGCAGGATGAGGAGCAGGGAGGTGGTGACTGTGGCCACGGGTTGGAGCTACAGCCAACTCCTAACTCCATCCAGCCTGCTGCTTCTTTCCTTTTCAGCGGCTCCAGAAGTGCAGGACTGGTCCTTGCTGGGGTTTTGCAGGGATTGCATCAGTCCAGACTCTGCTGGGACGGTGCAGGAAAATAGGTGGGAAAAAGGAGGCCGTTTTTCCATTTGCCCAGCCCTGCGTCGGTACCCTTAAAGAGCTGGGCTGCCTTCCTGCCCTTGGCTTCAGCAAAATTAATTGGCAATTACCAGAAGTCCATAAACCCCAGCCTTTCTTGGGGAAGGAAGCTGTAAAAGCCGGGTGTCCGCAGCCATATTTCCTTCACTCCGCATTGATCCCGTGGCCTCTGCTGGCCACGGCTCAGCTGCGGGGCGATGTGCTTGGCCCCCGCAGACCCACCCGCATCGATCCCGGGGACCTCGGCCCGCCTGCGGCCCCTCGCAGCCGGGAGCATCGCTGGCCCCCTGCTAGCACTGGGTGCAAATTCCCAGGCTGGTGCCAGCCCGTAGCGGAGTCCCTTGTCCTTCCCTCTCCTTCCCACTCATTTGGCAATATTTATAATAACGGCTGCCGTGGGGGGAAAAAAAACCCCCGTAGCTGCAGCTGCAAGGGGCACACCACAGCATCAGCAATCCCCCCAGCACCGAAATGCCCCCGGGGTAGGGCACCGAGGGGTGCTTGGCTGGAGGCAGGGTTTGGGGAACATCCTTCTGCGGGACGGAGGGGTGCAGGAGGGCACGGCTGGACTCTCCGGCTGGGATGCGCTGAGGCTAGTGTGATGCCCCATGAGACCGGAGAGGCTGACGCTCCAGCGAGAGCGTGCATGCAAAGCCTGGACCAAAGGAGCAGCTGAATTTGCTGCCTGGGTCTGGAGGAGATGAGGAGAGCTGGTGGCCGAGGGTGTGGAAAGGCAATTGCCTTCTGGGAAGGCAATTTGCTGCTGGTTTTGGTCCAGGGGATCCCTGTTCTTACGGGATGGCCGTCTCTCCAGTGGCGGTGGTCTCGCCGGGCTGTGGAGGGTAAGGGGAGCAGGGGAAGCGTTCCCACGCCCCGCCGCGAGCCCCAAAATCCCTCCGTGTCATTTTCCAGTGCTGAATATTTGACGAAGGCTAAAATACTAATAAACTGTGCTACAGCAGCACTGCATGGAGCCCGGGAGAGCGTTTTAGCTCTTTGGATATTGCACGCTACTCCTACGCTTTCATTACGGGAATCCCATTAACGGTATCGGCTGGACCCTAATGACGGCGAAGGGGGGGCTGCGGTCAGAGCCCTAATTCCAGAGTCCTGCCGGCTGCTGCCGTGTCCCTGCCTGCTCACTCTCCTGCAGCTGCAGAGCCGTCACGGGGCAGGTTGCATTTAAAAGCCTAGATTGAATCTGGAGATTTTTAAAAGCCCTCAGCTCCCATATGTCTGTGCTGAGCGGATGTGTTTAGTACGTTCCCTTTGCCTCAATACGCACTGTTTGAGCAAAAATAATGCTCTGTATATTTTACAGAGCTCCTCCAAACGCGCATTTTGTCAGAACTGAAATATAAATATCCCCACCAGCCTCCCAACACCCACCTGCCCAGACTGATGCTTAAGCAAGAAAATGTAAAAATACACCCTCCGTGCTAATCCGCTGCTGATGGCAACAATTAAGCAGCAAACAAGGCTGCTAAAACCCGCCCTTCCCCGGCCGGGTCGGTACCCAGAAAGGGTCTGCTCCCTCTGTGGCCACTGCTCAGTTTTGCCGGGGGGACCCCGGGGCCCCCAAGCAGCCCCGGTGCTTGAGTGTTGCCATCACCGTGGCACGGGGCAAGTGTAGCCGGTTATTAAAAGCCATTACCCGGCCGGCGTCACGCTGTCCCCCGCAGAACGGCTACCTTTCCCGGGGACTCATCTCATTAGAAAAGGAGCCAGGAAGCGGCTGAATTTCCACCCTGCTGCTCTCAGTTATCTCTGCGAAAGGGGAGCCAATTACCAGCAGCTGGTGAGAGCCTAAAATTATTATTAATTTCAAACAAAGCATATGCTTTGTGTTAACAATCCTCCGTGGTGTGGCAGAAGGGCCAACACCATCCAGATGGCTCAACGTGCAGCGGGAATGATTAATGCACGGTTCTGCCGCCTCGCCGGGAGGTGTGCGGGGACGGAGGGCAGGGGCCGTGCTGCGGTGCCCGCCGTGCCCGGCACGGCAGCAGGGGTCCGGCATAGGGTCACAAGCAGCATCTATCGTTGCTTATAATCAAAGAAAAACCCTGCGCTCTTGAGTTAACGTCCTCCCAGTGTCCCAACACGCAGGGCAAGGGAGCAGGGATGCTGGCAGCCCCGGAGAGCCGCGGGGCTGGCAGCAAGCTCCCCCAGAGACGATATACGTGTATTACGGAAGCGTAAGTATACTAACAGAAGTGTATTAAGGAAGGTTTGGTTCCCAGGCTGGCAGGAGACCTGCTGTCCCCCACAGAGCTCCTGCTGCTCAGCCCCGTGGGATGCTAAAGGGTGGTGCTTTCCCTGCCTGGTCTCAGCTCCCTGCAAGCAGACTCCCTTGCTGGGTTTATGTTGGAGTAGAAGATGAATCATTTTCCTTTCTATCCCAGGCCTGGCCTGCATGAGGAGACGGGTGGGAAGGCATTTTCCAGCTTGGCTCGAGGGTTTGCAAAGGCCTGAGCCATCTGCGAGCACTTTGGCACCCAGGACTGCAGAGCGCGGGAGCACGTTAAGTGCTGCTTTGCTCCCTTAACTTGCCGTGGGAAATTACACGGATAGGTGTTAATGCAGAGTTCAGAGAGCATTTCATCTTTGAAACGCAGCAATCGCATCCGAAATAACTGGTGTGAAAATAAAGAATGAATGATTTCTATTTTTACCGGGCAGCAGGAGCCGGTGCCACTTCTTGCCTTTGCAAAGAGCTGCTGCTCGACTCCGCAGATCCCAGGAGGGCTCAGCCCAGTGCCCTGACCCCGGAGAGCACGGACAGGAGCAGATACTCAGGGAAAAATGGTCTGTTTGCACCAACAGGGACTCATTTGGACACAGATCCTCCCCAAAGGGTCTTCTCCTTTGGGTCTGTCTGGCCACAGCTTCCAGCGAGACCCTGGTCCTTGGGAAGAGCTGGTTTGCAAAGCTGCTCCCACGCGTTCCCCTGCATCATGTTTTTCTCCACCCTCTGGTGGGATCAATAGATCAAGGTCCTTGGAGGGCTCCAGAGATCCCGCCGGATTAACACGATCCCACACCCACCGGCGTGGAGCATCTCCTGCCTGAAGATGGATAACGAGATCACACTCAGAGGTTCTCAGCCCCCTACCCCGGGGCGGGATGCCCCGAGCCTTTGCCCTGGCAGGAGGGTGCCAGCGTCGCAGCCTCAGCCCCCCGGGGACCCTGAGAAGGGGGTGGCAGGAGCAGCAGAGCTTCTTTAAATCCCACAACTGGAATTGAGAGCGAAGCATCTCCAGGGGAGAGGGGTAAAAATAGCTGCTGCTCTGTGTCAGCGACAGGAGGGCGGGTGGTGGAGCAGCCGGGGGTTTTATCGAGGGCAGGCTGCGAACGCTCGGTTATAAATAGGAGTAATTACTCGAGTGGGGGCATGGCACTTAATGAGGGGTTGGGCTGACACCAGCGCTGTGATCGCACGATGCTTCCCAGCACGGGGTGGAGGAGCGATTTGCATCGTGGGCCAAAGCCTTACGGGAGCGAAGGAGCCCCGGGAATGAAGAGGTGCCATCGCTGCTCGTCCCTGGGGACACGGCGGTGCCGGGGCTGCTTTGTGCCAGGGCGGAGGTGGCCGCTGGGGAAGGAGAAACGCTCACGTCTTAATTACACTCCCTGTCAGCGAAGCTGATACCTGGTGACTGAGTAATTGTGTCCAGGAGCTGCGGGCAACGGTTAATTTTAATTAAAACCTGTGGCCATAGCTGCCTGAGCTTTCTGCATGGGCAGCAGCGGGCGAGGGCTCTGCCAGGGCGGCCCTTCGCCTGACAAAAGCCAGCTCTCCTGCCCGCTGTGCCCTTCGCACCCCTCCTGCGCCTTCCCTGGGTTAGCCGGGAGACGTGCCGGCAAGCCGCCTGCTGCAGCCGGGAGAGTGCCGAGACCTGGGGTTTTCCCCGCCGGGGGCTGCTCCAGCGAGGAGGGTGAGGGACTGGGAGAGGAGGAAGGAGCAAGGACAGAAATAAAGCACCAGGAGGGAGAAGAGGGCTTGGGAGGAGGCAGCGCGTGGGGCTGGTGCCTATGGAGAGGACAGGCGAGAGGGGCAGATCTGTGGGGCAGGATGGGGCAGCCCCGGCTGCCTCCTGCCCCTCACCCTGGGATCGTGCCAGCGAAGCCGCTCCGCATCGGTGCGTAACGGGTATGACCTGCCTTTGTTGCAGTCACATAAAATATACATTTGAGTGATAATGGGCCGAGAAGCAACTGAGCACAATCTCAAAGAGATATTGGTGCATTAAAAGAGAGCAGAAGCTGCTGCAGCTGGTTAAGAGATAGCAGCGGCCGAGCCCTTTCCCCGGCAGCGGGGTCCCCTGCCCCCCATCCCCTCCCTGCCCTCCGGAGGGGGATCCCGGGAAGCAGCAGGGATGCTCCGAGCGGGCAGAGGCTGAGGGGTCTGGGGCTCTGCTCCTCGCCCCGTTGCAGAGCTGGGCTAAGCACAGGAGGAAATTCAATGCACCGCATTTCCAAGGTGCGGGGCCCCAAGATCCCTGAGCCCAGGCAGAACTAATGGCAGCTCCCATTCCTGCTGACCCAGCTGGGGAGTTTGATTCATGGCCCCATCAATACCGTGTATTTATGCATAAGTAATAATGGAGACGAAGCAAAGCTGTCCTCTCCGCCAGCGCACGGGGGGATTTATGGAGTGCAGCCGGCTTGCCTGACCTTTTGGGCTCTCCCCCGCATCCCGGAGGGCTCAGCACTAACCTCTCCCCAGCCCGGGAAGGTGCCACCCAGAGCATATCCCCATACCCAGCGTCGCGGGGAGATGGAAGAGCTCGGCAGCGCAGGCGTCGGGCAGCGCCAGCTTTATCTTTGCTGAACAGCAGCGGATCTGCTCAGGAGAGGGCCGGGGTGCTGTTGAGTCTGTGCAACAGGCCCGAGAGTAATGGAGTTAAAAAGTCAACCACTGAGTCACGGTTCCCCTTTTCCACGCGTTCCGTGCTCGTGAGCACCCCAGACTCCCTTCTGCTTCGAATAAGCCCGGCTCTCCCGGCCCTGCTGCCAATATAACCTGTGTTCTCAGCTGCTCGCTGAGACCACATCTTCATCCCATCCCCTAAACACACCCCCCGCTGCAGACCCCCGTCGATGCGTAGGACCTGGACCTGCCCTGCTCTGGCTGCTCCGGCACACAGAGCCGCTGCCTCTTCGCTTCTCTCCCCAGCAGCATCGCACTAAGGCAAAATGTGAAATACCACGACTGAGGCTTTGAATAACCCGTGGGCAGAGCCTCTCTCGCTCCACGGGGGAGAAGGAGTGCCCAGGAAAGGGAGCTGAGTTGCCAGATCACGAAATGCTGGTCCCGTTTACACCAGGGCTCTTCTGCACCATGCGGTCCTGCAGGGATTCGGAGACGGCCGAGATGCTGCCCCCTGCCCCGGGGCCCTCATCCTCAGGGCTGTGCCAGGGAGCGGACGCCTGGCATCCCGGCGCTGAAACAGTGCACGGCGTCTGAAGGCCGGCACCCCCCTTTTCCCCCCTTTCAGACCCATTACAGAGGACCTGAGTGCCGTCCCCCCCCCCCCCCCCGGTGAGTGCAGTGCTCCCCCCAGCTTGCCCTGCAGCCCCTCCGGCATATGCTTTAACCTATGGTGCATTATTGCAGCCGTCATCTCTTTACCGTCCCCCAAAGCCCCGTTAGCTGTCAGCTCCGGGCCCCTCCACCTGCACTTTATGACCTTTGCTCCTTTGGGCTAACTGCTCCCCCAATTTGCTCTCATCAACGAGTTTCAGGGCTGCTGCACTCCCTGCCTCCTGGGTTATTGATCCCTAATTCCCCCCATGGGAGACCTGCTCTCTTCTTGCTTCAGTTTGTTTCCCAGCTGCTCTGTTACTGCTCCTCTGCAGCCCCCCGTGCCCCCACAATCCCGTACTGCTCCCCATCTCTGCTGCATCCGACACAGGAACGTGCATTGCACAGGGGGCCAGGCCTGGGAACACCACGTTTTCAGGAGCAAACTGAACAGCAAATATAAAGCGCAAAGGCTGCCGAGGAGGGACGGCTTAAAAACAAGCACTTCTGGGCAGGCAGCAAGCTGCCTTTGAACTGTGCAGCGCGGCGCTCTGAGCTGCTCCAGCTCAGTCCTGAAAGAAGGGCGAGAAGTGCTTTTTCCCTTACAAAAAAAGGAAAAAAAAAGGAAAAAACCCTGCAACCCACCTTGCCATGCCCCAGCAAAGCCCAAAGCCAGCCCTTCCGCCCCGCTCCCAGCTTTTATTGCCTCCCCAGCTCATCGATCCCAGCTGGGGGGCAGCTCTTTTCCCAGAGCCGGGATCTGGCCGCTCTTACTGAGCGCACCCAGCCCAAAAGCGGCTCTGAGCCTATGTACCCACAGCAGAGATATACATTAACGACTCCAGGTTTTCACAGTCATCCTTTCATAAGTGCAAGGAGTTCTAGGACAGAAGAAAGACTCCGCTGACCAAAAAGGCATCGCCAGCCTTTCTGAGGCTTGCGAGCTGTGAAGACTGCTCACGGTGAATAGCTAGGAAAAATGTGATGCTTAAGGGCTTTCTCCCACCCCAGCCTTTGCGGCCAGCGCCTCGGCCACGCTCCAGCCAGCCGCGGTACCCGGGTGCCTCGCCTCCATCAGGATCCCCAGCATCCCCGGCCCTTTGCTTTTGTAGTTTGTCCGTTTGTTTGTGCTTGCCTGTCAACTCCCCTTCCACCGGCATCCCAGATGAGAGCAGATTGCATGCTAATAAATTCTGGATTGGCAGCCGCACCCGGAGACAGGGAAAAGCTGCTTGAATTACAAAGGGAGCTTCCGTTCTGCACCTGGATTTGCTTCTCCGCCCCAGTTCCCTCTCCTGGGGCGGTGAGGCTGGGCCCTGGGGCCATTGCCACCAGTGGCAGCGGCAGGGGATGGGCAGGGAAGGCAGGAGGTGGGATGCAGGGAGTGGGATGAAAGAGAAGCAGGTGATGGGACTTGGACCATTATAAGGGCATTCACACTGCAAACGGCCTGGCTATACCCCGTGCCCGTATGTGCACATACGTTGCTGCCTGCCGCCAGGGCACACAGAGGGCCAGCCCAGCCCAGGTTACCCAGAGATGCTTCCCTCGGCCCCCGCCAGCACCCGGGATCCAACAGTAAAGATTAGGGCTGTTGCCTTTTCTTCCGCGAGGAGTGTAATCCCCGCTTTGAAAGGCGCATCCTCCGCTTGATGCTTCCTGACATTAATATTATCATCTCCAACCAGCCGCAGAGCCCAGCTGTCGCCTGCGATTAGGGCACTGACACAGATCGGTGCAAGATTTCACAAGCGTCTCATTACCGCTGACTCCGGTTCTGCACGGCTTATATAACTCATCTTGCATAAACCTGTCACCGGCGGGAGCTGCTCCGCCGCTCAGCCCCGGTGCATGCTGATGAGGGGCGGCCGAGGGGGGATGAAGGCCATTGCCTGCCCCCCCCGCCCCATCCCCGCACTGCTGAGCATCCCCTGCCCCTGGCTCAGGTCCTTGCAAGGAGGTTTTTCTTCCAATAGAGCAGCCTGTTCCTGCACCAGCCACCGTGCACTGGGTGCTCTGGGATGGCAAACTGGTTACCCTGGCAAGGGAGCATCTTCCAGGGGCATGTCACAGGTCTGGGAGGGGTGAAAGGCCCCCAGAGCCCCCCCCAGCATCCCCCAGCGTCCCGGGTTTGCTGGAGAGCTGTGGATGGAGGGGGTCCTGCAGCGAAACACAACCTGCTCTGAAAACAGCCCCCAGCGGGGCCGGGGACAGGGCACACTGAGCTGCACGCTAATGCTCTCGCCCGTCCTAATTGCACAGGCAGGGGAAATCTGGGGAGGCAGAATGTAATTACCGTGGCTGGAGCCGGGCCCGGGCTTTGCGGTGAGCACGGGGACTCTCAGAAAGAGCTGTGGGTTCATTAATGGCCTCAAACAGGCAGGAGCTCGCTGTTTGCCGGTGGTGGGGTGAGGTTTTTTTGTGCGTGGCTCATTGGAGAGCTGCTGCCTCCAGCAGCACGGTGGCTCCCGAGCTCTGCCGCACGGCTTCGGCTTGGCTCGCCCTGCACGGAGACCTGTGGCACCGCTTGCTTTTGCACCCCGAGCACCATCGGATGCTCCCGATGCGAAGCTCCCTCGCCAACCCTCTGCTGTAAAGGGAGGGCGCAAGGGAGGGTTTTTCCCAGCTGTCTTCATCCCTGCTCATCCTCACTTGGCAGATGCAGCGTCCTGGGAGCTGTGGTGCCGGCACAGAGCCTTTGAGAGCAGTCGCTGGGTGCTCACACGGAGCAGGACCTGTCCCCCAGCTCTGGTGGCTTGCACATGGGATTTAAGGTGAATGCAGTAATTGCAGGGCCTTTCCGCCATGCAAAAGCATCAGGGTGAGGATCCGTCCCTGTGAACCTGCTGGCATTCCCTCCCCCTATCCCCCGCTGCAAAGTCAAAAGCCGCTTTCAGGTCCCTGTGCACCTGTCCTGGTTTCGGCGGGGACAGAGTTAATTGCCTTCCCAGGAGCTGGTACAGCGCTGGGGTTTGGGTTCAGGATGA
>JAVKLA010000049.1:16352899-16368731 GCA_034782735.1 Sagittarius serpentarius | reverse complement strand
TTAGTGTCATTGCTAGTTTCTTCCTTTCTGTTCTATTAAACTGTTGGTATCTCAGCCCACGAGCTTTACTTTATTTTCTGATTCTCTCCCCCATCCCACTGGGTGCGGGGGGAGCGAGTGAGCGGCTGCGTGGGGCTGAGCTGCTGGCTGGGATTAAACCACGACAGCACCCCATCACATTGGCGTGGGGGTCCCGGGCCCCGGCAGGGACCAGGAGGATGACGGCTGTGCTTGGTGACCCAGCGTAAGACATGGGGCTGGAGAGGTCCCACTCCTGCATCACGGCGGCAGAACCGCCCCCCAGGCGGGAGCAGAGCTCGCAATGTGACCCTGGTCCCCAAAGGGCTCATCAGCGATGCCAGCAGAAACAGCGTCGCCTCCCTGCAATTAATCAGAGGCGCTACTCGTAAATGAAGACAACCGCTGCTCGTCAGCTGGAAAACACCTCTGCCGCTCCTCTTGCCAGGCGTTAGCTGGTGAGCCGAGAGCAGCCGACAACCAAAAGGAGGTGTCTTGGACTTCTCTCGTGGCTGGGTCTTTTTTCCCCCATTTTCAAATCGTTCGAGTTTAAACCTTTCCCCTGAGTTCCCAGCCCATGTGCTGGGGGATGTTTTGCTGGCGACTCTGTCTCGGGTGATGCTGAACCCGTACGGTTCCCGCAGAGGAGCCGTTCGGGGCGTGCAAAAGCCTTCGCCGGGGCTCGTGCCTCGCTGTTCCCCCCTTAATCCCTCTCGGCGTAGCCGTGCGTGTGTAGCCATGTGTTTGCTGTATCCGTTACCGGCGACACTTGGGATCAGGCGCCCGGTGAACAAAAGAGCTTCATGAAATCTGAGCTCACCTAGTTGCTATGTAATTATTTCCACACTACCTAAGCGATAGGTGAGGAATTCATCCTCTTGCCAATACGGTTATTGTTCCCAGACGCCTTGGTGCGGAAAATGCCAGAGCGTGGTTGCAATGGACAGAACAGCCTAATTAAGAATAAATCATTAATGATGAGCCCTGCCTTGCTGGCAAGGGGAGGGGGTAAGCTCCAGGTTGGCTCCTCCAAACACGCCCCTTGCCTTGCTCCGCGCCGGTAGCGCTGGGGAGGGACTTGGCCCTGGTTTAGCTGCCTGCAAAGGTTCCATGCACACGCCGTGGGCGTGCACGCCGGTCCTGCCACCCCGGATTCCTGCTCACCCTTCCTCTGTGCCCCGCTTTCCCCTCCTGCTCCTCTCACCCCAACACAGGGAGCAGCGTCAGTATTAAAGCACTGATCGTGTGACATCTATTCAAAACACCCGGCCCTGGCTTTATCATTAAATGCAAATGCTGGGGAGTAATTGCTGGTGGTAGCAGCAAGGAGAGAAAAATGACAGTAAGCCCGGGAGCAGCTATTAGATGGGAAAGCGGAAAGTGTAAACAAAATATGGACCATTAGCCTGTAGTAACACTGGCCGTTTTTCCCCTCCTAATGCCTGGCATAGCTGGTTGGTGGCTGACCGGGATTTCTCTTGCATTGCTCGGGAAGGAGACGGCAGGGAAGAGGGGCTGCACTGAATCGCTGTGCCCCGGCGCCCGCTGTGCCCCCGGGGCAGCTGGAGGTGGCCACGGGCACCCTGTGCCGCTCAGGGTGGCAGCGACCCCTCTTCCCGCTCCATTTCAGAAGGAAAAACCCCTTTTCCTTGCACCCCGGTCCTGCCGGTGGGTAGAGACGGAGGCGAGGTGGGAGCCTCCAGCCTCGTCCCCGGCTTAGCCCTGCTAATCTCTGCTTGTCAGCGCCGCCGAGGCTCTGTCGGCTGCCGGCAAGCGGGGCTGAAATCTGCCTGCTAAATCCGACAGGATAATTAAAATCAGGTAGGGAGATGGCTATCAGCTACTTTTTGCGATGCCCTTTCCTTCCCCCCCGCCCCAGTTCACTTTCCATCCCTCCCTGGCAGTCCCTGCCTCCTGCTCCTCCTCATCCTCTGAGGAAGCAGATAGGCTCATCGAGGATGCTCTGGGTCTTGGGGGTCTCCCTGTGCCCCCCCATCCCCTCCCTGTGCAGCGCAAGGACCCTTCCAGCTGTCTCTGAAGCTCCTCTCCAGCCCTGCCAGGATGCAGAGGCAAATTCTCCAGGGGAAGGACAACACTGCAATCAATTAGAGGCATAAAAAAAAAGATAATTTTATCAATGGAGAAATCCGAGGCAGGGAGGTGGGATTTTCTGTTCTGTGTAATGGGAGCATCATGTCTCCAATTAAAGTTTGGAGGATTCATCTCAGAGCTGGGGCCTGTCAGAAGCTGACATTTATTAGGCTGTCAAAGTCAATCTCTTTCAAGAGCTGCTTCCCCAAGCACATTGGATTATGTATCATTTATGCCTTTTCTATTGGGGCACCCTGTTTTGAGTCGGGTTTTTTTGGTTTACATCTTGTTTTGTTTCCCCTAACAGGAAAGAAACCCAGTGGCACAAACTGATTCCATTTCGTGAAAGCTATTTCTGATGAATTATCGTTATTGCTACGCACAGAAACCTGGAGCAAAGATCAGGGCTTCCTGGCGCTCGCTGCGGTGCAGACACACCCCAGCAAAGAGGCTGGGGACTTCCCTGGGTAACTGGGGAGCCAGCCGGCCGGCGAGCGAGGGGACACAGGCTGGGAAGGTCTGGGCTGTGGCTGGGCATGTGGGACATGCCGAGAGCAGGGGTACGGAGGGATGCTGCTGCCCCGGCTGTGTCCGCACCGCACCTTGCTCGAAAGGGATTTTGGAATCGCCAGCTTGGGATGCAGGCAAAGCTACAGGCTCCCAGCTGGGAGACCTGCCAGCCTCGCGCTCGCCTTCTGGGTGCTCCGGGGATACAAAGAACCACGGGCCGGCGGATGCTGTCAGTTTAATTGATCACGGCAAGGGCTGGCGCTGGCGGCAGCATGTCGTTACCTGCCGTGAGCGGAGCGGACAGGTGACAGGAGACTTTGTTGTACGCAGGTCCCCAGCCAGGACTGTTTTTGCTCCCCTCTCAATTCCGGTGGTGGACGGGTGTTTGCTCTTGATCTCCTTCAAGGCATCCAGCAAAGGAGAGGGGGAAAAAAGCCTCCTTTGTGCCTGCTTGCCGGTCCCGCGTCCCAGGGGGGTGGGCTCTGCTCCCCGGCCAGCGCCGGCGGTGTCAGCCTCCCCGGGGAGAGGCAGCCGGATTGACAGCTCCGTCTTCTTTCATTGCTCGACGCCAGGAGAAAGAACTATTTTTATCATCTCCTTTCGCTGCTCCCGGCTTCCTTACCTGTGCGAAGGGATGGGAGGGGTTTTAAACAGAGCTTTTATCCCCATCCCGGGATGGGCTTTGAATCCTTTCGCCCCGTTTCACGCCTGTCCCTGCTGCGTGCCCGGGGGCTGAGGCCGCTCTGCCCAGGGATGTCTCGGGGCTCTGCAGCTCTCAGCATGAGCCATCCCGTATCGATCCCTCCTGCCCCTGTCTGAGTCTCTCTGTCCCAGTCATTTGTCAGGCTGGTTTGGAGATGGGAATGTGGTGTCTCTTGCTGAGCCTGACCCTCTTTAGCATCCCTGGGGAGGCTCCGTAGAGTGAGAGTGGCGTGCCGGTCCGCCACGCCTGCCTGCGTGGGGCGGGGGGGGCACATCCTCCCCCAGCAGCAAACCCACACACACTCCACGGCATCTCCCAGAGCCGGGTGGATGCTCCCCCTTGCCCGGGTAGCAGGGAGGAGGGGGGGTCCTGGCCTGGGCTCCCCCCAGGGGAGCAGGAATCGCGAGCCTCTGCCGCCCGCAGCACCCAGCCCTCGCCTGCCGCTGCCCCTGAGCCTGGTCAGACGCCCTGTTACTGGAATTCAGCCTCCTCAGGGCTGCCTGGACAGGGTTATTACAGGATATTATACAGACCATTTGCATGGCCACCTTCAGGTCATTTCGATCACTTTAAGCTACTTATCTGCCCATTTTGTTCCCCATAATATTTGCCTAATTCGATTACTCTGCAGCCTCAGCATGCTGCAGTGAAATAATCAGGAGATATTACCCAGAGCAAGTCAACTGGATCCACGTTTCCAGCTGCTTCTCTCCCCAGCCAGCTCGCCCGCAGGGCTCGGCGCCCGCCCTTGCTCGGGGACACCGGGGACAGCCCCAGGACCCATCCCCACCACTGCTGTGCTCAGTCCAAAGGCCAAGGACTCTCCGTAGCCAAACATTACAGCCTGCCGGTCCCCTGTCTGTCTGTCCCATCACAGCCCTCTGTCCTTCCTCCCCATCTCCCCGCAAACCAAGCCGTTCCCAGCATGCTGCTACGTGTCTCCCAAGACTCGTCCCCTCCTGGTGCTCAGGACTTGGGGCTGGATGAAGGGGTGGCTGAGTTGGCTTTTTGGCGCGCCCTGGTCGCTGGCAGGGGCTGGCAGGGCAGGACCAGCCTGGCCCTGGGTGTGCACAGGGGCAAAAGGGCTTTTTGGCAGCCAGCCTTGTCTCCCCGTGGCTGCGCGGGTGCTCGCCTCTGCCCTTGCATCTGTCCAGAAACGGAGCCCGGAAACGCAGCAGCCTGCGAGGAGAGCCTCGCTATTCCCAGCCCATCAGCGCAGCCTTTCCCGGAGTACATTACCTACCCGCTGAACACAGAGCTCGTTTGTGTAATGACCTGTTTGCAGAGAATCAGCAGGCTTTGCCCAGGCACCCACCGGCTCCAAGCCACGGGCTCCTGCCAGAGCCGCCCTCCAGCGAGGTGCCAGCCAGCGCCCGAGGTGCAGGCAACTCTCTCCGGAGGATGCCGATGCTTTAATTTCGGGCCAAAGAGGAGGGTTTGGGCACCAAAGGCCTGGAGCTGAGCAGAAGCTGGGCTGCAGGGAGGGGAGGTGATGCTGCTGCAAAGAGAGTTGCTCCCAGCCGGCCCATCGCAACGGTTTTTGGGGCACGCAGGAGGGTCAGACACCCGTGTGAGGAGGACAAAGGCCAAGCCAAGGGGAGAGGAGACGAGGCTGAAGCACGGAGAGGATGGGAGAGGGGAGCTGCTGGCCCTCCCCAGCTGAAGACCCTTGACACGGCTTGGAGCCGGAGGAGCCAAGTCTGCTTCCAGGCTTGTTTCAGCCCCGGCAGCTCCGGGGGGAGCCCTGGCAGGGCAATCAATGCCAGGCCCGGACTTAATTGGCAGGAGCGGCTGCCTAAATGAATCTTCAGTATGCGCAGGAGGAGCTGGGGAACGGCCTGGTTTTGGAGCTGGGCGCATCCAATTTGTGCCTGCAGCAGCCTTGGGAACCTCAATTAAGCCGCCTCTGGCTTTTCTAATCAAACCCACCCCTGTCTCCCCATGGGGCTGGGAGGGGGGCACAGGCAGCACGGGCAGCGGGGCCATGCCTGAGCACTGGCTCCGGCAGCAGGAGGGAGATGCCGTCGCGGGAGCGTGCCCCGTGCCTCCTCGAGGAGCAAGGGCAGGTCAGCGCTTCGCTGAGCTGGTTTGATCCCGGCAAGCTCCGTGTAAGAACGTGTCTGGCGCCTGAAATACCCCGTTCCGTGGCTCCAGGGACCCTCAGCCTCTCCCCCTGCTTTCAGCCCTCCTGCACGCCACCCCCGTCCCTTCCCAAGGCAGAAAAGGATGCAGGAGCCCCCCTCCCCGAGGTGCCTGACCCCAAAGCTTTCCTCCAGCAGATGCAGATGGGCACATTCTGCGGCCCTCCACGGAGAGGTGGGGATGCAGAGCCGAGCCTGGGGATGCTCAGCCAGCTCCCATGCCCACGCTGCGCGGTCTGCGAGCCCCAGGGAACCACAGCAGCGGCACATTAGACGTCTTCGACTCCAGCACCTCCAAGGAGCTGCCACCGCCAGCTTCACGGCCGTTCGAGTGCCTCCGTCCATCCCGGCGGCTGACCTTCCCGCTCCCCGGGCCGATGGGCGACGGAGCTGGTTTTGCTCCTCACGTGCCAGGTTCAGGCACCGGGCAGGGGGAATTTGTTCCGCTCGGAAACGCAGGTCAGTGCCTGGGGACCAGCCCAGCAAGGTGCTGGGCATTGCTAAGCTGGTCTGCCCCACCAAAGCCTTATAAACCCCCCGGGGGTGGGTTTGCTGCTGGGTGGTGGGCAGCCACCTCCCCTCGCCCCTGCATCCCCGTTCGGCTGCGGCCTGCAGCATCCTGGGGGATCTCTCCCGGCCACCGCGGGTGCGGGACGAGCCCCCGCAGAGCCAGACGTGCTGCCGTGCCCAGTTTACCCAGGAGGCAGGAGTGCTGCCGCTGAAGCAACCCCCAAAAAACCCCCGGGCTAAACCTGCCCGCTCCGCAGAGGTGGCTGAGCCCTCCGCACACCGGTGCCAGCGCTGCTGGACGGGCTTTCAATAAGCTCTGGTTTCAACCGCAAGTTTGCCTCTGCCCCCCCTCCCCAGCGCTCCCCGCGCCCAGCACAAAGGCTCTCCTCTGCCAGGGCAGACAGTGACGCTCAGCTGGAGGCGGCTGCGTTTCCCTGCCTTCACAGCTTATTAGTATTTTGTTATTATTATTTGGCTTATAAATAAAAAATGCATGCTCTTCTTTGCAGAGGGGTAGGGGGGGGTTCCCGGAAGAGACTCGCGTTTTTTTTTTTTTTTTTTGATGATGATGCTTGAAACACCTTTCCCAAGGGAAGCTCGCTTTGAGCTGGCAGGATCTACTTCTGAGGGAGGGTTTTGATTATTTGGAGCATTATCATTGTTCTTTGCACCCTCTTATCCTCCTTGACGTTCCTCAGAGGAACCAAGGAGTAAATGACAGTGAAACGTGTACTCGGTCCGGTTTGCAAACGCCGTGTGCGTCCGTGCCCATGCACACGAGCTCTGGAGTGCAGAGGCATTGCTCTGCTAAAAGGGAAACATTTCTCCAGGGCTTTCTCCAAAAGGGATCCCCTGCCCAGCGCCTCTGGAGACGCTGGGCCAGGGCGCCCGGCGCGGATGGAGATGAGGACGGGCGCCTCGGGCTCTTCCCCAGGGTGGGAGCATGCAGCCGGAGCTCCTCTGCCCTCGGCCGAGCTCTCCCTTGTTGTGCTGGGTCTCCCCAGGGATTGCAGAGGGATTATTTTCCCAGGCAAGCACCCCTGAGAGCAGCCCTGAGGGGCAGGAGAAGCAGCTCCCAGCAGCCGAGCAGCAACACGAGGGATTTGTCCCACCGAGGAAGGGGACGGCTGGGACCAGCGATAGCCCCCGCGGATCCCTGGGGCCAGCACACATCTCTCCCGCCTGCCTTTAGGAAGAAATCCCCCCCATTAAATGCTGCTCACCACTCCAGGATCTGGGGAGCTGTAACCCAACCTGTGCTGGCCCGGGCAGCCTCCAGCACTAACGGTATTTCAAGGAAAGAGAGCGCTGCGTGGGGCTGGGAGAGCTGCCTTGCCCCCGCAGCCCCCCAGCTCCCACCCGGAGCAGAGGTCCTCCTTTCCCTCGCCCCGCTGTCCTGCCTCGCAGCGCTGCAAATGTTATTAATGCGCATAAAAATAGCCGTAATTAAGCTCAGCTTCCAGTGCCGAGGAAAATGAGAGCAGTAAATCCCAGGCAGGAGGAGGGCTGGAGCTGCGCTCGGGGTCGCCGCTTCGGGAGCGCGGATGCTCACCCCTACCCCTGCCCCAGCCCCCCCCCAGGGCATGCACAGCCCCTTGGCAACGTCCCCTGGGGCTCCCTGTCACCCGAGAGCTGCCTGCAGACATCTGGAAGGTGCTTGCATGTGACACATCTTGCTCATGAGGAGCAAGAGCTGGCTGCAGAGAAAAAGTGGCTGCAAGTGCCTTGGCCAGCGTGAAAAAGCCTGGAGTGACAGGTAGTGATCAGCCTGGGAAAGGATGCTCCTGACATCAGTCTGGGAGGAGAGCGGTGCTATAAATACGCCTGCTGACACAGCAAGCAGGGCTTGGAGTGGAAGAGAGAGACAATAAAAATAATCAAGGGACTTGGGGATACTGCCAGGGACCCGAGGGGCGAGTCATGACAGCAGAGCGGGGAATGGCTTTGGAGATCTCCCGCAAAGTTTCCCCGGGGGTCTGTCCCCTGTGCAAGCTCTGACGTCTAACACTGGGGTTGCACCTTCTGCTGCAGCCTTTCCCGCCGCTGGGACACCGATCCGAGCTCTCTCGTCCCAAAACGTGTGGGGTTTCTTCACCGTCCTCCCAGCCCGACAGCCGAGGCAGCGTTTGCCACTCGGTGCCAGGCTGCCGAGGAGGCGGGAGGGCGGCCAGACACTGGCGAGGAGCAAGCCTCCGTGTCTGCACGGGATGGGGAGCCTCGCCTGGCACCCAGGGACCACTCTCCGGAGGATGCAGAAACATCTGGCGCACAGCTGCAGCAAAGCCTGTCTTCTCCCATCCCTCCCAGTTCCCCCCGCCTCGGCAGCAAAGGACCCTGCATCCCACCCTAATTGCATCTCTGTGACAAGGGGAGCATCCCGCAACCTCTGCACCCCTCGGGGCAGACAGAGGGCAAAGCAGCTCCTGAAGAAGGCGGCAGCAGCTCCCCGACAGCCCCTGTTTCCCACCGCCACGGCTTTCCTATTGGAGCAATTTCTCTTTTCCTGCCGCAGGGAATCGCAGCAGAGTTGCGCTGTGCCGGCAGTTAGAAATACCCGGTGACGGCAGTGGGCTTGCTGAGATTTCATTGCCCTTTCTACCTGCTGCTTTGATTTTTCCCTCTGTTACCTCTTCCTCCCACCTCAGTCAAAGCCTTTCCGCTCTCCTGCCCTCCCTCATACCACAGAGAAAGGGAGACATCCCATATGCCGCGTCTCTGGTTTCCTCCGTGCCATCTCTTCAGTCGCTTTTGTCCCCATCTCTGCTTCTTTCCCAAGATTTAAATTATCCTAAGAGTTCATAAAGCCACCCAACTGCTACTTCAAGCTTCCTGCACCCAGCTGAACTTTGCAGAGCTTCACCTTGGGTGGAGGGAGGAGCAGGCAATGCTGCTTTAGAAAAGGGTGTGGGTTTTTGGGACAGAGATTGAAGAATACGCTGTTAAATGACACCAGACGCTGGGATTATGCCTGCCGAGATGCACTGAGCATCGCTTGCGCTTCAGCCAAAGCCATTCTGGCCCCAGAAATCGGGACATGGGACAGGGAAGAGCTGGCATTTCCAAAATTTCGGGTGGTTCACAGCACAGGGCACCCTGACCCAGCCACTGCCCTCGGCCTTGCCGGGTTGTGGTTACCAGCAGCTTCACTGGGGTTTTTGGTGGCCACCGCTGGGCTTCAGGCTCCATCTCCAGCCCAGCCGCTGCGTGCTGGACCCTTCTCTGGCAAAAACGCGGCAGCGCTCCCCGTGCCTCCTTCCCTTTCCCTTACTACCTGCCTTGCCTTGGAGCCTCGGCGTCTTCGGAGGACGGTGCACGGAGAGGGTCCCCCCAGGGGGAAAGGGGGACCTTGCGGGGATGTGACACCTCCTGGGACCCTGCCCGCAGTGCGGGAGGACGGGCTCAGCCGTGCATCGCCGCCGCTGCCCCTGCCAACAGCTTGGCCGGGCGCCCGCGTGCTTAGCTCGCCCTTCGCGCCCGCACCGACGCGGGGCCATCTGCCCGCCGCCGAGAGGGTCGGCTGCCAGCGTGCCGGCTGCCAGCGCGGTGCCGGGCAGGGGAGGCAGAGGAGGGAAGGGGACCTGCGCCGGGCACCGAGGCCGAGCCCGGGCCCAGCAGCAGCTCCCCGCATCCCCCAAGGATGCGTGGGCATGTGCTGCGGGGACCCCTGCCCTGCCGGCAGCCAGGACCCCCTCCAGAGCTCACCCCAGCTGCCCGCACTGCGAGCGCGCTGATATATAGGAATTCAACGCGTTTCCCGACGTGGGCCCCAGTCCTGCTGCTCCACTCGAGCAGTGAAGGCACGGGACGCGTCAGCCGAGGATGCCGTATCCAGGCCAGCGCTCCCTGCCCCGGCGCAGACCACAGCAATTACTCATTTAATGTCCGGGGAGTGGATGGAAATCTCATTCCCTGGGACCAGGGAGTGCGGGGGTGGGAGGGGGCTGCCCAGCTCGGGCTCCTGAGCTTTTAGTGAAACTCAATTTGCTTCATTGCCTGATTAGGGCTGAGCGCGTGACACTGGAACCAGCCCTCATTACCTTGCTTTTCCCCACGTCATTCCCAGAGCATCTGAACAGCCCCTTTTCTCCTCTCTGCCTTTGCCTCCCTCCCTGTGCCCTTCGTCTGATGGGAATGAGGAGCTGCTTGCACGCAGAGGCGCCTGTCACTCTGTCCCAGAGGGGTCCCAGGCTAAAATTCAGGGTGTCCCTGGGCTGATGTACCCGGTAAATCCACCCCGTGGGGCTCCGGGGCAGGGAGCCTCAGCTCAGACACTAAGGAGAGAGCAGAGTAAAACAAATATGTTCCTTCAGAAGAAAATCCCCAACTGCTTCCCTTTCAGCTCAGCGTCTCGCTCAGGTGCCGTGGGGTTTTATTCAAATGTCAGCTGTAATTTGGGGCTGCGGAGGCTGACGAGTGTGTGAGCATGAATCCTGACAGCTTGGCTCTGCGCATCCCGAGCGGAGCTGGCTGGGCTGATCATCCCCTCCGAGTGCCACCAGCTGAATTACCCGTCCCCGTCTGGGTTGCTACAAACTCCAAAAAAGTCATCAAAAGGCAGGGAATGGCTGCAGCATCCCCTAAGCAGATGCCAGCTCCCCAACCCTGGGACACCCTCAAACACCGGTGGGGCTTGTCCCCTCTCCCCAAACACGCTGCCATCCCAGCCTCCTCGATGCAGAGGCTGCATTTTAGGGATAACCTGGCTCCAGCTTGGAAATCCCTGGCAGAGCGGGACCTGCTCCTTCCTGCTGCCCGGGGAGCGCAGGCAGATCCGCTGCCTGCACGGCAGCTCGCGGCATTGATCGGCGCCGTCAGCGTGCCGGATGGGACCCCGTGCCGGAGCATTCAATTAGCCGGGAGAATCATGTCCTCCCTGAACTATCACTTTCTCTCTGGCAGGACAGAGCTGGGAACGGGATCGATAGGGCTGACGGCTGTCCCCAAGGCCCGCTCGTTAGTGAGAGCCACAAAACAAGTCGAGGACGAGGTAGAGGAGGAGCTGCCGGCTGAGCTGGCCTGTGGTGCTCTCCGGTCTGGCAGGTTCAGGACCTGGCAACCAGCCCTGTGTTTTATTCAGAGGGGTCGGAGTGTGATTTGGGATCAGCGGGGCTCCTTTCATTCAGTGCCTCTGCCGGAACCACTTCTTTCCCTCTCCAAGACCCCCGAGAGATCAGGCGACAGCGAAGCAGGCAGAGGAAGGGGCTGGTTTCCCCAGCAGAGGTTAAAGAGGGAGAATCAGTTCAGAAAACAGCAGCGAGGGAAAAAATAGCCTCTGCTTTGCGTGTAGCTGTCGGGGTCCATCAGTGTCGGGGTGTTGCAAGGACTCCCGTAGCCAGTGGCTACGAGCTGGCTGCTGTCAGCAGTCCTGCAAATGTGATCCCTAAGGAGACAGCCGGAGGGAGCGAAAGTGTGACTGTCTGTGCCGGGGTGAGCCCCGACAGCATCAGTGGATTCACCTCCTGGGCATCGGCTCTTTGGGGGCACCCTGAAGTGGAAACCCATGCTCAGACACAGCGTTTGAAGGAGGATGGAGATGCGGGGCTTCCCCAGCAGCAGCAAGCATGCAGCCAGCTGCAGATGAGCATTTTGCACGGCGAGGAGCAATGCAGCCTTTCTCTGTGGGTGCCCTGCGTTACGTGCATGGTTTGGCGTGAGCAAATTCTCTGTGCACGCGGCAAATGTGCCCACAGTGAACCAGCAGTGCTCCCTCCACAGCCAGGGCTCGAGCAGCCCCTCGCATGAATTTCTTCTCCTCTTGGTAAAAAATAATATAAAAGAGAGGCCCATCTGCAAGGGGGAAGAAAACAAATGGGCAAAATCCCGGAGCCTTGGAGCTAAAAGGCACTAAACAAATGGAGCATGCCTGCGGTGCCCGGGAAGTTACGTGCCAGCGGTACCTCTGCAGCCACCCTGCCGTAACTTAGTGCCTCTCGCAGCACGGCTGAGTTATGGGGCACTTCGGTGCGGGGCCTGGCTCCCATCCCTCACAGCCCCTGCAGAAAACCCTCCAGCAAGTGCTACGGGAGCTGCTGAGCTTGGGCTGGGGGTCGCGGGCAGCCCCGGGGCGGGCGGCTGGTGCTGCGCTGCAGGGAATTCGGTTTGCTGCGCGGCCCGGCAAGGCAAAGCCCTGACCTGGGAACCTGCAGTCCTAAACTGGGCTCCGCAAACTGAGTTGCAGCTCGGGGACGCGGTGTGCTGGTCCTGCTCTGCCCCTGGGGTGCAGGATGCCCCCCAGGACCGGGAGCAGAAGCGAGGTTCTGCCTTCCAGCCATCCCTGGGACCCTGCAAGCCCCCAGAGGTGCAAAAAAGCCCATGTGGGACCCAGATTGCTGCAGATGCCTCAAATACAGCACCTCTTGGAGAGCAGAGCCAGGGTACCGGCGGAGGGGGAAAGAGCATCCCCTCGAGCCCGGGACAGCCAAGCAGGGATGTGTCCTCCTCCGCTCGGCTACGCACCCCCCTGCCCGTGGACCAGCCGAGGGCAGAAACCCCGCACAAAGCTGCGGACCCTGCGTCACCCTCTCGCTGCCCGGGGACATGCTCATGCCCTTCTTATAGCTGTCAGGCCTAGGAGAAGACAAGGAGTGTTGGGGAGAGCTCTGAGGCTGGTCCTGCCCCCCATGGATTACACTGTTAATGCATAATCCATCACTTTAACAACCTTGACTCCCATTAATGTGATAACGCTTTGCAGAATTAAAGTCTAAAGTCAGGAGGGTAAGCAAATCCAACTCATATTAATGGGACTTAAACGGAAGGAGGGGAGAAATCCTCTGCTCACATTTATCAATTTCTGGGCAGAAACAAAGCCCAGCTGGAGGAGAGCTGTCCCAGCCCCGCAGAGAGGTCTCCTCCTTGCCGCTGCCGAGGGGCTGCTCAAGCCCTCGGGAGTGGGATCCTCTGGAAGCGGAAGACAGTTTGGGGAGAGGAGGAACAACCCGTGTCTGCCGTCCACTGCCCCTCACTCCAAAGGTGCCCGGCCCTGCTGAAGGCAGCAAAAAGCACCAAAGCAACTGGCAGCAGCGCAGGCAGCCGGCGCCAGCCCAGCCGCCGTGTTTCTGTAATCGGCTTTGGCAATTAGCGTTGTCATTTCACAAAGGGTCTGAATGTGCCCAGCGCTGCGGCATAATAAAGTTGTTGGGCTTGTTGTGCTTCCCCCCGCCCCAAGCATAAATATTTGCAGGGTTGTACTGGTGCTCACTCCTCTTCCCTGGAACGATGGGCCCTTGCAGGTCTCCCTTGGTCCCAAAGACCTCTGCCTCCCATCCTCCCCCCTCCGTGCCTCCCTTCTCCCTCCGACCAAGACCAGCAGCTCATCAATGGCCACAGAGCTTCGCTCCAGACAGAGCCCTCTTTGTGCCGCCGGCGCTGCGGAAGGGAAAGCCCCGCGTGTGCCTCCACAAAGCTGCCGGTGGAAGAGCCGCCTCCGCCATCCCACCCATCTCCTCTTCTCCTAAAGGCGAACACAACCTCCCCTGCCCCCAAAACACGGGCTGAGGGAGGAGGCTGGTTGGCGTGATGCTGCCCGTGCCGAGCCCCTGATTTAAGGAGCTCCCGGTGACACAGGCTATAAATCCCCCCTGGAATAAATTCTAAACGAGAGGCCAGGTAGCTGGCTGCTCCTGATAACGCTGGAGCGGGAATGCGCCGCAATCAATGTGTTCAGTGGGAGCACTGACGGGATTAACCCCCCGGGATGCGATGCTCGTGGCCCCTGCCTCTGTTAGGTGGCTGCTGTGGCCTTGCTAATAAATGTGCTGCTTTAGCTCAGGTAATTAGAGGTGGGGGCTTTCCCGTGAGATCCCATGGTCCCCGGCACTGGCTGGGTGCTCACCCTGAGGACGAGCTGTGGCTGGGTGTGTTAATATGTTCCCAGAGCTCCTCTGCCCTGCCTGGGGACAGGGACAGGGACAGGGACAGGGCATAGAGTCCTGGAGGGTTTGGGATGGGGTTGGTTGGACATCACCCATGGGAGGAGGTGGGGAGACCCATCCTGTAAGGCTCCTGCACCCCCCGGGGCCAAAGCAGGCTGGGAAGCCCAAAGCTGCCTCTGCTAAAAGCAGCAGCAGCCTCTGGGGCGGGGAGGGGGGGCCCTGAGGGTCTCTGATGGCCTCTGTGCACATTAAGGAAACAAAACACAGGGAAAATAGAGGTTTGAAGTGGTGCCTTTCCCTCCTGGGAGCAGCTGTGGGGACAAAAGTCCTCAGATGTCACCTTCGGTGGGGGCTGAGCAATCTTTCCCCTCCGGCACAGCCCAGCCTTGAGCCTAGGAAGGCAGGAGAGGGAGACAGCGGTGAGGCCGAAGAGCAGAGAGAAGAGAGGAGAGCAGATCCCTCTTCTGGCGGAGGAAATCTTTTCCCTCTGCTCGGCTCCGAGACGGCATTAAAGCAGATATTAAAAGCAGGTATTTGCCTTCCCGAGGAAGAGGCAGCGGTGCCTGGAGATGGGCTTGGAGCTGCTGGTGCTGTTCCTGCTGCTGGGGTCCCATCTCCGGCGCGGGCGGGGGATAAGCACAGGCACAAAGGGGAGAGAGGAACGGCGGTTTCTTTGCGTCGGGACTGGCACTTTTGGGTAATTTTCCTGCAGGAAGACAAGTGTAACACCCAGTGCAACGAGCCGCTCTGAGACCTGACAAAATTAAAGCGATGCCGGGCAGCTAAGGACACTCCTTTTCACTGCTGTCTCTGTTTAGGTTCTGTGAAAGCACAGTAACATCCTGCTAAGTCAGAGCCTATGTGTTGGTTTTTTTTAAGAGAAGGCAAGCCAGGGAGAGCAAAGAGCAGGAAAAGAATAGGACGAGGAGGGATGTTGTTAAATGGGAAGCCTCACTAACGCGTATTGCTGTGATCTGTTGTTTGTCGTCCCCCCCTTTCTTTCTGTCTGAGTCTTTACTCAAAGAGCAGCGTGATCCTGCGTGCTGTTTGCCAAGGCAATGTGCCAGCCAGCTTCTCGAAGCCCCTTGCTCCGGAGACAAGGCTATGCGAACAAGGGGAGGCTCAGTGCCGTGCCCCCTCCGCTACCCCACGGTGCAGAGCACACGCTGCCTGTGGGGCTTAGCAAAGTGGGGCCGCTCCCCCCGGCTCCCCTCCGGCTCCTGAGGCCCTTTATTGCACTGAGGCGAACAAAGCGGAGCATTCTCCCCCTTGCTGCTCAGGACCTTCGTGGGTCGCAGGCCAGGACCCCCCATCGTGGGCTCTTGTAGGGTCCTGACGCTGAGTCAGGGACAGAGAGAGGGGCGAGAGGCTCCACCACCTCACGCGGGGCTGGGAGGAGGAGGAGGAGGAGGAAGAGGCCAGGCGAGCTGCACCGTGCCTCTGCAGTGAGGACCCTGCCCGCTCGCAAGGGCTGGGGAGCAGCAGAGGGGTCGGGGCAGCGGTGACCCCCGGTCCCAGCCCCCGGGGGGGTGGGCAGAGGGGCTGGGTGCCGGGAAGGGCTGAGCGAAGGTGCTGCTGCCTGGGAAGCTGGGCCGGCTGCGGAGCCTCAGACGTGAATGAATAATTCCCCCGGCTGTGCGTGTGCGTGTGTGCACATGTGCGCACGTGTGCACATATGCGTGTGCAATTCCTCCCACACACCCCGGCAGCGGGGAGCGCGGATCAGCTGGTAGGTCCCCGTTTGGGTGGGCTCCCCTGCCTTCCCTCCGCCTCCCCCCCCCCGCCCCCTCCCCCGCAGCTGGTGGCATTTCACCGATGTGGGGACGAGCCACCCACGTCCCTGTGCCCCCTGCGGCCCCGACGGGTCCCCCCTCTCCCATCCCCATGGTCAGAGCAGAGCCGGGGGGGCCCAGGGCTGGTCCCAGGCGGCCGGGGGCGGGGGGGGGGGGGGCAGATGCGGCGGGGGGGGGGGTCGCGCCGGCGGC
>JAVKLA010000049.1:16338637-16351566 GCA_034782735.1 Sagittarius serpentarius | reverse complement strand
CCGTGTCTCCCCGCGCCCTCCAGCCGTTGCTGGCGGGGCTGCGGCCGCCCCCACCCCCCCCCACCCCCGCCCCCGCCGTTCCTGCTAGTGCCTGGGAACTCGGCATGGAGAATCGGTTCGGAAAGTTGAGCTAATTGCATGTGCGTGTGCGTGGGGAATTGCTGTCCCCCCTTGTTGCAATTCGTGCGTGTTGCTTTAGATCATGTGTGAGTTATTTGGGAGCTCTGTCTCTGCCAGGAAGAAAGATTCGCTTTTCTAGGGCAGCCTCCTACGGAGACGGGGAAGGTGCGGCCGAAAAGGGGGGGAAGTCGGAGATCGTGGCGGGATCTGGGGTGAAAAGGAAGCAAGTGAGAAAGGTCCATTTTTTTGCCTCCTGCGAGGCTGGGTGCACGCAGGACCGTGACTGGGTCGCGTGCCCCGTCGTGGTCCCGATGCCGTTACGGCAGCACCCGCAACCCCGCTGCCTCTTCCACGGGGGCCTGCCTGTGTGTGACCCCCGGCACACCGCAGCAGCGAGCGCCCGGAAAAACTCTGCTGAGCTCGCCTGGGCCGGAGGAGCGTCACCCTGCCTGCGAGGACAGGGAGAAGGGACGGGGAGCTGCTGAGGGAGACTTGAAGGTTGGCAGAGCAAACCTCCCTCCAGAGCATCCTGCGGTGCGGGGCTGGGGGTGCAGGCAGAGGGACCACCGTGCCGGGGTGCTCGGCATCCCCGAGGAGGGCTCTGCTCCCTGGATGAAATGGGGGTGACAGGCTCTTCCTCTCCCCTGCTCCCCAGCACAGTCCCCGGCTGGCGAGGGGAAAGGGTGCTGTGCCGGTGGGGGGAAGCCAGTGCCTCACGTCGCTTTGTGTGGGGTGGGACACAGGCCTGAGCGGTGGGGGGTGCTGAGCCCCAATTTGGGGTGTCCTTCCTCGTGACCTGCCAGTGGCAGGGGAGTGTCGGGGCAGGGGGGCACGAGCCCTGCTTTCTGAGCCAGGGAGAGCGAGGAGGGAGGCTCTGGGGGGCAAGGTGGTGGGCAAGAGTGGGCAGATATCCGGGCCGGGGGGAGGAAGGGCTCTCCAGCGCTGGCTGGGGGGGGCAGCTGCCCGCTGGCTGTTTGTACGCATGTCTGACTCGCTGCTGGACATCTCACGAGTGAGATTTGGGAGGACAAGGACCTCCAGGACGCCCCACCTAAGGCATCCAAACAGCGGTCCGTTCACCCTCGCAGGGGAAGTGGCATGAAAGCAAGACCCTCTGCCCCCTTTCCTGGGTGCCCCAAAGGTTTCATGGGTGCAGGGGGGGAGGCTGGGCAGGGAGGCTGTCCCCCCCCCCCCCAGCCAGAGGAGCTGCAACACCCCGAGCAATGATTGCAGGGAAGCCGTACCCCAAGACTGAGCATTAGAGATGGGGTGACCAAAGGGCCTCATCCTGCTGCTTTCCGAAGCAGCCCCGCGTGGCGCGGCCTCGTGGTGAGGAGCCTGGGAGAGCGGGGCCCGGTGCGGAGGAAGCCCAGCTCTTCACATCTGGGCTTTTCTTTCTGATGAGCCAAAAAAGCCCTTTGGTTGGGAGAAAGCGATCGGCTGCCACAGCGGCCAGGCTGGGAGGCTGCACGTTCCTGAGCAAATTTTGGGGTTGGTTTGTTGGTTTTTTTTTTTGTCGAGTTGTGAGGATAAATATTTGCCTCTAAAGCTGCCTGTGTCCAAAGGTCTCTGGCAGGCCCAGTAGAAGGAAACATGTATTACAGCTAGAAAAGAGGCAACACAGCCTGATGCTGCTGGGGGAAGCCGCGGGAGCGAGAGGAAAACGGGCCATCGTGTTGTTTGCTGGCTGACTGTCGGAGTCTTGTGCATCTGCTTGCAAATCCTTGCTCTGCTCTGACACCCCAGAGACTGCTGAGGATTAGGTTTAAATTCTCTGCAGATGTTTTATTGATACGAGTTCAGCGAGTGTGTATCTGTGAGGCAATTTCTTTTGGGTAGAAAAAAAACCCTCTCAGCCTGCCCCTCCATCCAAACTCCCCACCTTGCGCCTCTGCGGGGGTCTGCAGAGCTTTTCCCGGCTTAGCAGTGCCGAGAGCCGGGAGGAGAGGAGAGCCCCAGGAAAAAACACCGACCTAGCAGCCAGGGCTGAGCATGCTGCTGGATTTGGGGGGACCCAGCTGCGCTATGCGGGCTGTGAACCGCGGGGAAGGGCTGCTTCTGCCCTTCCTCCTCCGGCGGCATGGCTTGGTGCCGTTCTCCGGGCTCTGCTGGCGCTCCCGGCTTGGATGCGGTGCAGGATGCTGCAGGCACCCTCCCCGGGGCTGCCGAGGGGGCACGCAGTGCCCTGCTGTCTGCGAGGCCGTGGAAGCAAGGCAGCAAAAGCCGGCCTCTCACCGCCACGCATCCCCGCTGGCTTCCCGGCGGGTGGATTTACTGCTGGGTTTCCCATCCCGGCGGGAGCGAGTGCCCGCCCCAGCAAGCGGGGTGTGCCGCCGAGGGTGCTGGGGCCCCCCTCGCAAGGATGCTGCGTGTGGTCCAGCGCCTCTTGCATCAGGGCAAGGCTGTCTCCCTTCCCTGCCTGCCTGCCAGCACCTCCAGTCCCTGCCTGGGAGGCCCGTGGAGCCTGCGGGGAGACAGGAGCGTGGCTGGAGGAGAAGCTTCGGACGGCGTTTTGGGAAGAGGCTTCATGGCGTTGGCTGGAGAAGACGGAATTGGAGCTGAGACCTGGGCTTGCTCAGGGCAGGGGGCTCGGGGTGAGCACCGGGTGGATCTGCGGCTGAGCCGGGCGAGGGCGGCAGAGGAGGAATGGCTCATGGTGGAGCTGTGGGATGGCTCTCGGTGCCTGGGAGCCGGTTGCCCTGGGACTGACGGCTGCAGCAGGAGCAGGCTGTCCCAGCTGCTGCGCTGGGTGCTTTGGGCTGGGGATTCCCAGCGTGTAAAGGTGCAGAGCTGTCCCCTTTCTACTCAAAGCATTAAAGCATCGTCCATCTCACGGCGAAGAGCTGGCATTTCTGCCCTGAGGAGCTTTTGGGGGATGCCCGTTTCTCCTCCACCAGTCCAGGCTGTGTGCCAGCAGTGTGCCTCCACCGCTCATGGATCCTGCCTGCCTCCCATGTGGAATATAATCCTGAAAGGCCAAGGAAGGCCTTCCCAAGGGGCATCTGCTACCCAAAATTGGATCTAACGTGGGTGTAGGGGCTCTGCACGTCCTCCTCATTACCCGGACACCCTCCAGACCTCTCTGAACTCAACGGTGTTTGTTCGGGGGCATCAGCTGAAGACCAGGAGGACGGGATCTGTTCCTTGGCCTGACCGCAGGCAGCGGAGGTTTTTCCACCCGGGGCTGCTGCCCGTCCTGCTCCTGCACCCCTGGCACTGCCCCGTCCCTCCTGCGGAGCCGTCCAAGCCCCGAGCATCCCCTCTCCTCTCCCCGTGGCCCGAGGAGCGTGTCCCGGACTGGGCGAGGTGGGCAGAGGCGTGCGTGGCCGCCTGCTCCTGTGGCCGTTTCTTCCCGTGACACGCAGGGGACGGGCGTCCGCTCCGGGGTGGTGGCAGGGGACAAGCCCTGCCTGCGTGCAGCTGCCTGCGTGGGGCAGCTGCTACCGGGGCTGAGCGCCCGCCAAGCGGGGGAGCTGCTGGCGTGGCCCGGCGGGTGGGTGGGTGGGTGGGTGGGGGACACGGGTGGCCCTTGTCACATACCTGTAGGTGTCACTGTCCCCCTGCCATACCCAGCCGAGTGGCCACGGGTTGGAAAGGGGCTGGGAGCTGGAGGCTGAGGTTTGCTGTGCCCATGTGGCGCCCTGCATGTGGCAGCAAGGGGGAAGGGGAAGCTGCTCCCCCCGGGTCGCAGGGCCAGCAATGGGCGTAGGCATTGCACGAAGCGGGGTCTCCCACAGCCGAGAATGCCCTCCAGGTCCCGTCCTGCCCATCTGTTCCTGCTCCAGGGCTGTCCCTGCCTGCGGTTGCAAGCTGGCAGATTTGGGCGGGGGGGGGGGGGGGTCAGGAGTGGCAGGGGGTCCTGCCCACCCTGTCCCCCTGCACCCGTGACGGGCCGGGCCAGTGGCCTTGCCTGGCATTGACTTGCCAAGAATCTCTTTGAAAAAGCAAAAGCAAATGAGAAAATGATAGAAATAGCATGAGAGCCGAGGGAGTGCCGGGCGGGAAGGGAAGGGCTTGCCGAGGCAGGGTCTAAGGAGCAGGCAGTGGCTGTGCACCGGCAGGAGCCAAGCAAGCTGGATGGTTGCCACCCCGAGGGGCGGCTAGCACAGGGGCATGCAGGAGGCCAGGGGGGAGAGTTTGTACCGAGCTGCAGCCAATCTGCAGCCCTGCCAAGCCCGAGTGCTCAAAAACCCATGAGTCAGATGCCCTAAAAATCCCGTGGCGGGCCTGAAAACGATGAGCCGCAAAATAAAAACCAAACAGCAACGGGCGCAGAGAGTTTGGATGGGCTTTCTGCTTCCCTTGATTCTTGAGAGGTCATGCGTGGAGGTTCGTGTCCCCAAGCACCGGGGCTGGAAACATGCTGTGTTTGTTTATTTGCCTGTTTGGTTTTAATAAGAAACAGACTCCCGTGGCATCACGTGGCTCCGGGAGCCAAGGCGCTGGGTTAACCCTCCACCTTCCCCGGCCCACGCCCTGGGGCATGTCACCGCTGCCGGGGCGCCCTGTGACATCCCGCTTGCTTTGTCAGGCCACCGGCTGAATTTTGCCGTCTTTGACAGCCGCTGCTGGGGTTATGGCTGGGGACGCGTCCAGGCTCGGTTTAGGCGCGATGGAAGGATGTTCTCCCTCTCTGGAGCAGCCCGAAGGTGGCTGTAATGCTGGGGCACGGGCTGATGTGTGGGGTCCCAGGGAGGGGATGCAAGCGGTTCGCCCTCCCTCACCTCTCTCTGCCCTCATCTCTCCTTCCCCTGCCCCTCGCCCAGATGAGATCCTCCGCTCGCTGGCTGGCCCCCCGTCCCCGCCGGGGCAGGACCCCCATGGCTGGCGAGTGCCCGTGGACTGCGTGCGAGCCAACGAGCTGTGCGCGGCAGAGCCCAGCTGCAGCTCCCGGTACCGCACGCTGCGGCAGTGCCTGGCCGGCCGCGACAGGAACACCATGCTGGCCAACAAGGAATGCCAGGCGGCCCTGGAGGTGCTGCAGGAGAGCCCCCTCTATGACTGCCGCTGCAAGCGAGGGATGAAGAAGGAGCTTCAGTGCCTTCAGATCTACTGGAGTATACACCTCGGGCTGACCGAAGGTACGGGGCAGGGCTCCGCGGGGTTGCAATGGGGTGGAGGGTGCTGGAGGAGAGGTGGTCCTGACCCACCTTGAGGTTGGGAAGCTCCGAGGGCACCTCGCTTCTCTAGTAAAAATGGGCTGAGCAGTGTCCTGGGCTGCACGGGCGCCCCAGGCAAAAAGGACACGGTCCCCCCTTTCTCAGCAGATGCTGATGGGGGCCGGGCTGAGAGCTGGTCTGCCCAACGTGGGCACGGGGCAAGGGAGAAAGAGGCTGGGGGCTGCGTTTGCAGCAAGAGCTAATCGCTATCACGGCAGAGCTGCGGTGCCCGGGCACCTGCAAGCCTGGGCAGGCTCCTCTCCAGCCAGGCTCCCTCCCTCCTGCCTGCCCCAGAGGGGGAGACGTGCCCGTGGGGTGCAGAGGGAAGCAAGGCTGGGGCATGGCTTTGCACCTCAATATCAGCTGTGGGGATCTCTCGGGGTGCAGAGGTTGTTTCTGCCTCCTCGGGCCCCCCCCCCCCAGCCCCCCCGTTAGCCCTCGCTCCGGTGGGGTTTGTGGGCTGGGGAGCAGCAGGGAGGGCTCGCTGGGGTCTCACCTTGCAGAGAGGCGATGCACCAGAGCCTGCCGTCATTGCAGCCTGGTGAAGGAGTAAATCAGAGGCTGGAGCAGTGCAGGTAATTGAAATTGAATTTTGCTAGCCCGGGGCTGGTTTGTTCATTGAAGGCAGGATTATCTATGGCCTGAAGGCGGGGGGGGGTAGCAGGCTTCACCCACTGCCCGTCACCCCTCTGCAGGGGCATCACCGGGGCTGGGGCTGCCCCGGGGGCTCGTGCTGCTGGCCCAGGGCTGCAGAGGGGCACTTTACTGGGCTCGGAGGAAGGAACCGTCCGCGAGGGGCTGAGCTGGGGCTGGGACTGGTGCTGGTAGGGTTTGCTTTGCTGCCCTGTGGGCTCTACCCGCTCCTGCCACCCCTGCGCAGCTCTGCCAGCCCCTGGCTGGCCCCGGACTGGGGAGGAGCAGAGCCAGCATCAGTTTAACAGTATAGATCCCTTTAATGGGCTTACGGCTGGCTCTGCACCTCTTAAATCCAGCTTCAGCTTGTGCAAAATTGCCTGTACCAGGGCCCTTGAGTTGCGGTACAGTCCTCGCAAGGGCACGTGCCCGCCTGGCCGGAGGCACCTTGCGAGCAGATGGACCCTCGGCCACCCACAGCACCAGGCGTGTTGGCAGCTTGGCCCCGCTTCCACCAATGATCCGGGCCTCTAAAAATGCCTGATCCTCCGCTGTTTCATTACCCCAGCTGAAAGCCACCTCCTTGAGCGGCTTGAGCTGAAGGGGTTCGTTTGCTGGAGCCTGCGGAGGAGCCCCCAGCCCTGGCAGCCACGTTCCTGCAGCGGGCACAGGTCTCTGACCTCCCTCCTGAGCTGGGATTGAAGCCAGAGGAGGTGGTGGTGGTGCTGGGAGGGCTTTGGTGGCAGCGGCGAGGAGGTGGGGAGCTGTACCCGAGGACGCAGCCTCCCCGGGTCAAATTACCTGCAAATCTGGGTCAGTGCAGGGACCAGTGAGCCCAAACACCAGCCCAGAGCAGGAATTACTGCTTAATTGTTCTCTACCCCTCATTAGCAGCCTTCATTGAGCAATTTCAGAGGGCTTTGCAAACCTGAATGAAGGATGCTTTACCGCTTGACGGCACTTCAGGACCTGTACCTGGAGGAGGAGGCGGAGGAGGTGGGAAGAGATTATAGCAAGTCTTAAGGAGAGGTAGAAGCTTTGGGGAGATCCAGCAGCTCGTAGCTTTAATGCGCATAAACCAGCGAGCGTAAAAGCAGTGAGGAGCCCAAGGCAGACCCTGATCGTCTGCCTTTTCGCAAAGACGCTGCGGCCGGTGGCCTCCCGCCCAGCCCCTCGGCTGTGGGAGCTAACCTGTCCCTGCCATTACGGAGGACTGCTTTCACTCCGGCCTCGTTCCTGGAGGTTAATTGCATCTCGGTGAGCTCAAGAAAAGTCCACTGCCCTTTTAATGCTCAGTAATTTTCCTAGCAAGCAGCAGGGTTCAGCTAGTATTTAATTATTTATTGCACTGGCAAAGCAATATACTGGGAGGTTACAGTGTTTCCTAAATGCACTTTAATAAAGGTGCTATTTGTCATCGGAGCATTAGGAAACCCGGCGAGGCGAAGGGGGATGGCCTGAAGCGGGAGGACTTTGCAGGCTGCCCGGCGCATGTTTCCTCCCCCGTGATGAGCAGCAGCAGCGGCAGGAGCTGCCCTTGGCCCCGGCGGGGGCTTTACACCCGTGTCGCACCACCCAGCACCACCCTGAGGGCCGGTGGCAAGGCCAGGCGCAGGGTGATGGGCTGAAAACCCGCAGCCGCCGGAGACAGCCCAGCGTGGCATCCCGCCGGGGCGTCCCTGGCCAGCCACCCGGCTCTGCCCTCCCAAATTTCCAAGGAACGGCGCTGAGGAGCTGCTGGGCTTCGAGCAAGCCCTCCTGCATTGCTGCCCGCCTCTTAATGAGCTTGTTTTCCCGCACGGGGTTTCAAGTGGCTCCTTAATTACACGGGATAAACGCTGCCGCCTTGGGCTAATAATAACCCGGTAGAGCACGGGTGGGCTGGAGCGGTCCAGGCTGCCGGGATCCGTCCCCGGGGCAGCCCAGCTCACCCACAGCGAGGGCACCCGGTGTGGGCAGGGATCCTGCCGAAAAGGCTGCCAGGCACAGCGGAGATCGATGCTCCGGGCTGCTGGTCAGCCCCTGACTGGGGCTTTCAAAGTCCAGCCATTGATTTGTTTTTATATATATATAATTTTTTTTTTTTTTTTTCCTGTGGCTGCTGGGGTTTGAGGAGAGCGTTTCCTCTCCTGAGAGCCGTGGCCGGCTCTCCTGAAGTCAGCCTTCTCTGGAGTGACACGAAGGGCAGGCGGCAAAAGTACATGGGTTTGCACTGAAATGAAGGATGGGAGAACGGGGGTTTGCTCCCAGCCTGGGGTCAGGTGGACTGTGCTCGGGTTCCCTCCGGGAAGCGCGAATTGCGACGGATGAGCCCCTGGAGCGCAGCGTGGGTAGATCAGTGGTGGGGATGCTCTGGTGCTCAAATGGTGAGGCTCTCCAGTCGGGTCTGTATCCCCCCCCCGAAATATTTCCATTTTCCCAAAGTGCATCAGAGGCAGAGCGGAGTGGAAAACAATCTTTACAGTGTTTTTTCAGGCAAAAGCTTTTTTTTTTTTTTTTTTTGCAACAACAATAAAACAATCTGATGTTGAGAACAGACCCTAAAACTTTCAGCTTGCAGCTGGCCCAGGACTCTGCGGACGTAGTCACAAAACATTGACCTTTCAAATCCAAATTCCCTCAACTCTTGAGGTCAGTTTGAACGCAGCCGCTGCCAAACCTGACTTGCACAAGGAGCTGAGCTCGCGGCAGGACCCAGCCGTCAGGCAGCTGCAGGCAGCAGCGCAGACCTGCCCGCCCGGCCGCCAGCTTTCAGCCAGCAAGGATTAAGCTGAACTGGTCCAAAATGGGCTTTTCCTTTTGTTGCAGGGCAGTGATTTAAACGCTTTTTGGTTTTCCCTCCCCAAATTGCAGTTGCCGTGCCGGGGGGTGCCCGCGCCTGGCCGTAGCCTCGGTGGTGGCTGAGGTTATTCGCTGTGGTTTTTAATTTGCTTTTTCTCCCCCTTTTCTTTCTTCCCTCCCACTCTAGGAGAGGAATTTTATGAAGCTTCCCCGTATGAGCCGGTCACCTCTCGTCTCTCTGATATATTCAGACTTGCTTCAATTTTCTCAGGTAATAAAAGCAACATGCTTCCGCTGTTTTATCTTCTCTTGCATGTGAACATAGACCTGCTACCGAGCTCCCTGGCAAGGAAAACCTACATCTCCTTCCCCCATGGTTTGGTCCTTTGCTCCTCCAGCTCCTCCAGCCACCCCCCCACCCGTCCCTTCTCCCGTCTCCCCAGAGCTGATGCCTTGAGCATCAACTGGGCGCGACACGCGCCCCCCCCGCAGCTGGCCGGGATGCTGAAGCCCGATGGAGGGGAGCGTTGTAGGGGCTGGTTCCTGAGTGCTGCTGGGGTTTGATGCGCTTTGGGACAGATCCTCTCTGTTTCAGACCTTCCTGGTGGGGTTCGGTGTCGCTGGGAGCGGGTGAGCCCCAGCTGAGGCGGGGGCTTGCCTTGAGCCCCTGCCCAGCAGCGACGGCAGAGCCATGGGCAGCAGCCTCCTCCTCCGGCTTCCTATTTCCCCCCGGGCTGTGATTTAGGTTTTTACCTTTTGAACTCAGCTGCCTCCAGCGGTGGGCTTATATCAAATAGCTGAGGTAGGCTGGAGATCCCCCTCGTTTGTCTTGCCGACGTGTCCCCTCGACGCGTCCCCTCGTGTCACAGCATTAGACAGGGGAGCAGGGGGAGGCGCAGCACAGCCCGGGCTCTGGGGGGGGGACCAGACCCTCCCGCTGCCCACCCATCGCTCGGTTTAAAGCGTTTTGTCTCCTGGAAGATTTGGGACCGGCAGGACGGCCCGTATGTGGGGAAGCCAAGGGGGTGTGACCCTGTTTGCTGTCCCTCCCTGGGGCAGCCGGCCTTGAGCCGAGCTGTGGGATGCTGCTGGGAGAAGGATGCTGAGCCCCTCGGAGCATCTCTCTGCCTCCACGTCCCCCTCTCGGGAACCCAAACTCAGCCACCATCCTCAGGAACTTTTTTTGCCATCTATTTCCATGACAACCCTCCGTGCTGCCACCCAGCCCCCACCCCCCCCTTTGTTCAAATTAGGTCAGCAATCCCTTGGATTCTCCTTGCTCTTTCTCGTCTTAACCCTTTCTCCAAAAGCCGCCCACCCCCGTGGGGTTTTGGGGGTCCCTGTGTCCCCAGACTCATGGGATGCACACGGGCAGAGGGTGGTGGCACCTCGGGGACCCCGCAGCAATGCTGTGCCCCCCACCCCGGGCTGTGCAGCCCTGCCCGCAGCCACCCCGGCTCACGTGGGGACACCTCGGAGGAGGGCTGTGACGCCGCGTCCCCTCGCTGCCGTCACCCGCTGGGTTTTAGCTCCCGAAGCGACTTTGCCAGGCTCCCTCTGGGGAGCTTAGCACCGGTTCGGGATGACGATGCCACCCCCTCCCGTCTCCCGCACGCCTTTTTGGATTACATTAGCGTCAAGGAAATATTTTAGCTGCTGGAAAGTATGAAAAGCAAAGTGTCTGGAGTGGGGGATTAAACGCTCATGGGATGATTTATTCATAAAAGCAAAGCGAGAGGAGAAGGAAGCCTGTCTGGCAATTTTGGGGCTGGGGAAAGGCGGGGGGAATTGGCTGCTGTTACGCTGCAGACATGTGCTGTGGCCACCGGGGTGGCCTCGATGCTTCCACCCCTTCTCCGTCCCTCTCGCGCGGGGCTGGAGTGGTGGGGGCGGCGAGCGGCCGCCCCCCGAGACCCCCAGCCCGGACCTGGAGCCCAAGCGACTGAAGGAAATGAGCTGTTAGCGTTGTTTCTCGACAACAAGGCTGAGGCAGAGCGCTGCTAATTGCCTGTGGGGATAGCAGAGGGATTACCTTACCCTCCTCGAAAGAAGGGGCTGTGTAAGCGAGGAGGGCGGCCATGCACGCTGCCGTGCTCTGATGGCTCGCGCCCTCGATGGGCAGCCTGCCGGGACTGGGAGGGGGGACACTGGTGGCATCGCCAGCGAGCGCCGCGAGCCCTCCCCACGCACGGGGCTTTGCGCTCCCCGGCCCTCGCCAGGGAGCGGAGCATCCCGGGCCGGCGGTGAGGATGCTCTGCGGTGCCAAGGGGTGCCGGAGCCTGCCCTGCGGAAACCACAGCCTGCAGGGAAGAAGGAGGAGGCTCTGGCTGGGGAAACCGGCCCCACGCTGTGTTTCTGCCTGTGTGGGCAGCAGCACCCAAGAGGCGGGTGGGCGTCAGAGCCCTGGACGCAGGCCAAGCGTGGAGTGGGCTTGCAGCGGCGCTGCCTTCCTCATCGCCCTCCTCCTCCTCTGCCCCTGCCCCCGTCCTGCACCGAGAGGCCAGGCAGAGCCTGCTGTGGGGAGAGCTGGTGGCACCAGGTCTCTTAGGGCGGTCCCCTCCCCGGCTCCTTGGCCCCCGTTTCCTTCTCGCCTCATGAAATTTTCATGCTTGTGCTTTATTAATGAGCTCCCCAGAAACCCTGCGCTTCCAAGCGTCGGCTCTATTAAAATGCATCCAGGTCCCTGCAGGTCTCGAGCAGGGCAGGAGTGATGCTCCGGAGGATTAGACAATAAGCCAGCACTTTGCACAGATCCCACGCTTGTGCCGGAGAGCTGCCGCGCTGGCTGTTCAACCACTCGCAGGGCTTGGAGCCCGGGCGGCCGCCAGCACACTTGCGTGCAGAGAGTGCTCGGTGAATCCTCCTCAAATTCCGGAGCAGGTCTGGGCGAGGAGAAAAGGCAGCCATGTGTCCCCCATCCTCTGCAAGTGTCTTTTTCCCCTTCTGCTCCTCTGACATCAGTGTCATGAGCTGCGTCCATCCTCAGCCCTCGGCTGGAGGGACCCAGCTGCAAAATGGCAATCCCTGCCCCACGCCGTCTCTGGGGCTTGGCTGTACAGGGAGGGTGTGAAGCCTCAAAGGACTTGTCTTCACCTCCTTTCCCCCGTCTCGTGGCTTTATGCCTAGCAAGGCCCATGGCCCATTTGCGGGAGGAGCAGGGAGGAGGATTCCCCCCCGGCTCCAGCGCAGCAGCGGTTTGTGCTCTGACCGTCCGTCAGCTCAAACGTCTCTCTCCGCTCAGGCGACCTGCTTGCCTCTTGCACAGTTTTTCAAGGCAGACCTACTTATAAATCGTATATCATAAGAAGTATTCACTTTATGTACGTCTTCTTAAACTCCCCCGTCCCCCGTAGGTCTCCACGGCGGGTGTTCGTCCCTGGGATGACACGTTTGGCATTTCGAGGGCTCTCTCCAAACCGCTTTACCCCCCCCGGCTCTGGGTCCCATGGCATCGCAGCCCAGCCAGGGGGTGGCTGGCCCTGGGTGAAGGGGGCCACGAGGACCCCACAGTTGTCACCGCACGGGTCGGGACTGATGGCCCCGAGCCCCCAGCAGCTGGAAACCTCCCCCAAGGGCAGCGGGACGTGGGTTGGGTTTGTATGGGATGGCGCTGGGGGGGCTTCCAGCTTCGCCTTTTAATCGGGACCCCTTAATGTAGGCAGCGCTGTGCTGGCAGCTCCCGGCCCGGCGGCTCCCGCCGAGTTGGGTAAGACCTTGGGAAAATGAGACAAAGTCGGGTCCCGTGCTGCAAACATCACCCCAAAACACCGCCCGCCTGCAGGGCGGCCCCCGTGGGCAGCTGGGGGGGTGGGGGCATGCTGGCCCAGGCAGCTGCTTGCCATTTGCTGATTAGCAGGGCCCTATAAATACGTCTGTTAGGAAACCCTCCTCCATGCTGTCGTTCGTCTTTGCCAGCGGAAGCCGGGAGACGATGGAGGAATCCACAGACTTGGCTGGGCTGCGGAGGGGAGGAAATCAGGGACGAGATGGCTGGTGCAGTCAGGTGGCTTCTAAAATAGCACCTGGGCTGCCGAGGGCGATCCATCATTTTGACAAAGAGGGGAAAAAAAAAAAAAAAAAAAAAGACAATTCAGCATTTGCTCCCGCATGGTGGTTTGGCCTCATCCATCCTCTCCCTGTTTATTTGCTGACGGCTGGGATTCCCGGGGCGGATGCGGGATCCGGCCGGTGCCCCGCTCCGGTGGCAGCCTTGTCCCCATCGTCCCTGCCTGGGCA
>JAVKLA010000049.1:16302882-16338604 GCA_034782735.1 Sagittarius serpentarius | reverse complement strand
CCAGTGTTGGGGAGGCCCAGGAGAGAACGCGGGGGCCCGCGGGGCCCTGTGCAGCTTGGTAAATTATTCTGGTTTGGAGCAGGCTGAATAATTAGTAATTATTCTTTGAATAATTGACAAGGAAAAAAATATTGCAAATTCATGGCATGAATTATGCACTGAAGACTGTTTGACCAGGTCCCCCCCGCTGCAATCGGTGCACGTTAACCCTTTCCGTGCTGGAGGAGGTCCTCCAAATCACGCAGAGGAGATGGGGATGAAGCGGGGGGGGAACTGCAGCGGTGCATCCAGCCCCTTCCCCAGGGCCAGCCGGGCAGGGACAGGCTGGGCCAGAGACACCAGGGCTCACGCCAACGCCACCCCCTTCCCCCCATAGCATCTCCCCCTCCCTCGGTGCCATGCTCACCCCTTCTCCCTCTCGCTCTCCGGGCAGGAATGGACCCCGCCACCAACTCCAAAAGCAACCACTGCCTCGACGCAGCCAAAGCCTGCAACCTGAACGACAACTGCAAGCGCCTGCGCTCGGGCTACATCTCCACCTGCAGCAAGGAGATCTCGGCCACCGAGCACTGCAGCCGGAGGAAATGCCACAAGGCTCTGCGCCAGTTCTTCGACCGTGTCCCCAGCGAGTATACCTACCGCCTCCTCTTCTGCTCCTGCAAGGACCAGGCTTGCGCCGAGCGCCGGCGGCAAACCATCGTCCCCTCCTGCTCCTACGAGGACAGGGAGAAGCCCAACTGCTTGGATCTGCGCAACACGTGCCGGACGGACCACCTCTGCCGGTAAGGGCTGTGCCGGGCTCTGCGTGGGCTTCTCCCAGCCCTTCCCGGTGCCGGAGGGGGACCTGCAGACCGTAGCAGAGGTTTTGTGCGGGGCCGTGGCCGGGTCCGCAGTGCCGTCTTGTGGGCATGACCCCATTCCAAGTTTATTTGTTGCGTTTTCCCAATGCCGTGTGGCACTTGCCGGCTGGGTCTCCTCCAGTAACAGCTGTATTCTGTGCATCAAACGGGGCAGAGTTAATGGTTTTTGGCTGCTCATGGAGAGGCTGAGGTGTGGCCTCGGGTTTGGTCCCCCCTTGCTGTGGGGTGAAGCCATGGGTTTGTGCGGGGCTGCATGTGGTTTGCAAGCATGGGGGCTGCCAACCGAGCCCCCCACCCCACCTTGAGCTCTGGGCTGCTCCAAAACCCCCAGTGCAAATCCACAGCTCTGCCCTTCCCCGTGCTTCGCCTGGGAGGCCGCAGTGGGGCAATGCCCTCCGGCAGCGCTCAGCTCGGGTAGAGAGGTGGGGCAGAACCAGAGCGGCGGGGACGGAGCTGCCTTTCTGCTGTCAACAGTGGAGCTGAGTCCCTGGGGACCGTGCTGGCTCTGTTCCCCACCCGGACTGCTCCGTCCTCCCGAGCTGTGGAGGGGATGGATGTGCAAAAGGCACCGCGGCAGCGGGGGCACCCGCGCCCTGCAAGCAGCAAAATCCTTCGGCGTGCTTTCAGCATCCCCAGCGAAACTTCATGGCTGGTGAAATCCGCTGTTTTCCCAGTGGCAGAGCGAAGTCAGGAGATCAGGCTTTTGTTCCGTTATGAAACTCATTATTCATACGGCAAAAAACCTCCTGTCACCCTCCAGGGGCTGGATCAGCCTCATAAAGGATACGTTTCCTACAAGGAGGAGGGTCTTTTTGCCATCAAGGTGATGGAGTTTCCCAGAGCCTGCTGGTGAAATAAATAAATAACACAGCTTCAGGTCTTCCTCTGCCTGCAAGCGACCGGGTTTGAAACATGGGAATGTGGCTTTTTATCAAAAAGTAATACAATAAGCCAATGTCTATGAATAAAAGATACCAGGGCTGTGCTGAGTCGTGGCCAAATTAATGGTAGCACCTCTCCGTCAGCAGGCCTGATGCTTGCTCAGACAGTAAATGCTGCGGATGCATCCGCTCATGGAGGGGAATAACCTGCATTAGCAGCATGTTGCGGGGGACCACGTGCCAAGGAGAGGCCACGGAGCTGCCGAGCATTAATTATAAGCCCGTTCCTGCATGAAATGAAATTCTACCAGGAAGAGGTGAAGCAGCAAAGGGGAAAGTGTGTGGCAGCTGCTTTGGCTGTTGGCTCCAAGTTGGAAGTGCATTTTTCCAGCAGCAGCATGGGTGCTGGAGCTCTGCAAGGCACCCGAATCTGGCATTTATTTATGCACCCAGCTTTGGGCACCGGTTTGCAGTGTTTTGCCTTAACCTGGGCTGGTTTCTGCCCGTGATGGGATGCTGCGGAGCTGTGCATGGATGCACTCCTCGCATCTGGGTTTGCAAGAGAAGGTCCCATCCCGTCCGCTCCCCTCCTGCAGCTCTGCCCCGAGGGGGCTCTGGCAGCGATCCCCGAGGCTCAGGCAGGCAGGTTTGCTCCAAACCCCCTGTTAAAAGCGGTTGCGTTAGCCAGGCTGGGGCACTGGCGTGCAAGAGGGGTTAAGAGCCTGCAGCGGGGAGCCCACATCGAGGGACGCTCAGAGACGCTGCCACGTTCCAGCAGCTCACTTGACCTTGTGTTTGCAGCTGCGAAGGTGTTTCAAAGGGGTGACCTGCCTGGGGTGAGCCTTGCCCAGCACGTGAGCTGACGGGGGGAAAAAGAATTAAGAATTTTTCTCTACTGATGTTGCCTTGCAAGTGAGAGAGGGTCTGGCTTTTTTCTCCCTGGCTTTGGGATGGAGAGGGCTCTGGCAGAGCCTTCTAGCAGGGGCTGTGCGTGCACTGTGCTTTCCCTGGGGCTGGGCACACACGCAGGCTGCAGTTTGCCGTCCTTGCTGCTGTTTCCCCCCCTCCATCTCCATCGGGAGGTCTGCTGCCAGCACGCCTTCCCCAGGGATGAAGGAATGGCCCCGCATGCTGTGCCTGATGCACACACGGGCGTCGGGCGTCGCGTCCCCTGGCCCACGGGGAAAGGATGCGGAGGATTGCCGGTCAAGGGAAGCCATCATTAGCAAGAGGCGTGTGTGAGAGCCTGCTGCCCCGTCTGCTTGACGTTAGCTGCCTGACTACACAGCGGCCGTGAGTCCGTCCGCCCCGGCGCTGCCCCAGATGCGATCAGGGAGTCGCAGCTCCCATCGCTGTGGGTCCAGTTTCCCAGCTCAGAGCTGGGCATGGACTGGCTGGCTGAACCCCTTCTCCCACAGCCTCATCTCTTCCTCCGTGCACGTTCCTGGCATTTCCCAGCTGCTCCAGGCTGAGAGCACCTAGTAAGCCTGGAAAGCCCAGGCTCTGAATGAAATCTAGGCTGTCTAGCCATGCCGTGGGTAACGCAAACTCCTCCGGCAGCTGCTGTTTGCGCTTCGTCGGAGGGTTTTGACCGATGTGGAGGTGCTAGATATTTAGGGTGGATTTGGCTTGGAGCAAGGGAGTCTCATTCAGCAGTGATGCAGAGGGTTCTGCTGCGGCCCCTGTGCTTGGAGCTGCTGTACAGACAGGGCTGCACCCGACGCGGAGCGTCGACGGACTCCAGTGCATCACTCCAGGACCCCTTGAGACGCTGCTGGTCCAGCTCCGGGGGAGCAGCTTGTGCTGCTCTTCCGCAAAAGCCTGGCAAGGTTTGCATCCGCGTGCGGGCAGGGTGGGTTTGGTTGTTCGGTGTCCCCTTTGGCGAGCGGCTCTGGGCTCGTTTTGCAGGCACAGGGTGGTCTGCAGGGCTGCCTGGCACGGGGCGGGGGGCTCTCCTCTCTCTCCTGCCTCTCCAAGGCCCTCCGCGTTTATAAATAACAAAGCGTCGGCAGGCGTCCTCTGCCAAGATCATCACCAGGTGCCGGGGGCGGGGGGGTGTAATTAGAGTGTGCAGGCTTTGTCCTCCTTCCCACAGCATCTGCACCCTCCAGCCGCCAGCCAGCTGCAACCGGGCGAGAAACCCCTCTATGTCCCGTCATCCCGAGCCCCTGCCTGCGGGTCTGCCATGGGATTTCCCCTCGATGCCTGCGCTTATCAGGGCGGCATCGGGGACTGATGCTTGTCCTCCTTATCTGCACACGGGACTGGCAAGGGCATTGAACTCAGAAGCAGATCGGCAAGCTGCTCCGAAACGCGGCGGTGACGGGAGATGAGATAATGCTCCCACACGGGCTGTGAGTGTAATTAAGCCTCCTGGCTGGACGCCTAATGAAGAGCACAGCCCTCTCCACCGGGATCGGACATTGCAGGGAGATTTCTGCTGCCATCTCGCCGCGGTTGGTGCTGAGCTGGGTGCAGGGGGCTGCCCCTCGTAGGGGCTGCTGCTCCTGCAGGACCCAACGCGCCCTGAGGTTGCATTGCTTCCTTCCCCAAGAAAGCAGAGGAGTTGGGGGAGAGGGCAAATTAATGGTCCGGCATGGAGCATGGTCATCCCGGAGGTTTTCATGGCTGTCTGCTGCTGCTTTCCAGCTGCACAGAGCTGGCGGTTAAATGGTTGTTGAACACCAGCCCCTGTCCCGCCAGTGGTCACAAAGCTGGAGAGAAAAGCCACCAGCTCTTCCATCACGACCGAGAGCGGTTCTGCAGGTGGCTGTTTTCTGAATGCTTTGGACCAGGGTATTTTAGCCAGCGGGCAGCATCCTGGCATGGAGCAGGGTCTGGATCACCTGGGGGTCCCCGTGGCTAGGAGGAGGGTGCTGTGCAGCCCCTCCATTCTGCACTGCCCCTCATACTACACTGCCCTTCTGAGGGCACGAAGGGGCCAGGATGTGGCCCCCGAGCTCCCGGGCATCCCTGCATGGGCTCAGGTTAGGGCGAGCGCTGAACCTGCGCCCTTCCCTTCCTGGGGTTGGGCTTCGGGATCTGGGTTATTCTGGGCTGAAATCCTGGGCTTTGCTCCAGACGAAGCAATTCAAACGGCCTTGACCTGTGAGGCTGTTAAAAATCCCCGGTGAGATGCCCCAGCCCCAAGCCCCTTCGCCCAGCTCCTGGCCACGAGAGCAGGAGCAATCAGGCTCAGAGCGCTGCAATTTGGGAAGCTTTTTGTGCCGGAAAGCTTTTCCCAGGGCAACGGAGGAGCCCGACAAACTCCCTGAGCTTTGTGTCTGATTGCAACGGACAGGTTTTAGCTCCCAGAATATAAAAACCTTTTGCAAAACACTAACCTCAGCTAAGGGGAAAGGGAAGGAAAGGGGAGAAAAGAGCTGATTTCAGCAGCTGCAGTTTGCTGTATTTTTCATCTTGCATCAGCAAGTCAGGAACACAAATAATCTGGTCTTATATGCTTCAGTGATGCTGGTGCTGAAGAATTTCCCAGCCTCCACTGGCTGTAGCTCCTCAGCATCCAAAAGCAGGGTGATGTTTCATTTGCCTGAGTTTTCTCCCTGTTGTCAGTGTATTGGTGGCTGGGAGGGGGATGGATCCTGCCCAGCTCCTCGCAGGACCCCTGTGTCTGCATGCATCGCTGAGGTGCATTTCTGCGTGGCAGAAACCATCTCTCTGGCTGGGGCTGGGATGCTAATTCAGGAGCGATACCCCGGGGAGGGGAAGCCTGGCTTCATCGCCCGAGGACTCACGAGGGAGGCTTGGCTCGGGGTGTGTGCAAGGGAAAGAACGTCTCAGGCTGGCTTGGTATTGATTAAACACCAAACATGGGAACAAAACGCTTTTTGGTTTTTTTAAACCCACGTCCTCGTCTTCACGCCCTTTGTTTAGCACAGACAAAAATGCCATCTATAATGGATGTTTCCTTGATAAACAGCGGAGCGGCAGCTCAGCTTTCTCATTACACCATGTAATGAGAGCGGCTCAGGAGTACGGCTCGGCTGTCCACATAGCTGTCTGGGAAGAAGAAGGAGGAGAGAAAAATGCTCCTGCATTGAACAGCGGCTCTGGGAGCTGGCAGAGAGGAGCAATGCTCGTGCCTGGAGGGGCACAGGGCAGGGCTGGTGGGTCCCCAGGGCGGGTGGCTGCACCAGGGCTGGGCAGCCGGGGCTGCGATAACCTGCCGGGGAAAGCCTCCAAATCCGGCCTTAAATTAGCAAATTTGCAAGGGTTGGTGGCTTTGGCTGCCCGGAATGGGGGGGGACAGCGGGAGGGGGCCAGGGGGGCAGCACCCCCTGGGTACCTCTCCCCTGGGACCCCGTGGGCACCCATGTGCCAAGGCAGCTGGAAGAGATCTCTCAGCTCGGCGGGCACCTTGCTCAAGGCTAACCGCGCTCTTAACACAATAATAAGTCAATTCGCACTGAATAATTAAATAGAGAGCCTTCATAAGTATTGACTTAATGTGACAGCAAGTCTATACTGACTCAGGGTTTGCTTATGTAAACACAATCTCCTGTTCGGCTTAGTTAGCAGTTCAATGAAATAGAACAGTCCTTCAATTAAAATCAAATGATGCGTGCGTTTAATTCTTCCCTTCTCTTACCGGGTAATGATAGGGTTTGAGCATAAGCAAGAGGAGAAAAAAAAAAAAAAAAGTCTGTCAACTGTTCTTATCTGTGATGAATCGAGATGTGATGTCCTAAAAATACATATGGATAACTGAACTTCTTAATTAACAGCTCTGAACTTAGCAGTTGGTCTGTTGTCTGTTTGTCCTCCTGTCTTTTTCCCTCATGCTGGCTTAGCTCTGCTTACTCTAATTTGGGGATTTCTCCTTTGCTTCTCTCTGGTTCATTCTGGTTTTGCCTCTTTGCTTCTGCCCTCGCCTCCCAGGGCGAGGGGCGGCTTTTGGGATGGGGGACCAGGGCTCATCCAACAGAGAGATCCTATGCTACCGCAGGGATACGGTTTTCACTAAAAGCAGGAATAAAGCCCTCCTGGCTCATACCAGAACAGGTGACTCCAGTCTCCAGAGGTGGCAGATAACTTGTTCTGGATAAGACAAATATTTCCATTGATTTTTTTTTCTTTTTTCTTTCCCCCTCCTTGTGAACCCTCTACTAGCTTTGGTAGAGGGTCATCCAGAAAAGTGGAGTTTTGCTCCAGCTTCCCTCCTTTCTTCAGCTGATCCCTGTCCTCAGGGCTCTTTGAATCACCTGGCCACTGTTCTTGGTGTTTGAGGCTAATTTTTTTTATCTCAGCATCTCCTGGCTTCGAAAGCCAGCAGGACGAGCAGGCAGAGAGAGTGTTGGGAGGAGGATGCCCAGCGGGCCCGCGGGTTTTTCATGTCTTGCTGAGTTTTTGCATGTTGTCGCAGCTTCTTGAACATCCCCTGCTCTGCAGGGGGGGAGAGGCGCGTTTCCGAGCTGCCTCTCAACGCTCACGTCTATTAAAGCCATTTTTCCTTGGTCCCTGTAAATTGCCTGTGAAAAACACGTCTTGAGTAATCCCCGCATCTCGGACATTTTCTGCATGAAATATTCAAGAGCCTGAGACTGTTCGCTTTGATGGGTGGTGAGTTATTACCAGCGCCGGGCTTGGACTCCTCATATGCATGCGGTGATGGGAACAATTAGCACCCAATTAGGCTACCTTACATCTGTTCTGGGGATTTTTCTGCTTAAAAAATTGCAATGCACCGACAAGCGGAAAAAAACAATCAGAAATCCTCTGCTGTGTAGGTAACTTTTAATGTCAGAGCGAGGGTGTCTTTCTGGCGCTGGCAAGCTGCTTCTGAATTCCTGCGCGGTAACAAGGCTAGGAGAGGAGTTAGCAGCCAGGAGCTGGCCGGATGGTCCCTGCAGCGATGCACAAAGTCCCCTCTACGGGGGATATATGCACCAGGGGCATATGTGCGGGTGCAGTGCAGGGACCCAGGACCCTGGCAGGTGTCTGGTGCTGGGCAGGGAGAAAGAGAAGTATTAAAGCCCCTGGAACGCTGGAGCTGCCTCCCCTTGGCATCGTCCTTCTCTTTCCACCCAGAAATCAAACGTATTTTCTAGATGCATCAAAGAGAAACAGCTTGTAACCCCCTAACTTTGAAATCCAGCACTCGGAGCGGGTTTGGGATATGATAGATGTGTGTATATACATAATTAATTTTTGTTAATCCCTTTTTCACTCCTTATTTTTTTCGACTTGGAGGCCTTTCAGGAAAATAACATGCTGGCCGAGGCTGCGCTCTGCAGCTCCCCGTGCCACCGTCCTCCTTCCCCGTCCCTGACCCAGCTGCCAGCCCAGCTCTTCCCAGCCCAGGTCTGGCCTTTGCAGGCAGAGACTGGCCAGACCCACCTGCTGCCTCGAGCTGCCAGCCAGCAATTTGGCACCAATTCCTCCTGTTTCTGCTAAGATGGACTTGGCTCCCTCTCCTTTTTTTTTGACTGGGCACTTAAAAGCAGAAATCTGAGAAGCTATGGGCCAGCTCCAGTAAGGTTTATTCCTGGCAGTTAGAGTCTCATCCAGCGACTGCAAACTCATTGTATACAACGGAAAGAGTGACATCTGGCTTGGATATTCTGGAAAGGTTACCAGCTGGCTTGTCATGTATTATGAAAAGAATAACATTTGCCTTAGAGGATGCTACAAGCCAGGAGCAGGGCCCCGGGGAGCAGCGTGACAAATTTCCGTGGCGCTCGGTGATGAACTTGCCACAGTCCTTTAAGAGAATTGACGTGCCTTCGCCTCTAATTTGGGGAGAGGGGAAATGCTGTCGGAAACTTTATTTATCTCCCGTGGAGGGGAGGAGGAGGGAGTCCAAATACCTCCCTGCGATGGGGACTGTGTGAAAGGAGCAGAGCTGGAGCTTTGCTGCTCTGCAACACCCACCCTGGGCTCTTCCTTCTGCTCCCACTTTGCAAGTGGGGAGCAAGACCCCTAGACCCGAGGCTGGGTTTGGCTGCAGGGAGGGCTGAGCTCTGCAGATGTCCCCTGGCAAAGCTTTTTTGCACATGCTGGGCTTCGTGCACAGCTCCAGCGAGGGAAACCGTGTGCTGAAAGCTGAGCAACAGCCCCAGGAACGGGTGCGGGATGGGAGCCCCTGGCCCCCGCTCTCTGCACCCCTGTCGTAAGGGAGTTTTTCTTTCCCCGTGTGCTAAATCACTGGCGAGGAAAGTAAACGTGGGTCTGGTGAAAATAGCGCGCTCCTGGGATGGATGAGTTTTGTTTCCAGGAAGAAGGAGAAGGAGAAAGGTGGCTCCTTGTCTCACACATGCCAGAGGAGAGCTGCAGAATCCCCTTTTTTCCTGAAATCAGTGCTTTAGCCCAAGCCCCGTGTCACGGAGCGGCCGCCCCACACACCTCCCGGTTGCATCTCTCCCTGAGGCGATGCCAGTTGCGTTATTGCTATTTATTAGCATCCAACGTGTCGAGGAGCGCGGCGGTGCCCAGGAGTCCCGTCTTCTCGTCGGGAGTGCTTGAATAACCCAGATGAAGAGGCTGACCTTGCCCTGGAAATTTGCAGCCTGCTGGGAGGCTGTAAGTGGGTCAGGCAGCTGGTGTAAGTGGGAAAATAATCCAGTTCGTGCTGCCGGCAGCCCGTCGGCAGGCGAAAACCGAGTGCGACCTGCACGCCCAGCCGCGGGAAGCAGCAAAAAGAAGGTACCAAGTGCATGGGTGGCTCTCGCCAAACCCCCGGCTTGGCCGGGCAGCTCGCTGTGGGGCGATGCTGGGGTCCCCAAAGGACCAGGGAGTCCCCAGATGAGGCTCAGCTGCTCCACAGAAGGTGGTTGCATCGGTGGCTGTGAAACCCCGTGACCTGGAAAAGGTCCCAGGCACGGATGGCTGGAAACAGCAAAAGTCTCCAGGAAACCACTGCATTCCCACATGGAGCATCCAGTGCTCCGGCCCAGCCCTGAGCAGCTGTGCTTTATTCCCTCTTACGTCCTTCCCCCAGTACGTAGCCCGTGAAACTGCAGTGGCCTTCTGGCTGCGGGGTCGGCAGCAGCGTCTCTGCTCCTCCCCGGCGCTGGCTGCATTTTGGTGGTACCTGCCCCTCGCTCCCTTGAGCGCTTGAGATCTGGCGTGATGAAAAGTGCTGGATGGATGTAAGGTATCGCTGCGGATCCCTTCTGCTTCATTCAATCACTGCTTCATTTGTTCCTCCATTTAATTTGATTAAAAATCTCCTGAAAACAAATCATTCCTATTAAAAAAAAAAACAACACACAATTTCTACCCTTTATTTTCATCAGTTCTTATGGCTTTAGGCAGGTACTGTTGGATGATTCAATCATTGGTTGGACAAAGATGACATTTAATTAAGAAGGAAGGAAAAGGAAGCTAAAGAAAATAATGTATGCCTTCTTCTTTCTATATGAAGTGTGGAAAAAAAGAGCTGAGGAGATTTTCTGTTGTGAAATGCAAGGTCTCATCTACAGTGTCAGCAACTTGGCTGCTTCACAGCGATTTCTCCCTGTGACTGAGATCCAGCGTGGGCCACAATTCAGCCTCGAGTCTATTCATGTAATGACTGAATCAACCTGGAAAACTGCAGCCCATCCGTCTGTCCACCTGGTCCATCTGTCCACCCTCTTCTACATCCTTCCCATTTCTTTAACCTTCCACCTCGGTGATTTGATTCATCCCAGGAAAAATCCCCAGAGCATCGCATGGAAAGTGTGAGTTGGTGTCAGCAGAGCCAGATTACCAGAACACGTGGAAATAACTCTGCTTCCGTCGCTCCTTGTGCTTTTTCTGTGCGTTACGCCGAGCAGCGAGAGAAGATGAGAAGGGGTAACCAAGCCAGTAATCGGGTTAGGAGTGGAAATGAGCTCCTCTGCTCTTGTCCCTTCTTTATTCCCCCTGGTCCTGCTGGTTCTCCCCATCTCCGCTCTTTCTTTCTGCCTTCGCTCTGCCCGCAGAGCCGAGTCTGGCAGGAGGGCAGGCAGGGCACGAGCAGCTCAGCCTCCGGGGTCTCTGCGAGGCTTCCTCTTGTTTTTTCCATCCTCCGCTGCAAAAGAAGAAAGGAAAATGTAAACCCCAACCTCAGGCATTTTAATTGCACTCTAAGCTTTAACATTTCAGGGGGAAGATAAAAACAAGCAGTGAAATTTTACAGTCGTGTAATGATGCTGGGAGCAGCGCGGCCAAATGCGGTTGTGAAGTTTATGGTGTGCTCTGCCAGTCGGGCAGCGCTTGGAAAGAGCTGGGGAGGTGGGGAGCAGCAAAGGGCGGAGGAACGAGGGTCCCGTGCTCGGGGGCTCATCCCCAGTGGGGTACCCACCCGCAGGCAGGCACCCCTCCCTTGCCCGTGACCCTCCGGCAGGCTGGGGCGACTGGCGGCAAGACAAGAAGTTGCACCTCCTGAGCCTAGATCTCATTTAGATCTCCTCTCTCTACCCCATTTAACCTCTTTTCTCACCTTCGTTTTTAAAAAATGTTGCTCCTTGCTGCTGAGTCGCTCCGTGCCGGGAGCGGCGGTGAAATCCTGAACCTCTCCCGCCTGCTCTTTGCACCCAGGTCCCGGCTGGCCGATTTCCACACCAACTGCCAAGCCTCCTTCCAGTCCCTGACGAGCTGCCCCGGGGACAACTACCAGGCGTGCCTGGGCTCCTACGCGGGGCTCATCGGTGAGTGCCAGGGGGTCGGGATGGTAAAGGGTCTCTCCCACCGCAGCCCCTCATCCCTCTTCCTTCTCCTCGCCCGGGAGCAGGCTTCGACATGACGCCCAACTACGTCGACGCCAGCCCCGCCAGCATCACCATCTCGCCCTGGTGCTCCTGCAGAGGCAGCGGCAACATGGAGGAGGAGTGCGAGAAGTTCCTCCGAGACTTCACGGAAAACCCCTGTCTCCGTAAGGCGCTTCCCTGTTCCCCCTCCTCACCCTGTCCCATCACCACCGGGGTGCAGCCCCCCCCCGTAAACATCTCCTGCCCCCAGGAAACGCCATCCAAGCCTTCGGCAACGGCACTGACGTGAACCTCTCCCCCAAGAACCCCTCGCCCCCTGTCACCCTGCCGCCGAAGACGGAAAAGAGCCCTGCCTTGCCGGATGACATCAATGACAGCAACACCATGTACGACACGAGCATCATCACCACCTGCACCTCCGTCCAGGTAGGACCCGAGCCCGGTCGCTGCTGCAAACTGGGAGCACTGGTCTGGACCCTTGGTGGGTCTGTCGGCCAGGAGATCGGCTGTGGCCCATGGGCAGCAAAAAGTGCTGCTCAGCGAATGGTCCGGATGCAGTGTTGGTACCCGGGTGCCCGGCAGGATCTGGCCATCCCTGGTAATTGGGGGTCTGGGCACTGCCTGGGGGTCTGGCATGGGGAAGGGAGGGATCTGTGCCCTGCCCATCCCCTTCCCTCGCTCGGGGCATTGTCCCCTGCTTGGCACCGTGCTGTGCCGGGGGCAAGGTGAGCCGATGTAGCTGCCCCGAGCCCAGCTTCTCCTGCCCCCGGCTCGTTCGGCGTGAAAACAACTCGAATTCCACGCGGTTTTGGGAAACCTGAAAAGTACGTATTTTCTTGCATTGCGCTGGGCTTGTGGCTTCACGCTTTGCTCCTTGGGTGGTAAGGAGCTGCCGGGAGAGGAGCGGGATGGGGACTGCAGCCGGTGGGTGCCCCGGGGTGTAGGCAGGGTCCTCGGCAGGAGCGCTTGCAGCAGGGAGCACGGGGGGAGCGAACCTGGGGCTGGGATGAATGTGCAGGAGGGCTTGCAGCCTTACGTTGTCTGCGCTCTCTCCTGCTTCAGACAGGAGCCCAGCAAAGGCCCTGAGGTGCCCGGGGAGAAGGGGTGAGCCCCTTCTCTTTCTTCTCGCCTTTCGCAAAGCTCTCCAGGCTTCAGCACCAGCCCTCTTCTCTGAGCCGTGGCTTCCAGTGCCCCGGGCACAGGGCTGCAGGCATCGCCCCGCGCCCTTGCAGGGCGGCTCTGTGGCTCCCAGGGGAAATTTGGGGACCCCAAACCTCGGGGTGCGACCCCGGGCAGGAGCAGCTCTCCAGGTGCACGCACCCGCTCTAAGCCTTTCTCCTTCCTCCTCTCCAGGAGCACGGACTGAAGCTAAACAAGTCCAAAGAGCAGAGCCTGTGCTACTCAGAGGTATGTTTGGGGCAGGGGGGAGCGCGGCGGGGGGGTGGCCCCGGGGCCGGGAGCTGTTTCCCACTGCAAATGGCTCAAGAAGGATGCGCCAGGCGAAGCGCCGTGCCGGGGACCGCTGGCTTCGCTGACCGGAGGGCAAAAATAGGCGTTTTCCAAAGTTGGCTGCTTTTCCCCCAAAAGGGCCCTGATGAAACCCTGCTCTCCCCTCGCCCGCAGACCCAGCTGACCACGGACATCATGCCAGACCAGAAGACGTTCGTGGACCAGAAGGCAGGCGGCAGCCGACACTGGGCGGGCCGGATCCTGCCCCTTGTGCCCATCCTCCTGCTGACGCTGGCGTTATAGAGGGGCGAGGAAAGCAGCGGCCGGCGGGACGGGGACGCTTGCACAAGCGCGCACAAGCGCGCACCGGCAGCGCCCGCCGGCACGCTCGCTCTCGCCTCGGTTCCTGCTGCGGCGACGGGGAAGGGAAGGATCGCCTCGTGCTGGAGACTGAAACGCTCACAAGCACCGGGGACGCCGAGCCCCGGCGCGCTGGGTGGCAGGAGGACCCTCCCCACGCTGGGCCACTTCGGTGGTTTTCTTCCTATTTTCATTTTTCCTTTTTTTTTTTTGGTCTTTTATGGTGCGTTGGGTTTCTTTTCTACAGCAGGAGCCCACGGCTCGTGGCAAAACCCCACCGTGTGTCCTGCAACAGGCGATCCAGAGCGGCGAGCGGCACTGGGGAGGGAAAATAAGCATCGAGCAGAGCTTTGGCAAAGGTTGGTTGCAGGACCCATCAGCCCGGGTGCGCTGGGGCGGCCGCGGGGACCGCGAGGTTTCCGCATCGGAGCATCCCGGAGGATGGACACGCCGTCGGGAGGCTCTCCTGCACCCTCCGAGGGGACTCGCTCGAGCTCTTGACATTGTTACTGGGGTTTTGGGGTTGTTTTTTTTCTTTCCTGTGGTCGGCGAGAGTTTCAAAATGGAAGAGAAAAGAAACTACTGTTCAAACGTTGTGAGGTTGTCCTGATGTTTTCAATCTGTCACTTCGAGGGGGAGATTTTTCTTTTTCTTTTCTTTTTTTCTTTTTTTTTTTTTTTTTTTAATCTTCGTCCGGTCAAATTTGGGTTGGGATGGGATCTGACCTGCTGGTGGTCGGAAACCTCTGTATGTTCCTCTGCGTTTTCTTTCTTTCTATATACATATATAGTGTATGTATATACCGTTCATCTATACCTACATATATGTATGTATATACATAACCATATACATCTACAGTGTGGCTTTTTTAATTTCCTTTTTTCCTTTATTTTTAAAAAAAAATGCTCAAATGGCAACAACAACTTAAAAATGTATTATTGTAAAGTTTATTTTTTTTAATAATGTCTATAATGGAAAAAAAAAAAAATAAACCAAGAACAACCAACCAAGGAACGAAGCAGCACCGAAAGCCGAGCAGCCACCTGTGCCCGGGTTTGTGTCCGGCCCAGCATCCCGAGCCCGGGGGGGGAACGGGGGCCCTTCAGCTGCAGAAATGCAGGGATTTGGGTCGGTCTAAATATTTTACAATGCTGTGAACAATTCCCTGCCTGTTTTGCTCCGGGAGACAAGCAAACAAGCAAACATTTCAAAGGAGCTGACACCTTCCCATGTGGCAGGGTTTGTTTTTGAAAATACCATCCCCTTTCCTTAATGTCTTTTTTTTTTTTTTCCCAAGCAACCTGACAGCGCTTAAAACCAAAGGGAAACACTGAGATTTAGGTCACACAAAACGTCAAGTTTCTTGAATATTGTATTTTTTTTTTTTTTTTACACTTTACTGCTCGTGCCAGGGAGCAGAAACCTCAACCCCCATCCAGCTCTGCCCATGGAAAACGGGATGTCAGGGGCATCTTGGGGACCTGGGGGTGCCAAAATCCGAGCTGGAGGACCAGCTGGGCTGTTTGCAGGGAGCCGGGTGCTGGTAGATAGGGGAGGGAGGGATGAATATTCCCTTTTGCAGCATGGAAAAAGAAAACACGTTTGATGTGGAAGTTGGCACAGGGAAAATAAACATGTCACGTCTCTCGCAGGAGTCGCGTTGCAAACCCAGGCTGCTCTTTACCATATTCTCTCCTCTAACAGCCAGGAAAATGACAGCTCTGAACTAGAGAACCAGATGTGCTGAGCAGTTTGGCACCGAAAAAAGCATCTAGGCATGGAGGGTGGCGTTCAAGGGGCTCCCCAGCCGACTTTGGGGTCCCTCATGCATGGGGTGAGCCGAAATCCCGGCTCCCCTGACCTGGGTGCTCCCAGCCATCCTTCTGCTTCAGCTGTGGGTTCCAAATTTTGGCAGAGGGACATGGACCCCTGAGCACTGGCACTGTGTTTCTTTAGGAAAGGGGCTGTAAAATACAGTGCAGATTGCTCTTGTCGGTGGTGGTTTGGTTTCCTTCTTCCCTGAGAAGGCTAGAAACGTTCGAGGCTTTTCTGAAAGGAATATGAACTCCTTTGCTGGGAAAGGTCACGGAAAAACGTCTCCATCCGGTAGCTGGTGCCACATCTGCCGCCCGCTGGGAACCTGCACCCCATCCGCAGGAGATGTCCAGCCCACTCCCTGGAGCTCCTCACGTCTTCCAGCCAAGGAGGCACCAGCAGAAAGCAAAGTGCTTCAAGTGAGTTAAGAGTTTGTCCCCTCGCTCTCGTGTTTCGGCAGTGCCGTGCCCCCCCCGAGCACCCGTGGCCGTGCTGGTGGGGCGAGAGGCAGGGCGGCGCCGGGAGCTGCCGTGCCTGGAGCACCCCGGTTCCCAGCTGTACACCGCCCCCCCCCCCGACTGCGTCCTGGGCACAGAGACTGAGCTGGAGCTGCGGAATATTCATGTGTTCAGGACGAAAGCTTTAGCTGTGCTGAGAAGTGTGGTGCCTTCATCCAGGTGCCTCGTACCTCGAGCCGCTGAAATCAAAGCTCTTGAAGGTGGAAGTGCTAATCCTGGGGCTGGGGACGCCGAGTCTGAGATGCAAAATCCTGGCAAGTTATCCTCCCAAAGCCTTGCTAAGTCTTTCTCTCCAAACGCAAAGCCTTGCCTGGAAGGAGGGCAAGGGGACGAGACGCTGTCTCCTTGTGAAGCCCTGGAAGGAGGCTGTGGGAAATTGTTCTGGAGGATGCGGCAGAGCTAATGCAGCATGCTAAATCGCCGCCTTTCCTGCTGGCAGAAGTTACGCGATGTATACGAGGATCTCATTTGCGTGGCGTTGTTTTGGGAAGGGTCCTTTTCGAGGAGCAGCACAAATGGAGCCGCGTGGGTCTGGGGGTCTCCAACCCATTTCTCAGCAGGAGCCGAGCCAAGCCTCATCTCATCTGGATTTGGAGAGACCCCGTATGCCTGAGGGATGTTTGGAGACCTTGTGCAGGCTCTCCTGGGGCTGCACTGCAAACAGCAGCGTGGACAGCCCTGCTCCGAACCGCTGCAACCCTCGTCCATGCAAATCGTTGCAGTAGGGATGGGTCCTGCGCGCCGGACACGGGCGTGCGGGCAGCAGAGATGCTCGGGTGGTTTTTGGCTAGTTGCAGCTTCAGCGTGAGCAGAGGAACAGAAACCAGCCTGCAAAATCCATCTGTGGGCACGGCCCCAAGAAGCTCTGTGGGCCTGGTGGCTTCCAGACGTCCCAGCTGAGCGTGGGGTCCAGCAGCTCCAGGATTTGCACCTACCCGAGAGCTGTAAAGCGCATGGGACTAGGACCGCCTGCAAACAGGGGATTTTCCTTCTCTTTTTCCTCTGCTAACCCAGACACGCAAGCAAGATGTTGCAAGGAGCTGTCTGCCACGGCTTCCCAAATCCTGGGGAATACCCTCAGCCACGCATCCGACGAGCAGCCGGTGTGCACTAACCCCTTCCCTGCCCGACTCTGTGGTACCCCTTGCCCCTGCCCATCCTCTCTCCACGGCTCTCCCTTCGCTCCGACCCACTTACAGAAGGCAAAAGAAAAGGGATTAAGGGCAGTTCCTTTCTCTCAGGTGAAGTCTTCTGGTGCGCTGGTTTGGGGTTTGGTCACCCGTGGTACAACCCATTGGATTTTGGCCGGTCTCTCACAACAAGGGCAGCTGCAGCGGCAGAGAAAGACTCTTCCAACATGAGAGGTGATTAAAACCAGATGGGATGGCACCTTTGCCCTCTATAATTAATTTGATGTTCTCCTTTAGGCTTTAATAAGAGCCCGGGCCACCATGGTCGGGTAGGTGTTGTCTTCCTCCTCCCTCTTCTTAATCCTCCGTTAAATAAGATATCACCTTGGGGCACTCCTGACACCTCCAGGTTTCCCGCGAGCAGATACTTTTGCCTCATTAACTTTCCTGAGCTGCTTCACTTCACAAGAAATACCTTTTTCCCCCCCATTGTGTTGCGTTTAATTTTAAAGGCATAAAAATAACCTCTTGCCGACCCCGTGGCGACGAGCGGAGCTGCGGTCACAGATGGGGATGTGCACGGAGCCGGGATGCTCGAGTTTAGAAACCTCTTGATCCTCGAGCCCAGAAGTTCACTTGATGCTGTTCCAGCAGGGAGAGAAAAAGAAAGAGGAGGTTGTAGGAAACTGGTCCCTTTTGTTAAATAGGAACAATTCCAGTGAGGCACCGAACATCTCCTTGCATCACCCATCATCGTTATCTGGGATAACCTCACCAGAGGAGGAAGCCGGCAGGAGGCTTGGCGAGGTCTCTGAGAAGGAGAGGAGAGCAGAATTGATTTATTTTCTTATCTTTAATATTGTAAGTAAAGCTCTGGAGACTCTCAGAAGTCCTGGGGCCTCGGATGACCCCGTGAGATTGAAAGGATTTGGGGGAGCGGGATGCCACGCGGAAGGAAAACCAGGACCCTCAGCCTCAGTCTGGGGGAGCGGCTGGAGAGGTGCTTTGGGGGGTGGCACAGGGGGGCTCTGCCCCGCGAGCCGTGTCCCAGCGCTGCCGGGGCTGGGGACGCCAGGGAGGCAAAAGGGAGCTTGGACTTGCCCAGGCCAGCTGCGGCCGCCGTCCCCGAGGAGAGGAGGGGCTCAGGGGGTGGCCAAGAAGTCCCCAAAGCTCACGGGGCTGGCTTGAAAACATAGCGTGGTCCTCCTTTACATATACATATAAACACGTGATTTTTTTATCAGCATGAGTGAGCTCTGCCACGTCCCCTATGCAAAAATGAAAAAAAAGCAAGCTTATTTCAGTGACAGCCCCTGATCTCGCCAGGTAATGAAGGAGGCGGCTAACGAGCCCGGGGCTGCAGCCGCGGCGTGGGGCTTTGCCCCAAGTGCTCTCAGCTGCAGCGTTTGCCCGTGGGGAACCGGGCTGTAGGATCGGCCGCATTTCTCTCAATTACTGCCCGAATGGCCTCGTTCCAGCAACAATTAGCAGCCTCTGAGGGACTCCTGTGTCCTGCGTTACACTTCCCTAATATAATTACCGCAATAAATGAACAATGAATTAAATCAAGGAGAAAAGCAGGGGGAGACACCAGTTGTGTGTCGCTGCCAGGGGTCACCATTCTGTCTCCCTGGAGGTAGGCAATCTTCCCGGCTCGCTCACAGCTTTTCTTCTCTTTTGAATCTTCTTCTTTGGGAAAGGGATGTCAGCAGGGATGGCGAGGCAACTCCCAGCTCCAGCATGAAGAGGTGCAGGGAAGCACCCAGGCAGGTCCCTGCAGCATCACCCTGCTGCGATGCAGGTGCAGCCCGAGCTCCTCCGGAGACCACGGAGCCGCTCGAGGGACGCGGCAGCCTGTGTGCGCAGAGAGGATTTCCAAGCGTGCTTTACCGTCAGAAACGAAACGCGCAGCTGGAGCACGGCCCCAGCACAGCGACAGCCGCCCGGGCTGCCTGCCGCAGGGCAGAGCGCCGGAGTAGAGCTGGTGGCTCTGAGCCAGCGGTGGGTGGAGGGACATCTCACACCTCTGGTGTGAGACCTTATGGAAGCGGAACGTGATTTTTATTTTAAAGCAGATTTCACTCACTCATAGCCACGTGCTCCCACAGCAAGGCACCGTCCCAGTCCCTTTGACGTGCTGGTACCCAGACAGCCCCACAGGAGCCAAAAAGAGGGGAGGGCTCCCTTCCCCTGGGCTGCTGGCTGCAGCTTTGCAAGAGCAAAGGGGCTTTGGAAGAGCAACGTGGAGCCCCTTCCCCCCCAAAGCTTGCTAGCATCCTTGCTTGTGTTTGCTTTCCTGCTTTGAACAGACGCACTCTGTATTTACTGAGGGTCTCCGTGCTGGCACGGAGCACGGGACGTGGCAAGGCTCTGCCGTGGGGATGCTCTTCTGCTTTTGCTGTTGAGGGCTGGGCAAGGCTGGAGAAAGGGGACTTTAACGTGTGTTCTGCCGGGGGCTCGCTCTGCCTCGCTTGCCGCATCAGGGCAGCAGCGGCTTCGAGTCCCTCCTGCGCTGCGGGGCTGAGGGTCGTGCCCGTGCTCGGGCATCTCCTGCGCGGGGATGGGGCTGAAAGGGTCCCTTCGTCAGGGCCGGACAAATCTCCTCCGTGGAACCTGGGGAGGGAAGGCGTTGAGGAGGCTGCTCGTGTCCTGCCAACTCAGGGGGAAAATGCTTGGAAACTCTGGACTGACGGCAGCAGCCACTTCTGCTTGCTGGAAGCACAGACCGGTCACCGTGCGCGCCGAGGCTGCCAGCAAGCAAACCCCCGCTTCAGCTTGTGCAAATTTAATCGCTGGTCCGCATCAGGCTGGCAAGAGCTCCGGGTTTCCTTTTTCCCTGGCGTGGGGAAGCTCCCGGTCGGAGCAGGGGTCCCCGTGCTGGCCCCTCGCACGGACTCGCTCCGTTTGCTGGCAGGCAGCTCCCAGACCCAACCCAGGTTTGGGGCAATCTCATCCCTCTGCCCGGGCGCGGGAGACGTCCAAGCCAGGCTTGAAAACAGGCCGGCTGGGCTCGCTTTGCTTTCCTGGCGTTCCCGTCCCCTCTCCGCTCGCGTGGCTAATAATTCACCTCCAGCGCACGCTCCTCCAACCAAAAACTAACCCCTGCTACTTTCTCCAACGTATTCCGAGTCTATTAATTACAGGAAAGAAAAATGCCTGTGCTTCCAGTTACTGCGTAGTAGTGAAAAATGACTGAGTGTAAAACATGTCTGCTAGATAATTAACTTCATAGATAATTTCTTCTTCATTTTGACTCAATTACTTCCTTGATATGAGAAAGTGCTGAAAACATAATTTTTTTTTTTTGATGTTGCATAAAACAATAATTGAAGAAAACCGCTAAAGCTTTCCCAGAGAGAGCCTCCCCTCCCTTAGATAAAGGAGCCAGGGAACAAATTGTATTTTATTCTTGCTCGAGAGTTACAAGGTACAGCTTGGCACTTACACTCCCGTGCATTGCATCTTAGTAGGGAGTGGGAAAACAGTGCGCTCTGTTTCTTAGTAAACCTGGCAGAGCCAGGGTGCAAATGTCATGGCTATTGCCCGCAGGCAACGCTGCCCTGGCAAAGCAGGGTTTGCTCTGAAGAGCAGCACAAGAAACACTGCCCTGTGAAATCCAGTGTTTGTGCTGGCCTGTTTGCAACTTCAGGGTGAGCTTAAATGAAGAGTTTGCGTCTGCGAGCATCAGCGTGGGAGGGCTGTTCCTGCATTTCACCCAGGGCCGGCACCCGGCACCTGATGCATCGCCCTTTGCAACGGCTCCTCTGACTCCCCCACCCAACGCTCCTGTGAGAGCAGTGTCAAAGTTGCCTCAAATTGTCTAATTATAACAGATCAATCCATTAGGATTTCCTCCTCTGTTTACTGGATGGAAGTCTCCGTTTCGCAGCTGTGCCTCCCATCCGACCAGCTAGCAGGCAATTTAAACACAGAAAGCAGTTTAACCTAGTCGGAGACCAAAGCATCTCGCTTAATGTTGTGCATAAATTTCCAGGTTCTTTGCTCCTGGCCATCAAAGGAGCAGCCAACTGCTCTGCGCCCCCAGACACTTGGGGAGCAGCAAGGGACGCGCAGGGACAGGCCAGGGGCAGAGGGGACGGGAAGCTTGTGCCCGTTAATGGTTTCACCTTCAGCACCCTGGCTTACTGGTTTGGTTTTTTTCTTTTCCTCCCTGGGGCACTCACCTGTGCTCCGTCGCTCACTGCCATAAATTGAGCTCAGCGCTGGCACGAGCTCTGTTCGAGGCGGCTTTCTGCAGACAGGCTTTTTAAGCAGTGAAAAACTCTCTGTGCTCCTTGCAGGAAATGCCAACCGGTGGGAGAGCTAAGAAAAAAAATAGAAGAAAAAAGTGTTTTCAGAGACATTTTTAAAAATAGCTTCCATTTGTACCAAAAATATGAACGTACAAATCTAAGGTACCATCAAACTTGGGGGGGGGGGGGGAAGCACTTTCTAGAAAATTGGTTTTAATATCTTTCTGTGAAGAGCTGTCATTCACTGGAGTGGTTTATGGGAGGAACAGCAAGGTCTTGGCGGTCTGGGGGTCCCTGCGGGGGGGGGGGGGAGCAGCTCGTGCCAGCTCCTGGGCAGCTCCGAGTCCTGCAAAAGCAGGTAACGGGGGTAAAAACGGCTGGAGGAGGGACACAAGGCTTTCCAGCCACTGGAGATTCCAGAGGAAACATCTCTGACGCTTCATCTCCTTCGCTCCCAAGATCAGGAGCTTTGCGGGACGGACCGAACCTTCCATGGGAGAAGAGATTTAAACCCCAGTAAAAGTGCCCTGCTGGTGACTGTACTGAGAGAACAAACCCCTCGTCTTCTACCAGGAAAAATTACAACCACCAAAGCTCTTTTGTTTAACCTTTGGCCTTGGGAAGAAACGCGTGGAGGTGAGGAGAAGCTCCTGGGCTTTACGTAGGGTTATATAAAGCAAATTATGAAATGCCCTTGGAATAGTTCTCCTACAGCCGTGATATACAGCCTGTTACCCTGGGGTGTCAGTGGGGCGACCGGCAGGCTCGTTCAGTAAAGGAATTCACTGGGTTTAGCTGGTATGTTTTAAAAGGCTGTAAAATTTGGGAAAACTGTTTCAAGCCTCTGCAGTAAGTGGCTGCAAGGTGTGGCTGTTACGGCCAAAGCCAGGGCAAGGCACGTGCGGGAGCAACGCTGCTCAGCGCCCGCCGGGCTCCCTCCTCCCAGGCCACGTCCTCGTGAATTATTCCTCGGAGCCTGCTCCAGTGCTGCATCTTTGCATACGTTAATTAGACTCAGTGGGTAAAAGAAAACCGAGCACAGGCTCTTCTAATTCCCTGTCTGTATATTCATTATAGATGCAGCAGCAACTGGGATGTCAAGGAGGATTAAGTAGAGAGCTGGGAAGTCACAGGTGGTTGCAGCACAAAAAACCCCCTCCTTGCGTGCACGGCAAAGCTGTTGGACCTTGTCAGAGCAAAAACCGGCTCCCCCTAAAAGCATCATCCATGTTCCCCGCCGCCTCTCCTTGGAGGAGGACAGGCTGCTCTGCTTTCCGGTGCTCCCAAGAAGGGACCCCCCCGCCGCTGGCAGCGAACCGGTTAAGGTGTCTTGGTTGCAGCCCTGTTTTGCTCGGGTGCTGATAAATGGGGCCGGGTGCTCCAGCCCCAGAAATCCCCATTCCCAGACCTCACCGCATAAAGGCAGCATTTTGCAGAGCATCACCCACCCCCCCACCCCGCCCCGGCTTGTTGTGCAGACGAGGGGGCCGATCCCCCGAGGGGGCACCGGAGGAACAAGGGCTTCACTGTTTCCATCGGGCTCTGCGGCCCCGGGGTCCTTTTGGTGACCTTGCACGGTCGTTCTTGGAGAAAATCAAGTGCGTGGGGAAGGGGGAGGCATGGGGGTGGTACGCCTTGGCATTTCCCACCCAGGTCTGCTGTGCCTCCCGAACCCTCCCTGTGCCTGGACGGTGCTGGGGGGGCACCGTGCGGGTACCCAGGGAGATGTCGGCGCATGCAGGTTGCTCACCCTACCTAACCCCACCACCGGCTGAGCTTTTTTAGGAAGCAAACCCGCAGCTGGCCCCGGCAGGACGGGTGTCTGGAAGCCATCGCGCACACCCAAGGGTGAGCCAGAGCCCAGCTGCGTCGCGCTGGCCCCGGCAGCACCGCGCGGCAGCGGGCTTGGCCGGCGGTATTTAATTAGCTGCTGAACATGACGCTCGTTTTAATTCTGTGCGTTGGGAGACGTGTGTTGCTGCCCACACACGCTAGTTGCCATAACAACTTTAATTTGTTTTGTAGCCTCCGCTCTGATGGATTTGGGGATTTTTGTTTGTTTGTTAATCTCCTTTCCTTCCCTCCTTTCTCCCCCCTTCCCTCTTTCGTTCCTTCTTTCTAATTGCACTCACTTCCCCTCTGTTTCCCTGTCTTAATAAGAGGCAAAAAGTCATTGCGTGGGTCCTTGACCCCCCGCCGGGCATCCGCAGCCCCCTGCCTCCGAGCTGGCAGGCTGCAGCAGCTGTGATTTACCCCAAGCAATCCCAGTGCAAGAGCAGGGGTGAAGCCGTTGCCTTCCCAAATTGCCGTCCTGCTACTGAAACATGAAGAGATGCACGGCTTCCCCTTCACCCACCACCCTGTCCTGCAGACACCGGGTTGAAAACCATGAATAAACCTCTCGGAAGGCAAGGCTGTATTGTCAGGACCTCGGAGGGATTGCTTGGATCGTTTTAAAGGGATTTACCATCTGCTGAACTACTTAGAGAAAGAAGTAAATGCAAAGTGCAAGAGGGAGGGCCCTGCCTCTGCGTGTGCAGGTGGGAAGCCTGAAAAGGTCCCTCCTGCTTTTGGCAGGGCTTTGGGGTGCCCCCAGCACCCCGAGGGGTCTGAGTGCTGTGGGGTGCTGGAAGCCAGGGACCACTGTCACCAGCCTCTGCCCTGGCACTGAAATGCACGGCGGCTCTGCGGGTGGCTCGGCGGCGACCGGGACAGCTCCAGGAAGATGCCGAGTCGGATCAGTTGGTGCCACCAGGCCTTTCCCTGGTGGGAGACAAGTCATAGGATCGGGATATCTGGTCCTTGTCCCTTCTTTGCCTTAAGCTCCCTCCCCTGCTCCTGCCTCCGGGGTCAGATACTGTCCCACCTCCCCCAGCATCGCGTCCAAACCCCGGCCTGATGCGGCCAGAGAACGTGACATGAAGCTGCTTCTGCTCAGCCCGGGGACTCGGTTGTGTTTCTGCTGCGCTCTGGGCTTTCTCGGCAGGGGCGGAAGGGCTGCGACTTGCATCAGAGCAAAAAGATGAAAAAAATGCAGTGCTGGCCAAACGGGGCAAAAAGCAGCAGAAAAAGGAAAACCAGAGTTACCTGCAGCTCCTCTAGATTCAGCAGCAGCAGACGTGCTGGGGGCGTGCAGAGGCTGGCGGGGCGGTGGGGAGGGGCTGGGAAAGGGGTGACCTGGAGGAAGAAGAGCTCAGCGGGGAGGAAGGTTAGGCTCTTGGCCAGCACGACCTGAAGCCAGGGCTGTCACGCTGAGTTGCAGCAGCTGCCAGCCGGGTCCGTGGCCCCTGGCTCCCCCTCCTCGGCCATGCGGGCTCTGCCTCGCCGTGCGGGTGGGTGCAGCCTGGCACCCCCTGCCCGAGCTGCTCAGCCCCCTCCCTGGTCCCATCGGGGTGATTTTCTGCAAAGGGGCTGAGCTGGGAGTGCAAACCGGGGAGCGCTTGCGATGGCCGGGGTGCCGGGAGCGCATCTTGTGCAGAGACATCCACGGCCCGGGAGGTTTCCGTTCCCTGAAGGATTAATTTGCGCAGGAATAGGTTTGCAGCGGAACTGACATTAATAACAGGCTGAGTTAGAGCCCTGCTGCGGAGCGGGATGTTAATGAGACTGTGTAGGGATGGAAGGGGGCTGTCATTGAAAACGATCTCTGGGCTGTTGGTTTTTACCGAACCCTGGAACTAGAAGGAGTTTGTGAGGAGGTGAGCCCGTCCCCAGCATGGGCTGCTCCTGCCCCAGCCCCCAGGGAAAGCTCCAGACCTGCGGCTCTATGCCGGGATGAGCCCTGCGCTTTGATCTCCGGATGCTCCGGCATCACCTGGAAAATCACAGCAGTGGTCCCAAGCGGTTTCTCGGCTCGTCTCACCAAGCTTTACGTGTGGGGTGGGGCAGGGTGACCACGGGCAGACAATACTTGGGGGGTGGAAATGTGGGTGCATTGGCCTTTGGTCAGCCCTGCGCGGGAAGGGGATGTAGCCAAGTGGGGTGCAACAGCCCGGGATGCAGCAGAGGGGGACGCGGTGGTAATACTCTCGGTAGCTGCGGTTTTACGGCTTCCCATAAACAGTCCCCTCCGTCTCTCTCTCTCCATTTTTAATTACCTAGAAAATAACCTCCATTTAATTTACAGCTCATTTAAAGCAATGAGCAAGGGCCCATAAATATTTAATGTGTTTAGAAGTGGCACCAACTGTCCAGAGCTTTTTTTTCTGTTCCAGGAGTGGCCTTTGTTTTAGCATATTTATTCCCCCGCGTCTTTACTATTTTCCGCTTCCTCCATCCGTAAAATCTGGTGGTAAAAGACAGCTAACTGCTGGCAAAGGGTTCAACCCCCAAATTTTCTTAGGAGTGATGGACCGAAACCAGCATTTAGGGCAGCTTCTCCTCTAACGAGGGCAATTAAGAGGAGCAGCTTCCGGAGCATCCCAGAGCATCCCTGAGCCCTCCACGCCGATGCCTCTTCCCGGGAGAAGCCGGGTGACAATCCGCTCCCCGGCACGAGCTCCCAGCCCGGGTTAGAGCAGGTTTTGTTAGAGAAAGGTGATTGCGCGCCAGGATTGCTGCCTCCTAACAGGGGCTGTGGCTGAGCGTAGCGGGGGGTGGTTAGAGCAGAATTCAGCCTGAAAGTCTGCCCTGCCCTACTTACAAAGTTAAAAAAAAAAATTAATCGTTATTGCGGTTAAGAGGAATAACGGGGAATTTCTGTCGATGCTGTAATTTCAGCTGCTAAGATCGCAGCAGAAGCTGTGTGTTTCTTTGCCTTTCCTCTCCAAAGGAAAACTCCAATTTTCTTAAGTCCTGACTGTTGCCCCGAATCCCAGGTATTATGCAAACAAGCGACTTCTACTCCTGGATTTTTGTGGGTTTACCCAGAACATATTTTGGTTGCGTGTATTAATCACTACAACACATATTTTATTGTAACATAATAGATATATTTACTGTACGAGGAGTGACAGCATTTATTAATTATGCACAAGCGGGCCTAGAAAACGGATTTGTTTGCTTTGATGTCTAATGCGGCAGACTTTTTTTCTGCTTGTTAAACTTAATCAAAAGCAATCAAAATACGGTCCCATAAATTATAGCAAATTAATTTCAAACAAAAGGGAAAAATATTAGGTAGCACAAATGGAAATAAATTTTAAAAAGAATAAGCGAGATAGGAGTCAGGCTAATTTAAATACTGTATTTGGTTGCAGTTTTTTCTTTCCTCTGGACGGACAGAAGAGGAATAGAAAAGGTGCAGAAATGGGGTCTGAGGGGCTCGGCGGCACCGCGGCCTTCGGTTTCCCCCGAGGAACCTCGTCGGCCCAGCCAAAGAATACCAAGGGCCGTGCCAGCTCGGCACAGGCTGGGAGTCACAGTGTTTCCTTGCACCTCGGTGCTGGTGCGAGTGGGTGCGTGCAGGATCAGGGCTGCGGCACCGTCCCCGTCCCTGCAGCCCTCGGGAGCCGCAGCATCCTTGCCGGCTGGCTCCATCCCCGTCCCTGCGAGCATCCCATCTCCAAACCGCCCCGTGGGCCCGCCTTTCCCCTCTCCACCTGAGCGCAAACCAAGCCGCCTCTCTCTTCTCCGCTCCTTGCCCGTCCTGCCGAGTGCTTTGAATGTTTAGTACATCCTTAATTAAAAGGCCAGCAGCTAATCTTTTGCTGTCAATTGGCGGTTGGTGCTAAAGGACGTTCCCCTGCGTATGGGCACCTTCTCCCGCGCGCGTGCGATGCCGGCACACGCCGTCAGCACGAGCACGCCAGGCTCTATTTACATAATGCTATTGACATTTTGAGGGTGAAATTATGTATGCCGCTTTAATTCACTGTTAAATTAAATTATGAATGTTTGGAACGTAGTAATTTCTTTTGTTCTAGGAACAGATTGTTTTATATATCTGCCTATATTACCAAGTTATTAATTTAATGATTTCATAATAGCGGTTCATTCCTTTGGGTAATATAAAGTGAAAAGTGTGCTCGGTGCGCAGCTTAGGCTGACTTGCTTGTCCCTACACAGATTGCAGGGGGTTAGGAATAAAGATGTTGGTTTTGGCAGAGCGTTTAGGAGGTTGCAGAGCGGGACGAGGGGTTCGGCTTGCGTCTCCTGCTCCTCGGCCAGCGCTGCCGGGGATGCTGGATGCCGGCCAGCCTCCGCGCTTTCGGGGTGTCCCCTCCGGGGATGGGGCATGAGCTCAGGGGGGCTGCTCAGCAGCCGGAGGGTTGCGTCCCTCCTCTGCGCCCTGGGGGTCGGCTTTTTCCACGCTCTCGGCTCCCAGCCGTGCTGTCAGAGCCAGGCTCTCTTTCCCAGTTGCCTGGAACGCCACGTCCCCGGGTGGATGTGCTCGGAGCAGCCCCTTGCTCGAGAACTTCAGCTCAGCCAGATGCTACTTGACATTTAGGGCACCCTCGAGGTGCGGGCCGGCCTCGCCAGGATGCACGGGGAGAGGAGGGAGGTGCCCGCCTCGGCCCCGTCCCTGTCCCCATCCCCGGCCCCATCCCTGTCCCCATCCCCGGCCCCCTCTGCTCCTCCTGAGCCCCATGGCACTGGCACCAGCCACCTGCAGACCCATGCAATACCAGGATCCCCCCGAGTCTGGCTGCATTTCTCCTCTTCCAGAACTTTAATGACTTGGCTGCCTCTTTTCATGGCTAAAAAGTCCAACCAGCTCTGCAAACGCCAGAGCCGACACCGGCTCCGTCAGAGCATCCCTGCCAGCTCTCCGGGTCTGGCGCCAAACCTGGCGACGTTTCAGCGCGGTGCATTTAAGGCCTGAGCTCCCAGAGCCGAGTGACTTCACAGGTTCTTTTATATACGCATTTATCCTTTTATCCTCCCTGGCACTACCCGCTGTGGTGTGGGGAAAATCCGGGAAAATTTGTCCACCTACATGCTCAGAAATGAAGGAACAACAGCAACAGCAGTGCCTGCCATTTGTTCTTTAAAAATGGGACTTTGATAAGAGACGTGACGCGGGGCCGGGGATCGAGGAGGGGGCTGCCCGGCGGTGCGTGTGGATTTTGACATCTCAGAAAAGCTGGCGCAGAGGCACCATTTAAAGCCGATCCTGGCTTGCTGTGACTGGGGAGCACCCGGGCAAGAGGGAACACAGCGGGGTCAGGCTCCTTCCACCCCCATCCCTACCTCCATTTCCCATCTCTAACACTGATGTGCTTTTCCAAACACACAGGACCTTTCCTGCCCCCCTAATTTCCCAGGGGCCGGTGCCACCCCCTGCCCGGCCGGCTGCCTGGGCGCCCATGGACCATGGAAGTGGCAGAGCAGCGAGGAAATCAATGACCCGGTGATGAAGCGGAGAGAATTGCTGAGTCCTGAACAATCCCTGCCTGGCCCCGCCAAGACTCCCAAGTAATTTCCATTCTAATCCGCGCTGCTTGACTTCTAAGAAGGTAAAGGCTCCTACAGCACCTCCCTGTCCTTTAGCGAACGATTTATGGCTTCTGCACTCCTGAAAAGCCTGAGCCTTTGCGTTACTGCACTTTTGCGTGATTGCATTACCGTACCATCGCAGGATCGCACGGTTGCGCTATTGCACGATTGCGTTACCGTAGGGTTGCACTAGTGCGTGATCGCCTTGCCCTGGGCACCTGTCCCAGAACAGCAGCTCAGGTCGTTACCGGGTGCTAACGATGCCAAGGGCAGGGATTTGAGAGGGCTGGGGAGCCCTGGTAGATGAGTGGGTCTGCAAAGGCTGGGCTGGCGGCTTGTAGCAGCTGGGAAAGAGGCTGGAGCACCCTTACAGCGGGTCTCTGCTCCCGGGTGGGACCTTCTCGAGGTGCCCACCAGCCCTCCTCAGCCGGGTCCTCCTCAAGCAAGAGCACACTGGGCTTAGTGGACATGCTCCCTTTCCAAACCATCTTGTTTGCTTGGATTTGTTTGGGTTTTTTTTTTTTTCTTTTCTTCCAATTCTGAATGGTGAACCTGTACCGCAAGAGGGGGAAGTCCAGGTTTCGGCTTCCCCACAGCCACCAAGGTCTCACTGTGCGTGTGACAAGCAAACCCATCGGCTCAGCAGGCAAAACCAGAGAGCTGGGAATCCCGGAGACCAAACCAACCCCGAGAGGTGTCACGAATCACCCACCAGCACGGCATCGCAGACGAGGGAGCGCTGCCGGGGCTGCAACCTGCCCGTGAGTACAGCGAGACGAGTGCATTAAACTTTTAGAGATCGATTTATGCGTGAGACATCAGTGAGCCCCGGTGACTCTGTACGGGCTGTATCTCTCTGTGCTGGAGACTGCACAGACTAACACTGCCATGAGCGGGACGCTCCAGGTTGGCAGGACGTGAGCAAACCTGGGCAGCCCAGAGGAGGAGGGGTGAATCCTTCACCTCCGCTCTCTGCGGTGCAAAACGAAGCTGGTTTTTAGGACTCCTGGGTGAGCACTGGAGGGACGGTTTGTGTTGTGCGTTGTGTTGGAGTTCAAGCCTCAGAAGGGACCATGAAATTATCCAGGAATAATCTGTTTCGGCTGCGTTATGTGTCCTACTCCTTCCTATTTCACCTGGTTACCCTCGCATAGCAAGCAGAGGTGGGTGCTAGGCTGAGCCCTGCCTGGAGAGGGACCTGGCCTGGATTTGAAGCCATGAAAAATTGCAGAATTCATCGTTTTTGCTGGTGTCCGCCCCAATGGTTAGTCAGCCTTGCTGTTAAAACATGTGCCTTATTTTTCCAGTGGGAAGCTGAAGCCAGACACGATCAACTCCTGCCTCTTGTTATGTCTTTCTTCACTAGATTAAAGATACTTCAGTAGCTTGTATTTTCTCCCAGGAAGGTACTTACTCATGGCAATCAAGTAACCTCCCTTGTCCTTTTGATAAACTAAGCAGCCTGAGCTCTTTAAGCTCTTTCCTCTGCAGAATTTTTGCCAGCACTCGTGACCTGTCTGCGCACCTTTCCTGCACCCCTTCGGGCTTCCCTGCTCTGCCCGAGGGCCTCCATTCCCCGGTGATTTTTGCATAGAAATATCCATCCACGGGACAGCCCAGGGCGCTGGCGTGATGCTAACCACGCTGGCGAGCAGCGCGGGGTTTGGTGTCGCACCAGCCTGTCCCCGGCACCGCTGTTCCCTCCGGCTCCTTTGAACACCCGTGCGATTGCCTCTAACAATATTAGAAGGAACAGTGAAGCAGAAAAGAAGCAGCGTCAGTGAGTGATGGTGAGATGAATTGATGCCACTTGCAATGTAAAGGTGGCGGGTTGTTGGGTTTTTTTTTGTTGGTGTCTCTTCTGCTGCCGCCTGGCGTGGTCTGTCTCGTATCGTCTCTCCTGCTCCGTGACATTTTTCTAACCTCCAAGTGTGATATCCAAGGGATGGGGGAAGCTTTTCTGCCTCCCTTCCAGCCACGAGGGAGAAAATGCTGGTTCCCGCTAAGCTGGAGGTGTTTCCTCACTGCTCTGGGCTGGGGCAGCTGCCTGGGCTTGGGAAGCACCTGGACGGGCACTGGAAAATGGGGAGAGGCGGCTGGGAGTGGGAAGAGAAGCCCCAAAATGGGGGTGGGGTGGGGGTGGTCTGCATTAGCAAGCAGAGGAGGGGGCAGCCCCTGTATGCATCCAGCTCCCATAGGGAGTTCACGTTAACGCGTACGTCGGGTCAAAGCGTCGCAATACGGGCTTGTCGGGACGTAGGTCAGCAGTGCTAGTTACTGCCCGCTCCGCGACCGAGCTCCGGGTGACTGCGATTACGGGGCAAAATACTGCAAAATTGCTTACGACCAGGAACAACCTGTTAATCGGTGTCTGGCCCCACTTGCATGGGTCTTACAAATACGCAGCAAGGGAGCATCTGAAATCAAGGCTCTCACGTTCTAGTTCTCCTTGCTGTGGCTCGCGCCATGCAAAATACCCTGGCTACAGAGCTGGATAAATGAGGCAGTTCAGACATTAGAATATTTGCAAAGTGGTGCTCTCCAGCAACAGACACTTGAAATAATCTGTTTAGGCATCGGGTGAATTTGCTCCTACCAAAGGGCCGTCAACGGTGTCAAAGGCACTTAGTGTCAGGCCGGCGGAGTACCTACTTCTCGTTAGCTACCCAGCGCCCAACAGTAAACACATTTTGCTGTTTTGCCATCTTAAGAAGAGGCAAAAAAACCCTTTCTGACAGCTTGGTTAACCTTTCCCCCATCCCTTTCTCACTTGTAAGTGCTGAAGTTCTCAGCTAAGGGCAGCTGTGAAGAGCAGAAAGGGAGGAAGAAGGTGGGGGGGGAGGAAATATGTGTCGGATATCTATTTTTTCGTGCTGTCTAAAAACACAGAGAGTCTCACACGTTCTGCCTTCTCCCTTGTAACTAAAAGGCTGGCTGCATGCTGCTGCAAAGGGTAACCCTAATTAGAAGGTGTCAAAGGAGGGAGATGCTGGGACGAACAGACTTTTCAGGGGATAAAACTACTGTTGCATGGACTCAGGCGAGTGAGTTTCCTTCTTCCCACCACTGCTTCGAAGCTCTTTTTGGGGGGACTTTAGCCGCAAACCAAGCTCCGAATGGGCCTTTTTGTGCCTTTGTCGGGGAGCAGCCCTCCTGCCTGCACCGACAAGCCGGGGTCTCGCTGCTGGCACGGCGGCCGGGCGCTTGCGTGTCCCCTCTCTGCAGGGGACTCGGTGCCGGTGACGCACTCGCTTCCTTACGCAGCACCGGCACGGAGGAAAAGACCCAAAACAAAACCGAGGCTCATCAGCTAATTGCGATTTAAAAGCAAATAATTGCATGAGTCAAAGGGATTTACTAAATTAAGTCGTTCTGCGGGGGCTGGGGATTTTTATTTCGTTTTTTTCCCCTTAAAAACAAAGCTTTAATGATACCCCTCGCCGGCAGGGTGCAGGGGAGGCTGGCCCTGCGCCGCAGCAATGGGGTGCCTGCGCCGGCTCCTGCTGGGACCAACTGCTTTGAAATTTGGGCAAGATTCAGCATTTTGCAGCTCCCGCCAGGCGGATGCCTCCTTCGGGCTGGGGGGCTGCAGGTTGTTCAGGGGAGGGGAATACAAGGGCTCTGTCCTCCCGCTGCAGCATCTCCGGTGCCCGGCTCTGCTCGACGCTGCCGGGGGCTTGGCCCAGGCACCCACCTCCCCTCTTTCCTACAGCCTAAGGGGTCCCAGGCCTCCTGCTCAGTGTTCCCCAGCCGGGCTGGCCCGTGACCCCCCCCTTACCTTGGCTGGCTGTCCCAGCAGGTGGGAGCTCAGAGCCTTCTGGAAGTGAATATTTTACCTTCTTTTTATACCCACCCCCACCCCCCCGCCCCAACTTCAGTGAGTCATACAGTTCCTTCAGGGAGAGCTTTTGCTTGTGGGAGCTGTAAAAGCCCCAGCGACTGAGAAGTGCAAGCCGTAAAGCAAGGCTCTTCTGGCAAATGCCAGGCTGCAAATCTGGACCTGGATTTTTTCAATTAAGCCTTTTTTTTTTTTTTTTTTAAGGCGAATTAATTGATATTTACTTAGTGCGTCAAAATAGCTCCAGTGCGTTGGAGGGCCGCTCACCACGCGGTTGGAACAGGGTGCTGGGGAAGGGAGGCATGAGTCAGTGGCGAGTGAATTAAAAGCAGCAGCTCCTGCTCAAGGCCAATTACATTTTGCTGGAAGAAATGGGAGGGAAGCACATGGACTGCAGAGAAACGGTTCCCAGGAAACCTGTGCGGGTCTCTTTTTGGAGGAAATTGCCCCATTTTCCCTGCGCAGGAGTGCAACGTTATTGGGGGTCTGATTGCATGGCCAAAGCAGCAGCACCCAGTTGGTATATTAGGCAAAATGACGGTGTAGAGGACGATAATCTTTCATGGAGGATGGGGGGAGGGCGGGCCGTTGGCGTTGGGAGGTGCTGGCGGTGAGCTTTGGGCCGCGCGTCCCATCTCAGGTGGCTGGATAAACATGTCCCATATAAGTCGGCGTGTTTTTCTCTCTGACAGAGATGTGTTTGCGTGTCGGACGATTGCTAGCGAAGCACGGCCTCTTAGAAACTTTAATTACACCTATTTCTATACATGTGTATAAATATATATAAAAAAATAATGCAGAGCTAAGAAAATGTATGGGTGAGGAGTCTGGGTGCAGGCAGCTAATTGCTTACAACAACCCATCAGCTGGAGCCCGGCAGGGACGTGGGCTCTCATCTCCGCTGGTGGTCCTGGAAGTGGGGTGCTCGGAGCGGGGGCCCGCCAGAGCTCCCAGCTGGCCCAGCAGCAGGTGGGTACTGGGGCGGCGGGTGGCTCCCCCACCCTCGTCGTGCGGACGCGCTGAGCATTACAGAGAGATCTTTGTGGCCACGTATCGCCATTGCTGTCCTGCAGCCCGGGATTGTTCCGCAAAGTTTCTTTTTTCTTTTCTTTTTCCTTTTTTTTTTTTTTTTTTTTTTCCGTCTTGCAAGTGGAATATCCGCCCGGATGCCGTCCCGGGGCGGGGCCCCCCCGGCTCGGCATGGGACGGGCTGTCTGAGGGCCCGGGGGAGCCCAGGCAGGGCTGGCCCGCGGCGATGTGCAGAGGGGATGCCGATCCCAAACAGCCACGGCTTTGTCTGGGGACTTCAGCCTCGATCCATCTCTCCGAGAGACTCAGGAGCGGGCCAGGCAATTAAATAGCACCAGCTGCCTTTCACCACGGCTTCCCCCGTGGCTTTTCCTTGGGCTTTCCCCGGCTCAGAGCACGTGTGATTTGCACCGCAAAAATGTGTGCAGGGTGGGGGGAAAATCGCTTTTGGATAGAGAGCAACTCTGGGCGCGCTCTGCAAAGAAGCATGGACCCTTGCAAAGGCACCGCGGCTGCAGCAAGCAAGCAAGCAAGCAAGCAAGCAAGCAAGCAAGCGCACCTCGTCCGCAAGCTCTGGGCAGCCCTGGACCCGCGTGGCTGCGGAGGAAGCCGGGGCTGTGTTTAATATCAGCTTTACCCGGCTCCGATTGCCCAGCAGTATATGAAAGCCATATTTCTCGAGTTACTGAGGTTACGGCTTTCACAATTAAAGCCCTTTTTTTGGTGCCCTGCTGCCCTCCATCCTCCTCCTTGGCTCCCGTTTATCTCCTCTCATTTGTCATCTTTATTAGTTCTTAATCTCCCATCGGTGCTGCGGAGTTAAGAGTGGGATTAGGGGGAAGTTTAATTGGATGGCACTCCATGGCCCTCCCAACATCAGATTCAATAAAAGTTTATGAAAAGATAAAAATCACATTGGGTTTTATAGCTCTGGACAGAACAAAAGGGACTGGAGGGGAGAACAAGGTAACTTTTTCCACCTCCTTTTTTTTTTCTTTTTTTTTTTTTAATTCCCTCCAACCCCACGCAAGCTGTGTTTCAGCTTGATTAAACAAGGAAGGAAAGATTTGTGTGAGCAGCAGCGTTATCCCTTTTGCAGCGTGTAAGCAGTAAGTGGCCTGCCGCTGCTCGCCCTCTCCCCGCAATTTCTCCTGACAGGAAGATGAATTGGGCTTCGGTATGCGAGAAAATAACATTTATTTCACATTGAAAATATGCTGAACTGCTAGGGAAGCTGACCGGGGAGGTTGGGACCGGGCGAGCGGGGACAGGAGCGGAAGGGTGCGCACCGATGGGATGGGAAGCCGGAGGTGCGGATTTGGGCAAGAGCTTGTTGCACGCAGCCACCCTGGGTTATTCCAGTTTAGCTGGAGGCTCTCATTTAGCATCCCTGATGACCTTCAGGGGCAAGAAATTTGTTGCCAACCCAGGCATTTCGATGGGAAGGAGCAATTTAGTTGTTGGGGGGGGCTACAGGCTCTCCAGCCGCATCCGTCCTGTGTCCCCATCCTGGCTGTGCTCGTCCCACCCCGTGCTGTCGCCTCTCCCCAGCACCCTCCCGGCACACAGAGGGGACCCCGCTGTCCTTATCCACCGCCTTTTCATCTAGAAGATAAGAGAAATGATTAAGGGCTTTCAGAGGAAGCCCAGGGCACAGCGAGAGGATGAATGGGAGCTGATTGAGGCTGCCTAGTTTGGGGGGTGTGTGGGGGGGGTGTATGAGTCCAGCCCCCTTGTCCTCCACCACCGAGCCCCATATCTTCCTCTGCCGGGTGCTGTCCTTGCACCCAGCCCACAGCAAGGCTGGGTGCTCTCCTTGCACCCAGCCCACAGCAAACGCGGGTGCTCGTGGCAGAGCCTCCGGCTGTGCCACTGCTCTGGAGGAGCGTGCAACAGCCGCTGGAGCTGGCTGAGCCTCGCAGGAAAATCACTGCATATTAAAGTTACGGGAAAATCTGCCCTTTTCTTGTTGGTTTTTCTTCTCTCCCCCATGATGGGAGCTGTTACTGGTACAAGAAAAAAAAACAAACCAAACCACCAAGCTAATCTTCATTATAGCTTTCCATTAGGGTCGTAATTGTTTCCATCCCTGTTAAAATAATCCTGCTTGTTTTTTCCCTGAAACACCCTGCTCTGCTTGTATTTTTTCTCTTTTGGGTTCTCATCCCAACTTTTTCTTCTTCTAAAGTAACATATGGGGGAAAAAAAGTGGGGGAAAGTGTTAAGAAAGAAGGCGGAACAAAAGAAGGGCACGAAAATAGAGAAGTGGGGGCTGGCTGGCAGAGGTAGGATGAGACGAGAGCTTGCGGCTCTCGCACAGGGCTGCGGCGTGCGACCCGCATCCTGCCGCATGGGACGTAAAGCCCCCGCAACCGGGGGAAAACCTCAACGGGGCTGCGGGTCTGGTCCTCGACCCGTACAAAGAGCATCCCTCCGGGCTGGCGGGAGGAAGCACCTTTCCCATGTCTGAGCATCTTCCCGCCCCCCGCCCCCCGCCTTGAGTTTCTGTGCCTGTCCCAG
>JAVKLA010000049.1:16261761-16302782 GCA_034782735.1 Sagittarius serpentarius | reverse complement strand
CTTCCCGCCCCCCGCCCCCCGCCTTGAGTGTCTGTGCCTGTCCCAGCCCACCCTGGGAATCCGCGGCCCCGCAAGCCCTGCGGCTGCGTTCGGGAAGCACCGACCAGCAAACTGCAGGCAATTACAGGCAGAGAGAAAAATCCTCTCCCTGAATCGAAGAGGACGTCTATTCAGCGCCAGCTTCTCTGGGGACAGTGCGGGGAAATAAAGGGACATTGTCAGGTCCTTTCAGGCCCCAAATTCTGATTTTGTAAGAAGAGTTTTTTACAAACCCGAGCAGGCTGGTTGTGGCAGGCTAAATATCCCGCTGGCATGGAAGAGGGGCTGTGTCTGAGCAGGGCTGCGGGGTCTGGCCTGGTGGGAAGATCAGCCTTTAACAGAGTTGGGATTTAAAATGCGTATTTATATACAGAATTACTGCATACCTCAGTTTCCCTCTCTGCTAACCCGCACTGACTGTGCTTCCCCTTTGCCTGCCTCTTCCCCTGCTCCAATAAATCAGATTTTCAAGCGCAGTTGGCGAAACCTTGGAGCAAGGTGCCTTGGGCTGGGGACCTTCCGAAATGCCCCCTTGGCCCGGGGGAAGGTGCTGGCAACCCTGAGCCTCCCTCCCTGCTGTTTTACCTGGGTGCCCTGCGAATCCTCTGCACCCCAGAGCTTATTGCAGGCGTTTTCTTAGCTGGAGAGCCTGCTCTAAGGGGAAGGTGGGGCTGGGGGCGGTAAACCAGTCGAAGCGTATCTGGTTTTTGTGCAGCGCTGCCCTCTGCTCCCGCAGCTTAGTGGCACCGTAATGGACTATTTCTAGGGAGAATGAAATGGCTTTCCCCTTCCGTGACCCCGACCGCTCCTTGTAAGCAGGCTAAGTACTGAGTCAAAAGGAAGATCCTGATTTCCCTTGCCTTGTGGCACTTGATACAAATATCAGCAGAGCAGAAGCACTGTCAGGCTGGATCACACCAGAAGCCTTGTCTAGCGTCATGTCCCGGCCTTGGAGAGTCACCAGGCTCAGCTCTTTTAAAGAAAAATGCAGAATATCAGGGAGAGAGCAAAGGCTGGTTGAATGCAGGGCTTTTTTGGTTGGGGGTTTTTTGGGTTTTTTTTTTTTTGCTTCTCTGCACAGAGGAGCTGGTTTCTGGCAGGAGGAGAGAGAGGGTGCCGGGACGGCTGCTCGCAAAGCAACCCCGTCCCGCTGAAATCAGCAGAGCTGCACTAATGCAAAGCCAGCGTGACAGAGATGAAAATCAGATTCTCCATGTATAAAAGTGACCCAACATCATCAAGAGACGAATTAATTGCTGGTGAATCGCTAATGAAGCGTTATGAGTCAGCAGCGCTACTCTGCGCCGGCAGTTTGATCTCCGGGAGATGGGTAGGGAGTTGTTTGAAATGCTTTCGATGGGTTTGTTTTGAAGCCGTTCTGGTCGCCGTCATCCCACGCTGCTGGGGACGGGGGATGTTTGCAAATGAGGCGCCCGAAGGCACCCCCAGCCCTTTGGTCCCCGGTGTTGGGTGCACCATGGGACTCTGGCCCCATGCGAGGCTCCGGATGGTCCTTTTCCCCCCTGGTGACCCAAGGCTGCCCCGAAGAGCTCTCGGGCATCGCACGGGGGTTGGGGACACCGCGTGGCATCGTGCCCACGGGCGGTGGGGGAAGCAGCCCGCCCCACGCCGCCCCAGGTCCTTTGCGGATTGATGCCAGCTTATAGCACGTGCGTTACAAAACACGCGCTGAAAGCCCGTCCCCGGTCTCGTGTACGTTTAGTCCCACGCTAAATGTTACTGCCCTGCCGGCTTCCTAAAATTGTCTGGTGAAACCCTGCCCAGCAGCGACATTGTCTCAGAGCGATGCCCTTTCAGCCGTGCCTCAACCTCACCCGCAGCTTGGGAGAGAGCGGTGGCAGGGGGGAGCGGAAAATAAAACATTAAGAAAAAAAACAAGAGGCAAGGAAGGGGGGGGGAGGCTCTTTTCATCTGTATAATAGCCTGTTTCTGACAAGGAGCCTCTGTTCTCTTCCAGTGGAAAGCTTTTAAGAGCCCTGAGAAGGACAAGCAATTACAGGAGGGTTCGTGTACCTGATGGGGTGTTGTTACAAATCACTCATCGGCATCCCGGGCGTTTTGGAGCGTGGCCGTCGCAGGCCGATCGCCGCGCAGGGGGAGAGGGTTTGGCGGGGAGAGGCGGGGGGCTGGGTCCCCTCCGCAGCCCCGGCTGCAGGACCCGCTCTGGCCCCGGTGCTAATGGTGCATTAGCTCCTGGAGATGGGCGAGATGGAGGGCTCTGCAATTAGTGAGTGACATTAAGCTGCTCATCAGGTGTACTCCCAGCGCCGGCTGGGGGGGAAGCTAATGCTCATCAACAAAAATCGCTGAGAGCTTTAAAGGGCAGACCTGGGAGAGAGGGGAAGCGGGCTAATGAATTCGGGTTTGGCTAAAAGAGCAATAGACAGCCGGCCCCGCATCCTTCCCGGAGGGGCCGGGCAGCGGCCGGGCAGCCGCTCCCCCTCCCCACAGGGGACAGGTGAAGGATGGATGGGCAGTTTTATGGTATAAAACACTTCTTGGAGCTCGGAAGAATCTCCTTCGGTCCCTGGCCTTGCAGGGGTTTCCTCTGCCACCCGGGAACGGCCGCTGCAAGTAAAGCAAATCTGGCAGGCATCTTTACGTGGCATAAGCTGGAGGGTTAATTGAAACTGGGATGCTAAAACCACTTGTTGCGTTTTCATTCAAAAGTGGGAGCAGCTGCATTTATTTCCAGTTGCAGGGATTTTGAGGGTGGCAACTGCTCCCGGGAAGAGCCGCGGGATGCAGGGCAGCTCATCCTCCTCCATCAAGGGCTTAAAAACCCTTAAGAAGCACCCAGGAGTGCCCATCCCCAGGCCCCCGCGATGGGAATAAACTGCTGCAGCCTGGGAGGGGCAGGGGCCGGGGGCAGCCCGGCTGGCGGAGCCCTGCTCTAAATTAATTCACCTTTACTGTTAATGAAACCTATGGGCTAAACAGTGATGGCAGCTCCGCAGAGAGGGGAGCAGAGAGGGGGAGAGTACCCCGTGTCTCTGGCAAGGTTATTTTTGGCTCATCTTAATGTGCTTGAAAGCCATGGCAATACTGCAAAAAGCCTCAGCCATAGGATAACTTAATTAAACTTTACTTAAGAGAGTTAAATATTCATTATTTGGCTTCAATTAATGCCTTTGCTGAATTCCCCCCCCCCCTTCTGTTTTCACTGGGGCTAATGAGTCTAATGGCTGCTACTTGTTATGACCTGTTTCTGTTGGGGGGGGGCAGGAAAAGGAGCAGTACGCTATTCCTTGGTATTACCCAGGGCTGCTCCGCCGAAGGACGGGGTTACGGTGTGAATTTACAGTGTGAATGTATGGTGTGTAGGCTCGTGCTGCAGATCCCAGGTCCCCGTCCTGCTGTGGGAGCATCCTGCATCCGCCGCTCACTCTCCCCCTCCCTCGGTGGATTAAGGATGTGAATTTGATGGGTGGTTTTTGGCTGATGGAGATGAGGTAGGGACAAGTTTTCAGCCTCATTGCTGAGGTTCCCCTTTCTTTACTGGCTAGCGGGAGCTGACAAACGTGCTTTTGCAATGGTATTTCCCCCCCGTCCCTGTTGGCACGGGGCCTGCCCTGGGCACGTCCCTCCCGGGGATGCCGTGCAATGTTTGCGCGGCAGCTGGAGATCTCCCAAGGCAGGACGCCAGGAACAGCGACGCATTTACTTGACCATACATGTGCATTTACAGCTAAGCTTCGCCGTGGAGATCCTCTGGTCCCGGCTGGGAGAGGGTGGCTTGTTTTTCCAAGCCCCCGGGTTTGCCCGTTGCACGAGCCGCCTTTGCTCCTGTGCCCTTGCTCGGTTACGCAGACCCTTGCCCTGGAGCTGGAGGATGCAGAGCAAAACCAACCCCCTCCCCTCCGCCGGCACCCCCCGGGAGCCCGTTAAAGGGAATGAGTCAAGGAACAGGTCTGAGGGCAGGAGCAGCACCGTGAGGAACTGCAGCCCTTGGAAAGTCTCTTTACCATCCCAGTGCAGGCATGCCTGGGCCATGGGGTTCCCCCCCTGGCTTGGGGGGGCTCTAGGCACCTCTTGCTGCCTGTAAGTCCCCACATTTTGGGGCTGGCAGCGGTAGTTTAGCCCATGCACCGAGGTAGCTGTCTTGGCGTGGGGCAGGGAATGCCGCACGTTTGGAAGTGCTGCCGGTGCTTCCCATGGCTGCCTTTGCTTTTGGGACTTGCCCAGGGATGCAGAGTGATTCCCTGAGCCCCCCCCACCCCGCCCCGTGCATCGACCTCCCCTCCTGACCCGTTGCCTGCGCTCAAGCCAAGCGGGAGCTCTGCGGCTCTGTATCGATGAGAGGCAATCAGCACGGCCGCAACGCAGCTAATCAATACCTAATTGTACCGGGGCTGCTCTGTTACCGCTGGCTGCTGCTCACTGATTATCGCTGGGCTGCTCTTGAGCCGAGCAAGAGTTTTGCTCGGGCTTTGGGGACGGGCCGGAGAGACGAGCAGGGCCGGGAGGCTGCAGGATCCGTCCCCCACACAGGCGTCATCAGGGAGCGGAGAGGGGCAGGAGGGGAGCGATGCAGAGCTGCACCAGCACCTGGGGAAAAGCCAGCAAGGACATGAAAGGCAGCTGTAAAAGGTGAGATGTATTTCTGGCAGCGCAGCTTGTATTTCCCTTCACAAGGCAGAAGCCACAGAGGAATATGCTTCCCTGGAGGGTGCACCGGCTAAACGCTCTCCTTAGGCTGCCTTTGAAGCCTGGGCTGATGGGACAGCTCTTTGATGGTCCCTTTCTGCGGCTATCCGCTCCACTTTCTGGCTTTGGTTTGGTTTGGTTTTTTTTTTTCCAGCCGCTCCGCTACAGTCGAGGCAGGGACATTGCGGGTAGGGGAAAAAAATGGAAACCCCCTGAGTTTATACAAGGGGAAGATTTGAGGGTGTCTGGAGGGAGCACAGTGTTGAAAGGCTGTTGGGGGATGGCACATCTGCCTGGCTTTGGGGTGTCTCAGCACCCGTACAGAAGCAGAGAGAGACTGAGGTGGCATGAACGAGCCGGGCTGGCAGGAGTTAAGCGAGCAGAGAGCATCCGACAGGCCCTCTGCACGAAGTTTTCCTCCTGCAAGTGGGTCAGAGCAGCTCTGCGGAGCTGGGACCTGAGCATCAATTTTAATTTCCCACCGTGCGCCAGCGTGTGCCGTCTGCGACTTCATCTGCTTTGAGCTGCCGTGCTGATTTATTTAAGGTTTCTAAACCCGCCGCCGCTGCTCAGGCTCTCCCCAAAGAGCCGAGCAGACAGTGCTGCAGGCAGGGCGGTTCAGACGCCATTCCCTGCCTGGGGAGGACGTAGCAGTAGCTTCTTGACACAACCGACAGTCGCTGGATGTCCCACGAGAGCCATGAGAGTCCGGCCGCCTGCGGGGAAGGCAGAGCTGCCTGCTCGTGGAAATGCCCCCGCTCCTTGCCCGTCCATCACCCTGGCGTCTGGCCTCCTGCCTGGGCTCTCCGGCTTTCCTGCTGAGTTCACAGCTCCACCATCGGGCCTGAGCCACCAGCTCGGATTGGAGAAAGAAAGTTGGTCTTGGGTTTGGTTTCCCCCCCCCCCCCCCTCCTACGCACAGGAATTCATCGTGGTTTTACGCATCACTTGGAAATGTTGCTATTTAAATGTGTTTTCACTTGAATCCTAATTCTGGAAAAAGAGCCTTTCAATACTGAGTTGATTTAATTTTTTTCCTCAGCTCTGTATTCCATTAAAGCTGCCATTGCTTTCACTGGTCCAGGATGGAAACGTGTGTCAAAATTCCCCACGAGTCCCTGATATTTCTACCGGCTCCCTTCAGAGGGGGAAAGTCCGAGCGAGCAAACCTGCCCGACACCCTGGATAAGACTTTTCTGTGCAAAACCCACCCGGCTGATGTGCTGTGCTAAGGAAGTGAGAAACACCTCCTCTAAACTCGTGTGCAAGCTGTTTTGTCAGTGAATTCCTTGCGTCACCAGCGTCTCGGCAGGTTTCCATCCGCCTCCTGCAGTTTTGCCCTTTGCTTGCTCTCTGCTGGGAGGAGGTGATGGACACGGTCCCCGCTGCCAGCCCCTGGGTGGCCGAATCCTGCCACCTCCCCGGTGCTGCCCTGGCTCCAGGAGCAGGTACCTTAGTGCCAGCAGAAAATGCGATTGCTTCTTGCGTCAGCCACCTTCCTCAGGCTGCCGAGGCCCATGAAAACCTTTGCTGTAGAAATGAGCGTGATTCTGTAAAATAGTTCGCGTCAGGACAGCTGTCAGAAAATCGATAGAGGGGTATAATTATGCCCATAAATAAGCTGGAAAAACAGGATAGGTCAAAGGGAAACAGGGCGCAATGGCAGCTTTTGGGCCCAAGTGAAAATAACTCGTTTTATGCATGTGTTACAGAGCAAGTTCCAGGAAAAGAATCTAATCCGTATGGTAGCTCCCAGCCAAGGCTGGATGCTGGGGATGGGAAAGCATCTGTCTGGAGGTGGGGGAGCATGTCAAATCTGGCTGAAACGTGTTAATTCTATGTTTACCCCGATTATTTCCATGCTCCGAAGATGTTTTTTCCCACAAAGAGAAGGTGGCAGCCCTAGCCTCTCCATTTTCCAGGGAGGGCCAGACCTTCATCACCCCACACAGCCCTTCACCCTCCTCACCGCAGCGGGGGAGCGGGGCACACACTGCGCCGCAGCTACGCGTGACGGGCATCAGCTGCAACCGCTTCTACAAACACGCGCACGGGAAGAATTGCAATCTCCTGTAGGCTGGGTAATAAACTCCTCCTGGGCCGTGCAATTCCCGGTCTGGAAAGGAATCGGAGAAGCAGGGCGGGAAGCCTCAGCAGGGTGGGCTTTTGGCTCTGAGCCCGAGCAACTTGTAAGCAAGGTGCAAAGCTCCAGCGCGGCTGCACCCCTCGCACAGGACCCCTTCCAGCAGCAGCGGGATTCGATGATGGATTCGTCCAAATTAGGCAGCTCAGCATCTCCCCAAGTCTTCAGAGATCCTGCAGAGACTTTCCCAGGCTCCCCACGTGGGAGCGGTTTGTGGGAGCAGACAGAGCCTCGCGTGCGTCGCTCCCCTCCCGCTTTTCGTCACTCTCCCTGGCGCCGCGGGGAGCTGGGGAGGGGGACTGCAATTCCTTACGCCCGCACCGTTGCGGCAGGAGCTGGGGTGGGTGCCTCGGGGAGGGGGGGGGTGTCCCTCTGCTCTGTCCGCTGGGAACCCCGGGGAGCAGCAATGGCTGCGCCCTGCCTGTCCCCTCTGTGCGCCTCCAAATAGTGAGGGTGCTGTTTGCTGGCATTGGTATTGCCGTTAATGCTAACACGTCCTGCACACCCCGGCATCCCCCCAGCGCTGCGTCCCGCAGGCTCTGCTCTTTGCTTCCCGTCTCCCCGAGGGGTCCCGCGGGCGTCGCCAGCCTTTCTCCTTTGGGATTCTTCCCTGTTTAACGGAGTATTGATCGGTGGCAGGGCCGGGGCTGTGGAGCCCGAAGGGACCAGGCAATGAGGGGAGGACAGAAGCGGGGGGAGCAGTGCAGCCCCCCGCAAGCCTGTCCAGCCCTTTGCTAAAAATCTGGACCTGCAGATCTTGGCTGCTCTGTGCTCTTTGCTTTTCATTATTACTCTCGCTTATTAAATAATTATCACTTCTGTTGCGCTTTACGTTTTCAAAGCACTTCGTAATCGCTCGCTAATCCTTGGATGCGTTTGCTGGCAGTCGGGGGAGCCAGCCCGCTCCCCTCAGGGACCGCAGAGGGGACGTGTGCTCGGCAGTGCCAGCCCTGAGGAGCAGGTCCTCAGGCTGCCACCGGCCGTCCCCAGCCCAGGGTCCCCGCAGCCCCTCCTGCACCTGGCCCAGCTCCGGCCACGCCATCGTTCAATCTGCCATCCCCTCCACTTCCCCGCTTTTCTGGTAGCTGAGCACGCAGTGCTCATGCCTTGCTGTGCCGTGGCTTGCAAACAAGCCTGAAAAATGGGCAGCGAGCCCGGAGACAGATGCGTTCTTGGAGCGCGCTTGCCTGTGTTTTGCTTGCCTGCCTGGCTCTGCACCCTCTCCAGCCAACGCACCGCTCCCTGCGGGCAAGGCTGCTGCTTGCGGATCCTTGCTCTGCTGGGAGCCCGGGTTAACAGAGACTGATCTGCCCCCTCGCCAAGGATGTGCAAATCTCCTTGTGGAGCCTGTGCTGCCGGCAGGAAAGCTGGGGGGCCGTCTCCCCGGGTGTGCGGGGCAGCCGAGCGCAGCAAGCCCTGCTTGCAGAGAGGATGGGAGCTCCCCGCCGGCCTTTCTCCCAGCTCTCGCCCCGAGACCTGGGCGCTCGTACCTCCTCTGCCAGCCCTGCCGCTGCCCCAAATCGCTGCAGGGAGGGAGCACCCCAGGCGCCGTCTGCGGGGTGCAGCCGGAGGGAAGGAGGTTGCTTTCGTGTGAGTGCACGTGCTAATGGAAAGCAACTTCAGAAAAATATAAAGAAAGAGGAAAGACTTCGTGAGAAGGGCGCCGTTTAAAGATGACAGCGCTAACGATGTGCTCGGCTAGATCTGAGCTTAGAAAATAGATTTCCCCAAGTGCGTCAGCCCCTGCAAGGTAGGGACATCTAACCGCTGGTGCTGGCAGGATCCCCACCGTCACCTCGCTGCGAACCGCAGCAGCGAGGCTGCACCATGGGCTCGCCTGGGCAATTTAACCCCACACCGTCTTCCTTCGCTGCTGCTCTTTGCAAAGTTGCCATTCATTTCCCTGGGCTTTGTTCAGCTGTCATGTAGCCTCAAGTGGAGTGAACAGAAGGATGGGGAGGGTGGGATGTCTTTATTTATAAACAGGGTTGTTCAGGGGAAAAACAAATTCGAGTTTGCAGGAGAAGTGTCAGCCTTGAACATCGGAGCAAAGATTTACTATTGTTCGCGCTGTTATTACTGCAGATTTACAAACGTGTTCGGGAGCTGGAGCTCGGTGAGATGCATGCTCTGCCGCGCTGCTAAAGGTGGTGGGAAACGGTGCGTGTGGCCGGCAGGAACGGGCAGGCGCCGGCACGGGGCTTTGCCGAGGAGCAGCACCGGTGCCGGGGGTTCAGGCTGGAGTGCGAAAGCCGTGAATTTTTTTTTTCTTTTTTTTTCAGCTGAAAACACGACAGCAAGAAACAATCAAAGAGTTTCAGTGATGTTGTTCTGTAGGTCAAGAACTGTTTTGAAAATGAGAGCGGGGATTCTTTCAAAGAAGAAATGTTTCGCCTCTTCCAGGTTTTTCGTAAGATGCTGCAAAACCTTTACCTCGCCTCCCATCGCTTTCTTTGCAGCAGCAACTTTGGGTTCCCAGTTTGCTTGACCTTCAGGCTTGCCAAGGCGTCTGTGCAGGCAGGCTGCTGCAGTTTCGAAAGTTAAGCGTCGCCACGCTGCCCTTGAGCTTGGGGCTGATGGGCAAACCTCAGCCCGAGGAGCAAGGCTTGCCCGAGCCCTCTCCTCCCTGCTACGCAGAGGGTCTTCCAGCGCCAGAAGCAGCCCGGGGAGGGGGGGTCCAAGCTGCTCTCCACACCTGAGCACCGTCCCGCCGGCACAAAATCTCACAGACCACGATGGCGGGGGGAGACAAATCTGATTTTGGCTGACCAAATGAAAGCCCTGCTCTGTCCCATGTCCATCCCTTTCTTTTTCCAGTAATTTTCCCGGTATTTTTTGTGTTATCCCCCAGCAAAGTGTGAAGCAGCAGAGTGAGGCCAGGCAGCCCCAGGGGTCACGGCGTGCCGGGAGCGGGCTGGCACAGGATGAAGCACCGGGGCGGCAGCCTGACGGTCTCTAAATGACACTAGTGGGCAGTCAATGCGATCGATAGAGTGTCACTCCTGGAAATCACCCTCTCACAAGGCAATTTTCTCCACCAAAGGTCCTTGTTAATAGGGCCAGCTGTCTCTGACCTTTCAAGGGGAGAAAAATGATGCAGGATTCAAAAGCTGCTATTACAACTATCACCTTTTCCCCTCCGCCCTCCTCCTCCTCTCAGCTTTCTCTCTCATCCGCCCATGGGTCCTGACGGTTGCAAAGCAGAAACGATGGGGATCCGTTTGTGCACGAGCCCGCGAGGTCCCAGCATCACCTTTGCGCGTTTTGTTATCTGGCTGCTAACGTACCAGCCGGAGCAGGCTTTGTCTCCTCTCGCTCTCCAAAAGCCATTCCTCTTCCTCCCAGACTGCGGAGGAAGCCAGCGCTAAATTGCTGACTCCTCCAACATGAATATTGTTCAATTATTCACAGATGTGTTTTGGCCCGAGCTTGACAAAAGCCTCTGCTTCAGCATATTTCTGTCTGCTAACCAAAGGCAGTCATGCTAATGCAAAATCAGCCGTCATTAGCGCAGGCTCGCACCAGCTCCCAGCCGCTCTGCACTTGCTGCTTTTATCCACACTATCATTTCCTCTTACGATTTAATTAACGCAAGAGAAGCCTGTCTCTCCTGCAGCTCCAGAAAGCCCAAGAAATTTGGTTAAGATGCCTGGAGCCCTTGCAGAGATGCTGCTGCTGGAGCAGAAAGGGAGATCTACGTCTGCTTTTGTCCCTAGGACATTGGTGCGAGCACTCTTGAGCCCAGCTCTAGCAGCTCGGTGCATGGCTTTGAGCCTCCTTTCTGCAGCCTTTGGCTGCGACCCCACGGCTCAGCCCCACGTGGGACAGATGGCCAAGTTTGGGTTATTTTTTGGTGATTTGGCTTTGCTGAAAATCCCCCTGGAAATGTCAGAAAAGACGGAGTGAAGTTTGTGGGAAGTCCTTCGAGCGTCCTGGGTGGATGCTGGTGCTTTAACTGGTCTGGCGCCAAATTTCCATATCCACCATGAGATCTGATGGATCTCAGGGGGTCCATCAGCACCTTATCTCTCCCCAGTGCTGCTCTTCTCCCAGAACCTGCAAAACCAGGAGACCTGAGGCTTTTAAACCCGTAGCAGCCTCCCTCTCCCTCCTCCTGTACACACGTTGGTAGCTGGTGATACATCTTTGCGCGTTATCGGGATCCAGCCAGCCAGCAGAAGGCAATTTTAAAAGCTAATATGATCGCTGAGCTTTATACCATTCCATCATGGAAAATAGCCAAACGGCCCCCTCCTTCCCGCAGTGATGCTCTCCCCTGATGTCGGCTTTGTGGGTGTTGGGCCCTTCCCTTGGGGGAGAATTGAAGCTGGGTGCTCCCCGGGTATGCCTTGCCCCATGGAAGAGGTGATGCTCCAGCTGCCCATCACCGTGGGCACAGGGCAGAGCTGGCTCAGCCCTATTCATCTGCCCGGGTTGCTCCACAACATCCATTTTCTTTTTCCCAATGGGTTTGCATATACAATGTGCTCGCCTGGTTGTGATAGATGGACCTAGTCAGGAATATCCCCATCCCATCTGTTCTAAAATGAAATATTCCTCCTTTTTGTCGTATTTCTAGGGAAAAGAAAGGGTTGGGAGTGGAGCTCGGCATTGTAAACGGACAGCGAAGCCCCTGAGCCAGGCAAAAGGTGTTCCCGCTCTGCCCTCCCATTTCCCTGGTGATGGTGAATGCACAAGCACCCCAATTTGGGAAAATATTCCCAGGTCGGGGGAGAGCTGTGGGCACACAGGGGTGGCTGCAGCCCCCGAACGCTGAGGGCTTTTAACTGAATTTCGGCAGCACGGGCTGTCGGTGTTGGCGAGGGGTGTGGGAGCAGGGAGGGCAAGGAAGAAATCTTCAGATTTTTTTGGCAATGCTGAACTTTTCGCCAAGTGTGGGCTGAGAAACGGCTGACTGCCTGCTAGGAAATCTCCTCCTCGGCAGGCAGCGGGGGCAGGCAGTGCTGCGTGTCCCCCCCAGGCGTGGGGAGGTGCTTGGCCGCAGGCTTGGGGCTCTTTGCGGTTGTACCGCGGCTGTGGGGTGTATTTTTCCCAAAGCTGCTGCGTGGTCTGGAGTGATGGATCCTGTTTCTCCGTATGACCCCAGCCCTAATTGGCTCTGACTGTGTTTTCTGGCTTTTTTTTTTTTTTCCCCTTTTTTTCCGCCTCTGTTTCTCATGTATCGGAATGCTTTGCTGCTTGTCCTGGCTCTCAGCAGGGCCACGTGCCTGTGTTTGCATGGGAAATCCCAACGCCTCTTTGCCCCGAGAATCTGCACCGGCACTGAGCAGGTTCCCGTGGCGAAGGGCAGCGGGTTGTCCCGCTCCTGGGGACATTTAGCCTGTGACAACAGCCAAGACCTCCAAGTCCAATTTTAGAAGCACAAGGCTGAGGTGCAAAGAAAAAGTGGGGAGCTTGTGGCACGCAGGAAGCCTTTGGCAGCGCAGAGATGCTGAGCCGTAGTCCTGCTCTCCTTTCAGCGTGTTCTGGGTACCGCTTCAGGATCAGTTATCCTCCAGACCGGAATACACGATGCTAAAAGCTACATCCCCTCTCCCCGGCTGTTTGCTCGGCTGCCCCTTCTCCAGCTGACGGTCCTCACGTTGCATCCCCTTTGGCAGAGCTTTCCTGCCGGTTTATCATCCCGCTATCCTTGTCTCACTTGTCAAGGGTTTTGCGCCGAAAGCTTTAAATTGCTCAGGTTAACCTCGGGTCCTGGCGGAGCCTGCCTCTCGCTGCCCTTGTGATAAGCGCTGGAAGAATCCTATCTTTAATTAAACTGCCCGGGCTCTCTTCGCCATCGCGTCCTCTCGGTGCTAAGTTTGCAGACACAGCTATGTCAGCGCTTTACCCCGCGCTCCCAGGGCTTGTGTGGGTGGAAGATGCCTTTTCCCGGTGTGGATTCCCCCTTTCCTGGCCAGGGATGAGCCGGTGTCTGGCTGCCTCGCTGCTGGATGGGGTGCCATGGGTGTGGAGGGCTGCGGGAGCTTCAAGTGTCCTAATTTTTGAGACTTGCAGGACAAGGTTGCAGAGGGCCGTCCCGCACGCTTGCGAGGAGTTTGAGGTTTCTCAGAGACCCGACTTCTGGCTCGTATGAATTTCGGAGCATGTCAGATTTCTTTCTATTTGATGCTTGTAAAGAAGCATAATTGGAAGGTTCAAAAGGCAGAAAGTACGTAGCGCTAAAGAAAATCACTTTAAAACTTGGCTTCTGGACACTGGGATAAGACATACAAGCTTTCTAGCCAATGTCCCGACCAGCTGAGGATGCTCCCCCAGTTTATCCTGGGAGAAATTCTGCTGATTTCTGCGCAGCGATGTGCGGATGGAGGGGTCAGCGAGCCTTTTACCAGCAGCCTCGTGCTCCTCCCAGCCCCTGCACTGCGATACCCACGGGAAAAGCAGGCTCTGAGCAGCCGGCGAAAGTCCCGCTATCGGCAGGGCTGGTGTGCTCGAGAATAAATAGCAAAGGAGCCCGGGGCAGGGAGAGGAGAGAGGCCAGAACCGGAGGGAGAGCTCAACAGAAGGAGGTTGTTTATGAGCCACGAACAGAGGAGAGGGGGGAGAAGGCTGGAGGGAAAATAGCCTCGACGGGAGGAAGCGAAGACTGGAAATAAAGCATTTTTCCCGCTCCTTTATCTTTAAATGAAAAGGCCCAGAACAAAGCCCCCCGTCAAACCCTTCTGCAGCAACCGGGCTGGCTGGAGCCGTGCCGGGACCGCCGGGCTCGGTGCCCTGCGTCAGGCGGGCGTTGCGGGGACGCTGGCAGGGGAGCACGATGTCCCCGTGTCCCCAAGAGCCCGTCTCCCCCTGCCCTCGGCCTCTCCCGCTGCCCTCGCGCACTGTCGGAGCTAAGGATGTACAGAGGTCTCCTCCACCAAGCCAACAACCGATTACCACCGGCAGGAATAGGTTTAACATTTTAACTCGTTTTCAGGATTCAATTAAGCACCCTGGTGCCCCAGCCTGGCGCTCTCCCGAGGAGCCTTAATTCTCTCTCCCTAAACCCTTCCGGCCCCAAATAAAGCGATAACTAACCCAAGCCCAGCTTCTGCACAGGCAGGCAGAAATTGAAATCCCTTTTGTACCTAAGAGCTGCCCGGCTGCCAGCCTGTCCCTCTAGTTATGGGACTATACGTATATATATGTAGTTTCTTTACAGCTGTTGGCTTCATGGGACTTTTATAAGAGCAGGGAGCTGGTCTCCCAGCGCTGTCCCAGCATCCCGACCTAAGGCGAGGAGTGTGAGGGGACCCCGGTGCTGAGGTCCCTTCTCCCAGCTCCAAAGGCTTTACGGATGCTCTGGGGAGGACTGGGGTGCCCCGAAGCCGGGGTGACCTCTAAATGACCAGAAACCGCACTGGGAGCGATGCCGAGAGGTTTGGTGCTGGTACAGAGGCCCGGCGAGGCTGCCTGCAGCAGTCGCGCAGGGCCCTTTGCAACGAGGCAGCGTGGACTGAGCAGATGCAAATTTATATGTATTTGCAGACAACTAACTCAACTATCTGTAAGCTGGGATACCTGGCGGGTTCAAAGTTAACCTTGCCGAAACAGGAGAGGAATGTTAATGGAGAGAAGCGGCTGCAGCTGCTGGGGAAGAGGAAGGATGCTTCCTCCCTTTCGCCGAGATGCTAGCGGTAGTACCTTGGTTATCGTTACAGATTCTTATTTAAAACGCTCCTTTTTTTTTAATAAAGGGAATATTGTTCGCCTTTGCAGTGTTTTTCAATGAGCCAAGGAGGGTTTTTTTCCCCATATATTGTAATTGATATATTTTGTAATGCAATATTGTCTAACATTCACAGGCTCATTTGACTAAATTATTCATCAGCAAATTTTTAAATAATGCAGCAACTTTACTCTTTTGCAAATTCTACTCTTATTTCTTGCTTCTTAGGCTGGGGCTGGAAACTAATATGCACTAGTGGAGTCTTCATGGCACCTCGCTCCGAGTTAAGCTGTTGAGAACTAATGACTGGAAGGCCGAAGACTAATTAAAATAAAGCCATTATCCAGAGCCCAGATTTACTCTCTGCTCCAATATCTATTGATGTGAACGGAGGAGCTCCTACTGAGCTGGGTGGATGCTGGATCAAGCTATGGAAGTAGCTGAGCGGAGAGGGTAGTGGGGGAGTCCTCTGGGCAGGCTCTGGGTGGGATCCGACGTGAGAATGAAGCGGTGGTGACCCACAGAAGAGGGGAAAAAAACCGAACAGGACCGTGAGCGAATTGCTGAGTCCTTGGTAGTCGTCATTGTCCCCAGCTACTTTCAATTATCCCACGAGGAGCGGTGAGGGAAGGGGGATTTCCAGGCAGGAATGGGAGGACCGGTTTCTTTCAGCGCCGTCAAATTTACATAGCGTTAGGGATCCCAGCGGCAGGGAGAGCGGAGCAATAAGCGTTTTGCCTTTGAATCAGGGAGCCAGATCTGATTTGCTTTCGTTCTGAATTGCATTTCAAGCAAATACTGCCCACCCTGCCCCGATAAGAAGAGCATAAAGGAGCGGGATTTGACGGTGAGTTTGTTTAGTTAAGGAAGCCCTGCTCGGGCTGCAGGACGACACCTTGTCTTCTTCATTTCCCAGTTAGGGCCTGACGGGAGCCTCGTGCCTCGCAGAGGCCGGGCGGGCAGCGAAGCCCCTTCTGCCGGCAGCTGAGGCGCGGGTGCAGGCAGGGCTGCGGGGGCAGGCAGGGCTGCTGCCTCATCTGCATTCTTCTCTGCCTCTTACTGTTTTCAAGTCCCAGGATGTGGTGCTGATGAAAGACAGTTAATTCAATTTCAACAGAGAAATTGATTAATGGACTGGATTAAAACAAATCCCCGATGTCCCGAAGTCTCTGCGAAGCATACCAATTCCCCCTTATCTCCCCGTCCCGCTCCGGCGAGAGGAGCGGGGAAAGGGGGCAAAGTCGAAGGGCAGTTAAAGAGATGCAGCAGCAGATGAGTGGGGGGAAGCACATCCATATGTAATTAGTTCAATAGCTTTAAATAATGTCCTCCGCAAATAAGTTTACCCGGAGGTTGTTCTCGCCTAGGTGCTGCGGTGTGTTTTGGGGAGGAGGACTTGGTTGTGGGTTTGGGGATGGGGAATGTTAGCAGAGCCGGGGCTGTGATGGGGCAGGGATGTGGGGACCCTCCTCCTGCCCTACTTTCCCTTCCCAGGCGCCCGTACGCCGCGGCAGGAGCCAGAGAGGAGAACCGGGGCGCCCGCGGTGCCGGGCTGACCTGGTTTGGTTCCCCAGGACCCCGCCGGGGCTCGTCCCCGAAAGCAGCGCAGCGGTGCCGGGTGTGCGGTATGTGGGTCAGGGCGGCTCTCCCCCGGCCGGGAGGGGAGCAAGGAAAACCCTGACTAAACTCATCTGCTGAAGAAGTGCTGGGAACCCCTCCAGTCCTCTCCTCCCCGGGAGACCACGAGGGTTAAATCTTGCAGGGAAAAGGCAGCAGGGAGGTACCAGTGTTGCCATTATAACCCTGATGGGCTGCCCAAGGGGCTGAGGCTCAGTGGGTCTGCTCTGAAGGGGAGAGGGGAAACGCTTCCCTCCCTCCGGGTCTCTCCTCCGTTCCCTGTGCGAGCAGCTCTGCCCTGTGCACGGACATGCGCCAGCACGAGCGATGCTTCAGCAGGAAGCGGGGCTGGATGGGAGCGGGCGGCACCTCTTGCATACCGATGCGCTGGTCTCCTTGCACCGTCCTTCGTACCTTCCCAAAACACGCACAGCCTTTTGTGCCTGCCGCTGTCACCCCCTGACTCCTTCCAAGGGGTATCCATCCCCCTGGTACACACATCCCCCTGGTACACACATCCCCCGTGGTGCATACATCCCCCGGGTACCTACATCCCCCTGGTACGTACATCCCCCGGGTACCTACATCCCCCTGGTACGTACATCCCCCTGCCCTACGCCTGTGTCGTGGCCCAGCCTCGAACAGGTAGCGCAAGAGCATCCGTCCAGGCTGGGGATTTACCCCTGTGGGGAGCTGCGGCCATGCAGGAACCAGGGTGCCCACGGACAAGGCAAGCAGCTCCTCGCTGAGCCCTCGGAGATGTGCTAAATATTTAGTGCTGTCTCATCAGCCTCGGGAAAGAGCCGTGGAAGGGAAAGCGCAAAGAAGCGGGAGGTTTTGAAGGCTTTACTGAGTCATGGAGAAGAGAGGATTTCGGGATTTTGTGATTAGTTATATGCCTGAGGACTCGAAACTTCCAGCCTGGCAATACCCGCAGCCTCCCTTACAGTCCTTGAGTTCAAAGGCAATTTGTCTGCATAAAATTGGAGCAATCATTAAATAAGGACCTTTGATACTATGGTGAGTGGCAAAACACAAAAATGAGATGCACTGAGCCTCAGCCCGGTAGGACTTTCCCGAGCAAGGAACCTGAATAATGCGGAGTCAAGATTAATCCCATGTTGTGGTTTATTGTGCTTTGGATGGCAAACACAGGCGTGCAAGCACGGCCCCGAGGGCTCAGGGGCCTCGTTTTCCATTGCTCTGCAGTCATTTATACCCGTGCAAAGTGAATATAAAGTGCCACTATTCTGGCTCTGCTGGCGTTTGACATCCACTTAGCTCTGCCGCTGCATGGGGAAATGACGGCGTGAGGATGAGGATGGGGGAGGACTGGTGCTCGCCTGCGGGCTGGCCCCTCTGCCCCCCCCACGCTCGGCCCCTCTCACTCAAGGCAGCTTTTCCTGAGCGTTTTCTTTCCTTGTGTGGAAAATTTGCAGAAGCCACTTGGCATTTTCTTCCCTTTTTCCTTGGTTCCAGCTGCGTGGTCCGTGGCTATGAAACGCGCTTTGTCTTCAAAGCGGTGCAAAAGCCCAAGTTTAAGGTCAGACGCTGAATCTGGAGTTGAAAGACAGCCCTAAGAAGTGGAGCAGAAATGTTCCTACACGGAAAAAAGCCCAAGTGGCCTCCTCCTCTTTCCCTGGGGAGGGGACCGGAGCTTTCCAGGTGCGAAGGGGAAGCAAGGCGGTGCCAGGAGAGCCTGGCTGGAAGCAGGATGAAATGCCTGCAGGCATCAGCTGCCTTGTCTGCAGGTCCCCGAGCCCTCACGGCCAGAGCCTCAGTGCTGGGGAGTTTTTCCAGCTTGCTGGGAGCAGGCAGAGCTGGAGCTTTGCACCGCTGCAAAGGTGGGAATGCAGCAGGGGCATCTCGGCTTGCAGGGAAACTCCTTTCTCTGACTCCCTGGCACGTGTCGAGAGGAGATCCGGTTTTAAAACCCCGTCACTGGGAATACGAGCGTCACTGCCGAAACCCCGGGAGGGCAGAGCCTGACTGGTAACAGCACTGACGCCAACACAAGGGGCAGCCGGGAAATTAAAAAGCACAAAGTCCAGGAGATTCTGATTCTCTTTACTGTTTTTCCGTCTCCTCTCCATGGCTCCAACGTGGGACGGCGCACGCACCCCGGGTGCATCTCGCCCTTTCGGTCCTCCAGCCCTGGCAAGAGGGGCTGGCAGCACCCCGCGGTCTGGCGGCGCGGGGAACTGCCATTTCGCAGTCAGCTTTTCCCTTCTGAATGAAACCTGGAAACTTTCCTATGATGACGATTTTTGTATTTTTTTTTAATAAGCGCAAGCTGATCAAGAAACTGTTGAAATGTTTCCGTAATGTTGGAGTATTTTGCTTCAATACTGTCAAAACAACCCTGGCAATGAAGGAAAACTATTTCATTTTGATAATGTCAAAATGTTAGAATCCAGGGTAATAACAGAGGATGGAGAAGCAGATTGGAGCTCCACATCTGCAGCACTTGTGTCCCCATCCGAGGCCGTACCCACACGACCATTCATAAAGGAGGCACCGGATAAACCATCCATCCTTTATGCCGTGCCTGGGACACTGTCCCCTGCTGCCATCAGCTTTTCCGCCACTCTTCGTGTTATTTTCAAGCCATTTAGCGAGTTTTTCGTCCTTAGGTTCCCAAAGCAAGCTACGTGTTGGGCAGGGCCGTGCCTGTGATGGGCTGTCAGGCAACCTGCGCCTTTATTTTAATACGGGATGAGGAAAGTGGTAGGATGTGACTGGAAATGAGATTGAGGTGATAGTGGCTAAAACGCTTTTTATTGAAGCTTTCAGAAAAATTAAATGTCATCGGTCCTGTCAAAAAGAGATACAGCAGCAAAATACCAGGGGTAAATGGGACCGGATCCGTGCACAGGGGCTGCAGGGACTGGGAATGAGTTGTGCTGTTGGGCTACCTCTGTAAAAGGCAAAACCCAAACCCACGGCTCCGTCCTCACTTACGCCTCAAAGGAGTTTTCTTGCTGTAAAATGAGTGAAAGACCCCAGTCGGACCCTCCCCACTGAGCCCCGCGGGAGGCTGGTGGGTGCTGAGTGCCGGAGCTGCACAGCCAAGCCACGCTGCCCGGTTTGCAGCCTCAAGAAATGCTCCGGGGAAGGGTCTGAGCCCACCCCAAAACAGCCCCCCGGTGACATCCGAGTGCCCCGCGGCTGCCCTGCAGGGGCAGGGACGGAGAGCGGTGGCGCGGTGGCGCGGTGGCACGCACGCCGCAGATGTGCTTTCCCTCTCCCAGTGACTCCGCAGCCACGTACCGTTTCTTGCCAGCGCCTTTCAGCCTGCGAGCACCCCGGCACGCTCTGCTGCTTTCTCCAAACCTGCCAGATGAAGCGCAGACGGAGACGGGGAGTAGTTTAAATATTTTAGGAATGCATTCACCTGAACAGGAGCAATTTTGTTCGTAACGTGGATTTCTGAGTGGCTTCACTTTAAAAGAAGCAGAACATCCAGGGCATTACTGCACAAAGCAAGTCCAACAAGCATGTAATTAACTATCTCGGAGATTAATGTAATTGCTGTCCAAATACAGAAGCACTTTTTGCATGTCCCTGGAGGTCACCAGGGGATTAGGTTTGGAGTTACCAAGCGGTCCAGAGATCAGTCACCAGAGAGAGGGAAGCTGCTAAATCTCCTTGAGGGCTCTGGCTTGAAGACAGGAATAGTGCAAGAGTTACCCTCCCACCAGCGCGGTTTACCCCCACCAGAAAGACCAAGACTAGTGTAATCACAAAGTTATCCTTCAAGGAAGAGCAGTAAAAGAGAGCACGGCTGCTCCTGGGTGCCTGTTTTCACGTGTGCGTGTCGCATCAGGCTCGCGCCGCATCCCTGTCCTGATCGTTACTGTCACTGTGCCCTGACGGTTACGGACGTAGAAGTAGTAGAAACAAAACTGTCATAAAAAAAAAAATAATCACCCGAAAGGCACCCAGCTTCATTTAGGGAATCCTATCCATCGAGCTGCCTTCCAGATATGCCCATCCATCAGGCAGCCCTCCCCATGCACTCCAATCCATCAGAAAGAGTTGAAATGAAACATTTTTATTGATCTCGACTCTTTTTTGATTCTCCGTGTTTTTCACCAGACATTTCCATTCCATCTGGGCTCAGCGGGCTGTTTCCCAGGGCGCGGGCACCTGCGTTTCAGGCACTAGTGTAACCTCTGGGTCGCTGCCCTGCGTTGCCCAGAGCCGGGGTAATTTTTGTGCCCCCACTGCAGCAAGCACTATGGCCATGGTCTGAAAATGCTTCTCTAAATAGCTGAGAAAGAGGCCAGAAAAACAAAAAGACACCCAGGGGAGCGTCCCTTGCAGGGTTTATGCTTAGTCCCATACTGGCTGGGACAGGACTTTAGGGGTGAAGGAGCACTGCAAATAAAGACGGGTGCACCAGTGTGCGCAACGCCCACAGAGCCAGCGATGCTGCATGTCCACTGTCACCTTGGTGCTATGATTTAAGGAATAATGATAACAATAATAATAACATCCCCAGGCTCGTCCATAACAAGCGTGCGTTTAATGTATCAGAGCACGGCAAATTAATTGGCATGTCTGGACCCGGGAAAGGCAGAAAGGCTCCCAGGTGAAGGTTCAGCTTTTCCCAGCAGGGCACTATCGCTGACTGGGAGAAGCATCTGCCAGCAAAAGGGCTGTCTCGGTGCTGCCTGCCCGCGAGGGTTTGCCGGTGCAGCTGGTGAGCCGCAGCCGGCCGCGCCAGCCAGAATCACGCCGGGCTCCGAGCGCAAGTGCCAGCCTGCGGCCGGGGGCGTTTTCCTGGCTGCCGAGGTGCCGAGGAGGGGGGAGCTGGGGATGGAGGAGCCAGACGAGCGAAGGAGGGAAGGGTGTGATGGCAAGCGGTTGGCAGCACATGGAAGCGTGCACGCGTACGCACACAGGCGCTGACTCGAGCGATGCCTTCCCTCTTTTTTTTCTGTAGCGCGGGCTGATGCAGTATTTCTGCTGCAAAATCCGTAGCGGTTCTGCCAAGGCTTTGGAGGGGATTGCTAAAAACTGAGGAGCAATACAGATGCGCTCTTAGATACAGCAGTCAGCTTATTTGCTGCCTGAAGAGCTGATTCTGGAGATGTCAGCTTCGGCTTGGGATGTTACGGGACCGAAGGGACTTCAAGGAGCGGGTGCTGGATGCGTGGGGCGACCCTGAGAGCAATCGCAGCCCCAGCCCCAAAGAAGTCAGGGGAAATCTTGGTGCAGATTTTCCCCATGGCCACCCGAAAGCCTGTCGCCCCACGCTCGTAGGAGCCCTCCTCCTCCCAGGAGCACCGAGCTCGCTCTCAGAGCATTTTCCAGAAAAATCCCAGATCTTTTATTACGTTCAGGCTCTGCCTCACAGCTCGTTGCCGAAGGGGCCTTTGGCTCCCCTCAGGCACTTCGTTTCTTACAGAAATTTTGCTGTCCCTCCTCCATGCAGAGCCAAAGAAACCCTGCAAGAACTAGCTGGTGCCATGGGCGAGACCTCCGGCACGGGCATCCACGTGCCAGCGGTACCTGCCGCGGTCCCTCAGCATCCCGGGGATGGTTCTGGGTAGGCTTCGGTCCCTGTTTCTCAGCCCCTTGCTCGGTGGGGAGGAATTTCCGAGAATATCCGAACCCAGGATGAAAAACCACCCCCAGCTGCCTGTAGCAGGTTTGGGGGTTCGGGTGTTTGCGCACCCATCTCTCCCCCCCTCCCCTAACCAGCCGAGCGTTCCCAGGGCAGTGCAGATCTAGGGGCTACTCTGCATCCACGTCTGCGTGCCTCACTTTCCCCATCTGCAAAATTAGGGCATTGCCAGCGGGTCCTTTGGGAGAAGGCAGTTGAGCAGTCACAGGTAATTTGCCCAGAGCCCCAAAGTCAGCTGGTTCAATTCCACATTTGCAAGGCAGTGCCTGCTCGGGGACGAGCCGAGCACCAGCAGAGCCCATTAGCACTCGGCTGCTTTCTGCTGCTCGTTCCGCTCTCCTTCCCTTCCCAGAATCAAATTAAACCTCTTTTATTAGTTCCCTTTTTGTACACAACTCCTTGCACAATTAGTGAATAATTTTCGAGAGCACAAACTAATTGCCTTGCTCCGTCCTCACCCTGCAAAGCTTTTTGCTTTCATTTCGCTCTCACTTAATTTTTATTAGGATCAAGAGAGAAGAGAAACTCGACCAAACTGGCACTAACAACAACAAAAAAAGAGCTTGGTGCTCTGGAGTGGAGCTGGAGCCTGGTGAAGACCGAAGAGTGCCCGCAGGATGCTTTTCCCGTAGCAAACCGGTCAGAGCTCCTGGTATCCCAGTGCCATCCAGTGCTGCTCCGCAGTGCGGCTGCCATGGCAGGGGACAGCCGGGACCTGCTAGCAGCTCATCTCCTTATGCTAAGATACAAAATCCTCCCTTTTTATTAGCGCTCAAAGACTTTGCTTTGCTATAGGCTTGGTTGATTTTACTGCAAATCAGTGCTTTTGGCTGCTTAGCGCTTAACCCATCCACCCGGGCTGCCTCGGCGGGTCACGCTCGGATCCGGGATGGGAACACCAGCCCCGTGCGGGGTTGGGGTAGCAAAGTCCCTGACCCGCCCTCCCACCACCTGCGTTTAGCACACCCAGGCACACCCTGGCTGGATTCCCGAGCAAGATATTTGCTTATTAACCATCGCCTGAGTGCCTGCGATTCCAGCGCAGGTTTGAAACGAAGGGTCGATGCTACCCGTTCCATCTGATAGATTCCTGAAGCTCTGGGGACCCAATCAATTGAAGGCGACATAAATCATACTAATTAAACTATCCCGAAAGCACATTTTGCAGCCTTCGGGGGCCGGCTGCGGTGTGCGGATGGCCCCTTGGCAATCCAAGCGCTGACTGCCGGCTCCCGGAGGCCCCTTGTCGCAGACTTTGGGATAATTGATTTTGTGGTCCCTTTTCTTTATGGATGTCAAAGCCCTCAGAGCAACGTCAGCGGGGTCAGCGGCAGCAAGGATGGGTTTAATTAGCTGCTCTTTTCTCCGCGGCGCCGGCAGAGCGATGGCTGGAGCATACAGGTGTTTATAGGCTGCGCTTGGCAGCAAACAGTAGGACCTGCCCGGGTTTTCCGCGCATCGCCAGCCTCGGCACTGTTTGTCTGGGATCCTGCCTCTTGCTCCTTAAATGCTGGGAGTCCGGGCGCTAACGAAGGGTTTCGGGGGTGGGGGTGGGGGGCTAATGGAGATCAGAAAGGCAAATTAACGGCTGAGTGGGAATACTGTTTCCCAGGGTGCTCCGGAGGGGCAGGGATGCTTTGCCGGGCCGGCCCCCGCTGGGGCTGCTGGCAGAGGTGTACCACCCGCATCCCTTTGAAAGCGGCAGCATCCCTGGTCCCCCGCTCATGAATATTCACACGGCGGCTGCTGCGCTTTATCCCGTGCTGTGCAATTATCATTTTAAAGGCTCTCAAATGCTTATCAGACTGGAGCATGATTTAAAGAAGCGGTTGAGCTGGTGCCTGCGGGGGCTTTAGCTGAGCGGGGGGCTCTGCTGCGGAGGTGGGCGGTGGGCAGGCGTGAGCATCCCCCTGCTCGTGGCTCGGCTGTCCTTGCGTGCACGAAGCCGCCGGGCTGGCTTTTGGGGATCGTGGTGCTGGCATTATCCTGCTTCCGCCTGCTCTCCTCCTCCCCGAAAGGCTGTCAGGCCTCGCTGCTTACCCCGTGTAATGAGCTTTCACATCCACGGGCAAAAGGCTGGGACAAATCCAAGGCTACTCAAGGATTTCACGACCGACTCCTTGGGAAGTGACCGTGAGGCGGAAGCTGTGCGTGGCTTTCAGCCCGCACCGCCCGAGAGGAGCACACCTCGGGGAGACCTCCTGGAGCTGCTATTGCTGCTCAGCCGTGATCACTCATACTCTGGGAAATATCCAGTAAAAACCACTTCGCATGCGGTTTCCCACGTGCGCATGAGGGTTTTTTTTTTTTATCCCTTTTAAAATTAATTTAAACCACGGAGCAAGCAGAGAGATGCTGCGCAGAGGGGGCTGTTGCGAGAGAAACATGTGTTTCCATCAGATGGCTTGCTATGCTGCATGTGCTAAATACAGACAGCATCGCCTTAAGGCCGCTTCTCCGAGCCGTGGGCCCTGGCTTACGCCTGGGGTCTCTAGGAGCTTTTGCAAAACAAAAAATAAATAAGGGAGCATCGTTTGTTTAATTGTTAATAGCTCCCAGATAAAAGATAGTTGCCATTCACACGGGGAAGGGGGACTCTGGCAGCTACGGAGAGAGCATGTGGCATCACAGCTTGGATTGCTTTTCAGAAGTGCTGAGCATCCAAAGCCAGGGCTGGTGAAGGAACGGGAAATGAGAACATGATTTTGCAAAAGCTACTGATTTTTCCAAATGGTTTTGCATTGGGCTCTTTCCAGTGCTGACTGGGAATATCTTCTCGCCCGCTGCCCGCCCCCGCTCCGCATTGCATATGCTGCTCGACATATGCCGAGGGTTTTCACTGAAAACCTGAAAATCAAAATCTGCATGAAAGAGTTTTCAGGCTCGGGTAACCAGAACCGAGTTGGTATTTCAGTTTTTCTGTTTTCCCTGGAAATAGGTATTTCCCACAGAAACCTGTGGAAATGCTATGCTACTAGAAACCTCCGTGCAGAAGCCCAGGTTAAATGGGATTGCTGAATTTCTCCCTGCCGTGCCCAGCCTCAAGCCCCACAGCGCACACAGGAGTCTTCGTGATCCAGATCCACCCAGGTACCTTCTATAAAAGGTCTAACCTGTCGCTCCGGACTTGTCCTACAGCGGATGGAGAAGAAGGGCCACTTCCAGGGGATGCGGGGACCTCCTGGGCCACCCCGGGAAGGTCCTGCCTTCCTCCGTGGACCAGGGATGGAGGAGAGCAGTTTGGCAGAGCAGATTTGGGTCTATTGGTTTTGTAATTAGCGCAGTGCCTGTGGAAAGGATGTTTGTAAATGGATTGTCTGCCGGCTTGGATTTGCTTTCTTCCCCCTTCCCTTGCATCAGGCCCATCTTGGGTTATCTCCAGCCGTATCAGGAGGGGATTTGTTCCTGCCAAGAGAGCTGGATGTTACAAGTGTCCTTTGAACGTGCAATCACAGCAGGCGACTCCCCTTTCCCTCCCTTCCCGGGCGTCTGACTTGGGATCTTGTCGATGATTAAGCTCTGTGTCTCATAAATTATGTTTCACCAAATTGCTACATTAATAAGGGGCCGTGTGTTCTTGGAGAATCATTAATTATAGATACATTTTTTATTTCCCCTGCAAAATTGCCCATGTTCCTCGCTGGGTTGATTATGCAGCCGCGCCGGGCGCCGAGCGGTGGGAGAGGGACGAGGACAGGCTCGGAGCCGAGCAGAGCAGCCGTGGGCAGCGAGGGGACCCTTCACCATCCCCAGCTTAAAGGCCGCCTGCTGGGGGGGCTCTGAGCCCTGCTGAGCTTTGCACCCACCTGTGTGATGATCTGTGAATTATTTCCCGGTCTCAGCTTTCCGTGAAGAGTGGAGGGTGATGCCTCGCTCTTCTCCGGCCCCGGCTTTCATTGCATGAGGACAGCACAATCCCCGTCCCCGTGGGGATTATAGCTGCTTTGCAGAGAGGGCGCCGGAGCGGCTCGGGGGGCTGCAGGGACCCCCCCAAAGGGTCTCAGCTCCAGGCACCGGCGAGGACCAGCCTCCCAACCCGGCGCCCCGATCCCGCCTCGCCTCACCCTGCGGCAGCTCTTTGCACTTCAAAGCCTCCCTCTCATTGGGATGTCGGGGTCTAATTGCTCAGTTCCTATTGATAAGATGCCTCCGACAGCAAAACTGCCCTGCAGGGTTATATTATCATTATTGATTCATTATTAACAATCACTTAGGCCGGGCTGAAGGTTTAGGCTGCGCTCCCCGCTCTTTGAAGGGCATCCAAGGAGCGTCGGCAATCGATGGCGAGTCTTTCCATCGACACGGTGGGGCTGTGCCGGGTGGGATGTGCAGCCCATGGTGGGGAAGATGCTTCCCTGTGCCCTGAGCAGAGCTGGGGCTGGCAGGGTGTCCCCAGGCAGCAGGGACACCTCGGTCCCCAGTGGCACGGCTGCGCGGCGTGAGCTGCACCCAGAGTGAGGGATTTCCCTGGAGCCGGCGGGGAAGGGACACGTTTACCAAGAGATGATAAATTCCCTATTTGCAGATTCATTACAAGAACTTGAAGGGGGGGAAAAGTGGATGGTAGGGTGGTTTTTTGTGTTTTTTTTTTTTTTTTGTGAAAGCTGTTAAACTTTTATGTCGTGCCGTAATGGTGAATGAAGTCCGCCCTGCAGTTTAAATAGTCCCTGATTAAATAATTTCCCCTTTCAGCTGCTCTGAAGAGAGCCTGAGGATGTCCGTCTGGCAGCTCATGCCTGTCAGTGTAAGAAACCCTTTACACAGAATGAGATCAGGGCCTTTCCCAAATAAATCCTGGCCTTGCATCGCAAGCGAAATGAGAGCGCTGGGTCTTGGGGCGGGGGGAAGGTGCCGGAGGGGCAGGGGGACACGGCTCCGTCTCCCCAGGGCTCCAGCCCGGTCCGTGTGCCGAGCAGCCGAGGTGACAGGCTGGCTGCCTCCCACCACTCTCCTCCGGCCTCCAGTAACGGAGCTGGTGGCTGCGTGACAGACCCTTCCTCCCCGCCAGCTCCGGCCAGGCTCATCATCAGTCCCAGGTGAAGGGCGGCTCCATGGGAGAGCGGCTCCCCCTCGGCGGGGGCCAGAGCCCCACGGGCCCAAACCTTAAAGAGCAGGTCTGTCCTTTAGGGTATTTCCTCCTGTACTCCCATCACTTGTCAGCACACGCTCACATGCGAATCCGCCTTCTTCCGCGACTCTCATCAAAGATTTAGCAGCGAAGAGACAATGATATTTGCAGTGAGCTCACCGAGGCTCATTGTCTCTGCAGAATATACTACAGTACACTTACTAGTACATTAGGAAGCACTATAAATATTTAAAGCTAAACTATCATTGCCCAAATAAATGAGCAAGCTCCGGCGGCTCTCAGTTTGTGCACTCTTCCTCCTTGCCTTAACTCAACCAGCCCTCGCCTCCCCCCCCCCCCGCCCCAAAAGCAGAAATCAGTGGGATGCTGCTTTGATTGAAGCTTTTGGCACTCGGATGGGCTCTTTCTCTCCCTACGGGCACAGCCAGCGCGGGGTGTGCTCAGAGGTGCTGAGGACCGGGGCTGGGCTGCGCTCTGGGATGCTCCAGGAGCTGTGGGACGCTGCAGGCTGGTGAGCATCCTGGGCTGGAGGAGGCAGCCAAAAATTCCTGGAGAGATGGGGTTAGCAGAGCTCCTGCAGTTCCCCTGCCCTTTTCTGAGACTCTACGGCGTCGCTTTCATTTCTCCTTTTGCAAGATGACAGCAAAGGTGTCTTTATGAAATGTGCTATACCACGTTCAAGCCGGTGCTTGAAGGTATAAAGCTAATATTTTCTGCCCATATTGCACCGCCTCCCGAACAAGCCGGTCACCCCTGACCGACGGACTGCAGAAGCCTGGCTGTAGCAGTGAAAGCACCCATGTCCTCAGGGAGCTGAAGGGTCTGAAAGGGGTTTTGATAGTAAAAAAAATCTATTCTGAGGTAAAGCTAAATATTTGTATGGGAAAAACCTACAGATCATAGAGATGATAGAAAATTGGCAAGGCTTAGTAAACCCTTATGCACAGCTCAGCTATACATCAGCAGCAAAATAAATATATTGATAATTTCCCGTTGGAAAAGTGTCTATAAATTATGGTTGCTTGATGCTGCTAATAAGGCAGTGGGTGATGCGACCAGCACATTGAATCTGCTCCTGAGGCAGAGACTTCCAAACCTTGTTTCTTAGTCCGAGCTGAGAGAAAGCACCACCCGAATCCAGGAGCAAATGCTGCTCGCCACCAGAGTAAAGGAGCGGGATTTGGGGTCCCTGGTGACCCCCACAGCGGGGTATAGCAGAGGGACAGGGTTATTCCTACCACATCCGTACCCTGGCGATAACTGGGGCAGGACTTTGACCGGGGCTCTGCTGCCCTGCTGAGTGGCTTTGGCCAAGCAACCACAGGCCCTTTGCTCTGTCTTTCCCCTCCTAATTTTCTCCTCCATTTAGACGACTTGCAGTGATAGCGATCATCTCCTGCAGTGCACGTACGGCCCCCGCGTGACTTGACTGGGACCATGGGGCCCTTCATGGGATAGTTACTGGCAGGGAAATAACTCAGCTGACCTCAGTGCATGGTTAAAACCCTGTAGGAAATACAGGGGACTGCAAAACTTTACTCTCTTTACTTAAAAAATAAAAAGATAAATAAAAATCTCGTTAGCTGTCTTTCCTTGCGCTGATTTAAACCACTCCTTGAAGTTATGACTCTCTTCCCGGCCATCGGGCCTGCCTCGTTATCCTGTTCAGTACATGCCGCGGGACCTGCACAGCATCAACACCCGCCACGGAAACTCCTGCTTCATGGAAACTTTATTTTCCGTCCGAATCCCAGCAGTGGAGCGGCTCCTCCTGGTTTCTGCGGGCACTGGATTGGCCCCGGAGCTGCTCAGCTCTGTTACGGTACCACTGAGCCTGTTTAATATCGAGCGACTTCCTGCTCCAAACAACACTTAATGTCAATTATTGCATGCGGCGCAGGCAGTTTTTCAATTAACTGCCCTATATAATTTTATGTTTCCAGTCTACTTGCATGCAGTTTGTGTGTAAACCTTGCGAAATGATGGCCCAGGCAGACAGGAGCTATGAATTTATTTTTAAGAGGACATGGCTGGGAGCCACAAAATCTGGATTTTGTTTCCGCTGTCGCCCAGGGGCTCTCACGGGTTTTGCCCTGGACGGTCAGGCCCTGCCAGGACATCAGGTCAACCTCCGAAGGAGATGGGGATTCCTGCATCTGTGCCTGGAGCCAACTCTGCAGCCCCTTTCTGGGGCAAAGAAAGCGGTTTTGGCCCCACTCCTGTGCCAAAGGCTTCGATGTGATGGGGGTTTCTAGAGAAGGTGGGCTGGCAGCTCGTCTTGGGCAGGAATTGCTGCCGTTAGACATTTACACACACTGTTTTGCGATGTGAACTGAGCCCAGCTTACGGCTCTTTGCTGTTAACTTGGATAAAGATGAGCACTGGTTCATTTATGTATATTTACTCTAATAAAATCCAAAGTGCTCTTTTTTGTTTAAAAAAATAAGGGTTCCCAGCAAAGGCAGGAGTAAGACCCGTGCTCTGCCTGTCGACTTGATGAATGTGCTGTGGTCCGAGCCAGACCACTTAGCTTCCCCTTGTGCTTAAACTAATCCCTGTGTCCATCAATCATCGGGGGAAAAGGCTCGGACCCTCATTTATTACAGCTCCGATAAATATGCACAGTAAAGGCAGCTTTTCCTTACAGCAGAGGTGGAAGGAAAAAGGGAGAAAGAAAAACCTTTTCTGTTCACAGTCTCCTGTGCCTTATGGTCATCCCCCCCTCGGGGAGCAGATTTCCGGGGGTTGGGGATGCCTCTGCCCCTGGGTTTTGCTCCAGTTCCCTGCAGCAACAGACGGTGTAAAGTAAATAACTGATTGCTCTGAAACAACTGTACTGAACAGGAGCCTACATGTGTGACCTGCGGTACTTAAGGCTCGGTAAATATGTTCTTAATAATCAACCGGTATTTATTTAATGTACAATAATTCTGCTGCTAAGCTCCAGCGAAATGCACAGTTAATTAAAAATGCCTTTGAAATCGGTCCTCTAGGGAGAATATTTTATACTATCTGAGGGGGCTTTTTTTTTCTTTCTCCCCCCACCCCAACCTGTCCCTGCTGTTAATTTTATCTTTTCCCTGTAATCCTGATGCTGTTTGCGGCTGGGTGCCCGTGTTCCGGCTGTTCCCCCTGGCAGGTGGGCGCCGGCGGGGCGGGGGGGGGGCTTGGCCTTGACCCCTGCTCGGCTCCTGGGATTTGAGCGCTTTTCCCTGGGGCAAATCAGGCAGGGCGAAGGGAGCTTTGCCTCTCCGCTCCCCTGGGACCGGCACAGGAGGGTTCGGGGCTGGGAGAGAGGTGGTGGTGATGCCTGGGATGCAAAGGCTGCGGTGACGGAGCCCGAGGGAGGAAGGGACTGATGGGGACAGCAGGACACCGCTGCCCTCGGCCACCAAAGGCTCCCCTGGAAGGGAAGCAGAGTCCAGCCCCTTCCCTGCATCCTTGTCCCTCGCTGTGTTTGGGATGCTGATGAACTGTCCCTAACACGGAGAGCTCGCTGCGGCCATCCTTTCCCCAGCACAAAGGCGAGGTGATTAAAAGTTAATATCGGAGCGCGGCTGGAGGCTGGTAAGCCGGCTGTAATTACTCGGATGTGGGGATATTAAGGGCCAGCGTTATTATAATTCCGAGGTAATCGGGAGAACGCACTCGAGCAGGTTTTGTGCTAATGTTGTGTTTTACATCTCTTGTCGCAGCGTTAATCGGCGCGGTCCCCACTGCCCCATCGCAGCCTCGCCCCAGCTCGGTGCCACCCCAGCCCCGTGCCACCCTTGTCCCATGCCACCCCAGCCCCATCGCTGCCCCGTCCCACAGCCCTTCTCGCCACATCCATCCCACCCCTCCAGCCGTCTGGGATGGAGAAAGCTGCCTCAGCGCCAGCAGCCAGGATGGGATGTTTGCGCTTGGCAAAGGCTTGCCGCAGCGGGGGAAAAAATAGCAAACAAAAAGCATATGATTGATTTTTATATATATATATATATATTTTTTTTTTTTTTAACTAATGGAAGGGGAGTGCTTGGGAACAGGAGACATTTGCGGCCAGTCTCCGGTCTGTGTGCCCGCGCTTCCTAAGGGACCGCGGGGACTGCGGTCACCGAGCTGGAGGATAGACCTTCCCTCGGGACCTGGGCAGTCCCTTCTCCACTGGGAGACCTGGGGGGACAGCTTTTACAAGCTGAGTGATGCCAGACCTGGACCAGGGAAAACCCTTCCCTTGGGGCTTCAGATGGAGGGTGCTGATGTCCCCCGAAAGCCCACGGCACGCGGATGGCATAAAGGGGAAGCCTGAGAGGGGGACGGCGAGGGCTGAGGAGGGGGGAATAAGTCAGGACGAACCCTCTGAGCCGCTGCCTCTGCTCCCACCATCCCTGGGTGAGCCAGGATTAGCGACCCCGCAGCCTCCGCAGCCAAAGCAGCTCGTCTGAGCCTGATGATAAGGTGCAGAGAGGCAGCGAGGGGAAGAGGAAACCTCTCTCCAGGCAGCCAAGATCTGCGGAGAGCCCCGCTGAGACGCAGAAGGCAGGCCAAGCCATCCTGCAGAAACCCTGAGCTGCTTTTGGTCTGCTTGGGTTGGGCAGATTTGGGGCTTGTTGTTTCCTAATGATTTGTTTTGCATTTGTTTCCTTCTTTCAGCTCACAGCTGCCGGAGCAATGGATGCTGTGGGGAACAGAGCGGGAGAGATGATTAGAAGTCATTTGAAGAGTAATTAGGTTTGATCCAGGACCCTTTGGGATCCCAGATCTGCTCCTTCCGCTCCCAGCATGTTTTATTGAAGATTGTGAAATGGTGCATGTCAAAACAAGGGAAGTTTCAGCACATGTGTGACGGTGCGGGCAGGAGACCCCCGGGCAGGGAGTGCAGGCAGCTCGGCAAGAGGCACAGCCGGGGACATCGGTGCGGGACACCCACGGAGGGGGGGTCTCCTGTCCCGAAAGACAGAAATGGTGATATTTAGGGAAAACAGAGGGCTGCGGAGCAGAGCGGTGGGAGCTGCTGCCTGGCTGGCAAGCGGCACCGGGGAGCCCGCAGCGCTGCTGGGGAGCTCGCAGCGCTGCTGGGGAGCTCGCAGTGGCACCGGGGAGCTCGCAGCACTGCTGGGGAGCTCGCAGCAGCCCTCATGAAGGAGCTGCCATGATGCCAGCAAGCACAGCACTGCTCCTTCCAGCCTCACCGGGAGGGAGACGCGTGCGGACACCAGCCCTGCTGCGTGGCAGCTGGCCGGAGCCATGCACCCTCTGCTCCCGGCCAGCTCTGCTCTGGAAAAGGGGCTGAGCAGGAGGGCAGGAGCCTGATTAAAACTGGGACAGCCCCAGCGAGGCCCTGGTGCTAACCTGGATTGGCACTGGCAGAAAGAAAAGTCCATCGCTGTCGTAAACGTTTGCTTTAAACCTGATGGGGCTCGTTCCTGCAAATATCTCGCCTTTATCAGGCGCGTTGCTCTGCCTGGCTGCGTTAGCGTCCCCTGCTCCTCTTTGCCAACACGGAGGAACTGGTGCACAGTGAAACGTTCCTATTCCAGGGCTCTTTGGCTGTATTTTACCCCATATGTCATAAGGCAGGCTGCCTATACGGTGTGTTTAGCTATTGTCTCTTCTGGAAGGTTTCGACGTCCTTATTTATAAGGCCTCTCCAGCCCAGAACAACCCCCTTTGGAAGATCAGTAGCACAATCATCGCTGGGCCATGAAATAAGACCCGAGGAAGTATGGCTGAGAATAATTTACCTACCACACAGCTGAACCTGCTGAGAAATAAACCTCCGTCCTGCGGGAACGAGGCATCGTCTTCGCGATTGCTCTCTTAGATCACGAAGCCATTCCCGCCGGCAGCCAGCTCCTGTATATTTGGTGCAGCCTCTTCATCCCACGCTGAGTATGATTCTTCGTGATAGTCCCTAATGTCTTGTACACAGGCTGTCGGGTGGGTTTTTTCCCTCTGCCTTTTGATTTCCCCATCTCTTCGTGTTTATATCAGGTGTCGTCTGCTGCATCCCAGTGTTTTTTTTCCCCCCGGGATTTCCATCATGCCTGAGCACGGCTCCTTGGAGCACAGAGCCCTGCCACTGGGCTGGGATGGAAAGGGGACACCTCTGCCCAGAGGTGGAAGACAAAACAGAAGAACCGTCTCAAGAAAGCCAAGCAGTCCCCCCAACCAGAAATTTAACAAAAGGGACGTTTGGCCCAAGGTCCGTGGTAAACCTGGGTTTGGCATCGCAATTAAGGATCAGCTCCCTGTGGGCCACGCGTGCCTTCTGTGCTGCAAATAGTCTTGGGGGAAAGAAAATCCGCCTTTTTCTCCTCTTTCCCTGCACTCAGGGGAGAAGAAAAGGAACAAAAAAATTGTTCGGGCTTCTTTTTCTTATTTCCCACTTTTTTCATCCGAACACTTTCAAAGTTAATTTCAAAAAGCTGGGAACACTTGATAGTTTTAATTAATCCGCTGCCTAGGGAAATACAATTTGTGTAGCCAAAGCCTCTCGCTTTCCTCTGGATAGCTATCTCACTTCGGGTAATGCTGATGGCTCCAGCGTGACAGCGATTGCAGCAGTGACTCCGGTGACTTTATTTTATTTGACCATAAAAGTACTGCGTGCCAGGTTTATTTTGGCCTGGCCGGCCGGCCCGGAGTGCTCTGCGGGAAGGAGGGGACACAGACTTTAATGGGGATCAGATGGAAACCGTGCGGGAACAGCTTGTTCACCCAAACTTCCAATCAATTGAAAACAAAGTCTTGAGTGATTTTTCTCCCCCAGTAACTGGCTGGGTCTAATTCGAGATGTCTGCTCAGGAACATGGAAAGAACACCGCAATGCATTTGAAATATAATATCGGGTTTGGGTTTTTTTCTTTTTTTCCTGGTGTGATTTGCTAATTCAGCTTAATTAATTAACAGCGAACAAGAAGAAGGGAAAATCATGCTTCTGTTTGCCTTGCTGCATGCCACAGGTCAGCAATCCCCGGCAGGGCGGAAACCCGGCCTTGCCACCCCTCCGGTGCCGGGGGAGCCCCGATTTCTGCACCGGGGAGCTGACCCGAACTGCCGGTGCTTCCCAGCCTGGGGAGCAGCAGCATCAGCCCCAGCTCCTCAGCTGGGGATTGCGATACCGGCCACGTCACGCCACGCCAGCACGGCTGCAAGCGGAGCCCTGCAAACCGCCCCTGCTGTTACGGGAACGGAGCGGCTCGGCGGAGGCCAGCCCTGGCCCTTCTTATCCACACTCGATCTCCCACACGGAAACTCATCGCCGCGTTGATTGAGTGTTCGCTAACGCGCCGCCTGCAAGCGCAAAGGGGAGGAAAAGAAAACCCCGCCTGGGTGCACGCAAGCCGTCTCTCCGGCAGCGAGGAGCTGCCCGTGGAGGGCCGGGACAAGGGGACGGGGTGGCCCGTCCGCATTTCTCTAATGACGGGTGGAGGAGAAGGTGGTCACGGATGGCCCGAGGGGGCCCTTTGCTTTTTTCCAGTACCCCATCTCGCTCCCATCAGGAGGTGAGCGGGCCGGGCCCATCACTCCCCGCAATCTAGCATAAACACTGCGGTTTGTAGCCACTTAGCTAGGGCTGGCATTTGGAAGTGACATTTAAAGGTCACTGCCAATCTGCCTGCATGGAGAACATGGAGAGGGCGAGAGAGCTGATGGGACCAGGGGTGCGAGCAGCATCGGCAAAGACGCTGAGCTGGGTCCCTGCCTCCCCATCCCTCTTGCCCGCCTCCTCCTCCTCCTCCTCCTCCTCCCTTTCTGTGCTGGGCATTTCTTTCTCCCTGTCCCGCCTCTCTTCCCAGCAAATGACTTTTCCATTCCCCTGCAGGGAAAACACTGTTTCGGGAGATTTCTGGCCGGTTCTCCTGGGGCGAGGGGTCTCGGCACAGCGATGCGGTGTGCCTGTGCGCTCGTGCGACACGCCAGCGCCGCACACTTAGGGCTGGCAAAGGCGATTCCCCCCAGCTCGAGCGTTTCTGCAAAGCCACGTTTTGCTGTCGTGGTGCACGGCACCGTGACAGCCCTGACATTTGCATTATTGTTATTATCGGTACTTATTTTGCTTGTATTCAGGGCAGCGCGTTTTTACTAGTCTAACCCACTTCGCAGCAAGGCCTTAAGTGGGGACATAATACACATTTTAAAACATTGAAAATCACACTCCACATTTTCAGCTCCCCAAAATAAAAGTAAAGAAGTCAATACAAATTGAGTAAGAAAGAAAAGACAGTCTGTTTCCATTCTTTAAACCAGGTTTCCAGGCAATTATTCTCCCATCTCCCACATAAAATTAATAAGAATTCTGCTTGAACATTCAATAGTCTTCGGGTTTGCATAGCATCTTTAAGGCGAAAGGAGGACAGAATGCTTAATTTGTTTCCTACCGCCTTTCCTGCTTACGCAGCGCGTAGATAGCAGCGCCTATAGGTCGCTGCCCGTGCACAGGCTTGGCCGGACTGTGCCACGGGCAATACGTCGCCTTGCAAGGAGGGTTGGGCTCGCGGGAGCGTGGGGGGGCTGCTGGTTTGATTGACAAGGATGGGGTCAGAGAAAGGAGAGCTGGGGCTCAGGCCGCGAGGAGCGTGGTCAATGCCAGGGCATTGATTCCCTTTTACCGACTCAGAAAGGGGAGTGCTCCCGTATCGACAGGCGTTACGGCGAGCCGTGCCACGGCCCCGGAGCCGACGGGCTGGGAAGGGACTACGGGTCCAAAGCAAGAAGCGCTCGTACACATCTAACGCCAATCAAACTGCATTAATGAAAGATACGCAAATGAGATAAAACTTCTAGGCGGCAATCTACGCTCCTTGGTTAGCTTCTGCTGGAGGAGGGACGGGCGGGAAGCCGGAGGTAGCAGTCTACAGACAGAGGTCATAAGCGTCTGTATTGACACACAAGTCCCATGCTGTCAGAAGGTTATTTTAAACTTTGCATGATCCTTTTTCTCTGCTCCTTTTCCCTTTCCCCTCGCCCCCCGCCGCCCCCGGAGGTGTCTCGCTCTTCCCCACGACTTCCCAGCTTCCTCTCCTGGCCGGTCCTGTGCTCAGCCTTCCCCTGCAAGAGCTCGCTCTCACGCCCGTCTGTGCTCTCACCAGCTTTTCTGCCTCCTCCATACACAGAAAAAAAAATTCCCAGGGAAGCAGGAGTCTCAGAAGTAACAGAGCGATAGATAAATGGATGTGTCCATATGGAGAAGGACGGATAGATGGGAAGATAAGGAGACTGGGTAGTGAACGTACTGTGTGTCTGAAATCAAATTAAGAAATTTCTCACATATGTTTCGTTCCATCAAAACCTCAATTATGCAGACTGTTTGCTACCTCATCGCCATAAATAAAGCACAGTTTGCAAAATGGACAACAATAATATTACACGAATATTATTGCAGCCCATAAATAAACACGGTGAGAGATGCCGCTGATAATCAGGAGGTCATTTCCAATCCAGCATCTTATTGTTTAATGCGGTGGGGCGAAGTCTGCAGCAACTGTGTTAGAGGGCCAGGCTCCGCGCTGGCTGACAGCAGCATTTCGCTATCGTTTTGGGAGAGCCAGATCATCAGTACGGATCTAATTAACTACCTGCTTTTGGCCACGTCTGAAACCGAAGTAAATCAACAAAATCCCATTGACACCTGTTGAAATACGATGATCTGCATCCGCTAAGTACCCGTCCATCCATCCATCCATCCGTGTCCCTGCAGTTCATGTATATTCCCATAGCTGTATCGAAATATTTGTAAATATATGTATCTGCATGTGCATATGTGTTTATTTCTGTTTAGCTCTATTTATACACACATATACATGCATATATAATTTTCTCTCTTTAAAATATTAAAATAAATTACATCTTTTCACAGAATACAGACATTAATTCTGTTTCCAGGAGATTTGTCAAATCAGTGGTCTGTGTTTGCATAACAAGCTCTTTGGTTATGCTGCACTGCATATAAATTACCACGTTGTCAGGCTCCAGATCAAAATCATTGGGTTTTAAGCAGAATCTCTCACATTGATTAAGATGTGCTTTATGTTATGTGCATCCATTACATCTAGAGCCCGGAAAGCAGCTTCAGAAAAAGGCTGGATGTGGCCAAAGGGACTACGGGAACCCCACAAACCTCTGGAGTCCTTGGCAGAGGGGATCCCCTCTTGCCCTGCCGTCGCTCTCTGGCCTGTGGCTGGCCGGGCAGGGATGGGTGCTGGGGGGATGCTCCATCCCTGGACCCCTCCGGGGGATGATGGGGGGCTGCTGCCTCCTTTCTGCGATGCAGAAGCCGCAGCCTCGCATACAGTTTGGGCTCGTCATGTTATCACACACACACACAAGCACACACACACACACGCTATCAAACGTACAAACCCCAGACTGTATCTCCTCCTCTTAAAAGCTCCACTTATCTGCCACGGCAGTAAACAGCTTGGGGTTTATAAAGTGTAATCGGGAAGCGCAGTCCCACTGTCGACACAGGCAACAGTCATCTGTTCATTTGTTTTAATGAGATAAAACCCTCCCCAGAAGTCAGGGCGCCGGGCTCCGTAGCTCTTTGCTTGCCTCTGACTTCCCTCACTCCTGTTTGCCCGTACGCCCAGGGACCAGCCCTGCCAGTTGCTCTCTGATTTATCTGGTTTTGCCCTGCTGCATGAACACAAAGGGCACCGAGTGCCTGGTTGGGCTGGGACCCAAAATCAGGAGGGCTAAAACCCTCCGCTGCTTTGGGTGATCAGGGTCCTGACAGCAACGATGGTCAGCACACCGGCTACTTTTATTTCTGGAAAAAGGGATTTTTTTCTTTTTTTAATGGGAAAAAAAGGCATAAAGTAATAGATCAGAAATTCCCGCAGGGAGGAGATGCTCTTTTCTGCTTCGTCTCAGCTCCATCCCATCTCGAGCTCCCGCACAGCTCCGGCCGTTCAGACCCTGCATCCCCCTCCGCCAAGCCCGTGACTTCCCAGGGGCGGTGGGACATTTCTTTGAAGGGACAGACTTGACCACGATTGAGAGACGGCGCGGGACAGAACGCCTGCCGGGTGCCCAGATGGCTCCGATGGCCAAATCACCTTTCCCATTGAAAAAGCAAGCGCTGCTCCTCGCCAGGACTTGTCTTGCTGCAGCTTTCAGGTTTCCTGGAGCCTGCCAAGAAAAGGGTCATTTCTAGCTGTATTTTTAGCTTGCTGGCACCTGCCCGTGAGGAACGAAGGTGAGACTTGCCAGCTCACTTCATGCAAGACTATAGAGTAGCAGCAGATGGGACCGGTTCCTGGTTGCTGACAGGGATGTGAATAGAAGCTTAAATTAAAGCAGCTAAGTTATGGAGGCCTGCGTGCTTTTCCTGTGTGTGCCAGTAGTATTTTGCCTTAGTTTGCACAGAGGCACTGGGGAGCCAGCTACAGTTTAATTGTATTTCTTTAATTTTACCAGCCAGAAGCCTTGAGGCAGAGCCACATGAAAGGAAATTATGATTCAGGAGAATTCCTCTTTTTGTTTACCTATTTAAAGTGCATTTCCTTGGTGCTTTTCCCATTCACAGCAGAGAAAGAAACCCACAGAAAAATGCAGCAAAATGAGTTTTAAAGTCTCCTACCGTGCTGGCGCAGAGGAGAGGCAGGGACTTGCTGGTGTCCTGGGGTCTCTCATGCCATACAGCTATTTTTTTATTGGGGAAACAGGAGCTCCAGGCGTCCTTGAGGTCAAATACTGAGCCTGAATCAAGCGCAAAGCAGCCTCAGAAAACACAGCCTGGACCAGCGCCTAACCCCAGCCCCTCCACCCGCCCCGCAGACGAGCATCCCTGCAAATAATCCGAGGCCACCAAGCACGGTGAGCGGGCGAGACCCTTAGGGCCGATACTTCTTCAAGGAACATCTCCCAGTCCATAAATATTTCCACCAAAATGCAGGACAAAACATAATGTGTAAAAGATTGAATAGAAGATATATTATGCTATTGCATAGCAATCCTGTCTTCAGGAATTTATGGCTTCGATATATCCCCTGTTAAAAGAGGTTCTGCTGGCTGATGGAGGAGTTCAATTCATCTTGTATCTGTTGCAAACTATCAATATTATGGTTTGCCCATTTAAAGGCGAATTGGGGATCAAGCCTTTTGGCTATTTATAATAAAAAAATAAATAAATGAAAAATCCATGTGGCGCCACTGTTATCGTGCTTGCTCTGGGTTAATCTGCTGGGATCCTTCCCTTTTCCATCCCACTCCAGGGATGCATCGAGTTTGGGATGTGTGTAAAGCTGCCTGGCAGGAGGGGACCAAAGGGTGACAGTGACGGTGCCCGGATTTATGGCCGCAGAGTTCCCCTGGCAGCTGCTCTTGCACACACACATTCGTGCCTGCGTCTCTTCTTGAGCGGGGCTTGCTTTAATCCAGCCCACCTCTCCTTATTTTACGTGCCTTTGTGCTCTGTAAAACCTTCCCCGCGTGGCTGTGCTCACCCCCAGCGCGGTGCAGGACTCAGGATGTAAAAGTTTGGGAGTGAAATCAATCCATCACCACCGGGTTTATAGACGGCCCTACCGAACGCTTCACATTTGAATCATGGCTGAAATCTTATTTGATATTCCCCTAAAAAGGCTAAAAGCAAATGCAAAAACAAATCCCAGGCCTTTTCTTGCCTTTCCCCTTGTGAAAGCACGGACGATGAAGGGGTTTGGCTGGTGCTGCCCAGCTGCGCGCTGGGATGTGTGTCCTCCATCAGCCAGCCCTCCTGCTGCAAAAGCCAACCGAAAAAGGGGGGACCCAGCCGTGGCGGGGCGGGAGGGCAGCCGGGGCTCCCCAGGACGCCTCCTCCATGCTTTTCCTGTGCCCCAAATCCCTGGGAGCTGCCCAATTGATTTTGCACGGCGGTGGCACAGCCGTTGCCTGCTTTTGGCAGGGGGCTCTGGCACCGCCGGTGCAGGGCGGCGGCGCTCGGGGGTTATGATGCTTTACGCTGTGCTGGGATCCGGGGCCCCCGGCCAGCAGCGGGGCCGGCGTGCAAGGTGCTGGGCAGAGATACCCAGGCAGACCCGGCCCCTGCGGGGCTCGCAAGAAACAGGTTAATAGACACATCTGAGTGGGAGCGACGGGGAGGCGAAGCGCAGGGGGGGGATTAGGAAGCATTTGCTCACGCTAAAGCGAGGAAGCCTTGTGCTTTACCCGCCTGCAAAAGGGGTCCTTTTCAAGGTAGGGGTGCGCAGTGCTGCTGTCCCTCCGAGGCGGGCAGAGACTCCCAGAGCGACGTGCAAGCCGCTCCTGTCTTGTCCATGCTCTTCCAGACAGCACGGGATCGGCCGGACCGCTTCAGGCACCCCTTTCCCTGAGCAAAAGCCTGAGCTGGCGGGAGAGCCGGGCTCTGCCGCTGAATCGCTGCAGGGTCCCTGCACCCCCCCCCAAGACTGGGCACCCCGTGGGCACGGCCCCTCGCCCGCGTTGCCGGACCACGCCGAGGGCAGCACCCCCAGCCAGCCCACCCCCCCTCCCGCCTCCGCGCCGGTTTCTCCTTCTTTGCCAGGAAGGGCATAAGCGCAGAGCAGGGCGGAGAGGGGATTTGGGAGAAAGCAGGTTATAAAACACTCAGCAAAGTTCCACTCGGTGCTTCAGGTCTAAAATTAATAGGTGCAACCCATAATCCTTTCTTGGAGAGAGATGGGGGGGGGTGGGGAGGCAAGGGAAAAATCACGGTCAAATCCCCATGCCTTGCTGTCGGAGAGTCCTCCAGGTCTGTGAAGTTCAATGCATAGGAAATGAGGTGGAGACTCGGCACGTTTGCAGGGAACACGGGTCAAAAGTGACCTTCACAAACTCAGGCCGGGGTGCAGAGCAGCGCGAGGCTGGCCGCTTCGCCTCCCAGCACAGCCAGGCTGCGGGGGGAGAGGGACGGGGTGGGGGGGGTTAAAGCCTGTCCTTTCCGAGCAGGCAGCGCTGCAGGCAGGGATGCGTGAGCAGCGGGAAAGACGTAAGGCTGCTGTGCCTTGCCTGGCTAGGTGTCCAGTCCTGTGGATGGGGCTGATTTTGGGCGGCACTGTTGGGAAGCTGTTGCACCCATCGAGGAGCTGCTTGTCTTTAGGACAAGAGCGTTTCCCACGGCATCCTGCTGCCCCCGGGGACCCCCAGTGGGGGGGGGGGGGGGGGGGGGGGGGGGGGGGGGGGGGGGGGGGGGGGGGGGGGGGGGGGGGGGGGGGGGGGG
>JAVKLA010000049.1:16248740-16261661 GCA_034782735.1 Sagittarius serpentarius | reverse complement strand
GGGCACACCCGGTGGGCCCCCCCCCCCCCCCCGTAATGGCATCGGGGCTCCCACGCTCATCTTTCACCTGATTTTGGAAATCCTCACCCCGGGGAGCGGGGCTGAGGGTCTGTGCTCTCTGTCCCCACCCTGGATCAGAGCTGGACCCCCCCATGCCCTCGCCAGGCGCATCCCCGCTCGCTATTCACGTCACTCGCCGCTTGCCTTCAAAGGGCTTCTCGGCGAGAGGGAGTACGTGGCCACATCTGTGCGCCGGCTCCGGCACGCCGAGGTTTTGTTAACAGCTGCACTGCGCCAGGGAGATCAAAACGGGGGCAGGGAGGGAAGGGGAGGGGGCTCTCCTCCTAGCCTGACTAATTTAAATTTTATGAGAAAGCCAAGGCAAATTATGGAGAGAAGAGATGGGGAGGAAGAGGATGCTGCTTCCCATCGTGCTGCCTGCAGGCGAACCCCAGCATGGGACAGCGAGCCCCCCCGCCCCGCCCGCTCCTGTCTGCCCGCAGCCATCATCCCCTGCCCCGTCCCGCCTTGTCCACACGCGGGACCGGCACCACGTGCGCGCGAGGGGGAAAATACGGTCGCCTGGTCCCTCTCCATCAGTCCCGTCCTCCCGACTGCCCCGTCTCCAGCCCTGGGCTGGTCCTTTCCTGACCTAAACATGGGCCTGGCATCTCGTCCCGGCCGTGCGAATGGGCTGCGGGTGTTGCCATCATGGGATGCTTTTGGGGGATGCGCCGTGCCGGCAAGCGTTGGCACTGGTGGCTGGAAAGGTAAAACGCTGCTGAACCCGGTGCCTCGGTGGAGCCGGGCAGCGAGGGCGGCACGGCCACGCTCTCCTGCCAATGCTCCTCACCGCGGCGGCCGTCAGCGATGCTTTAACCGCCGTCTTCAAGGGACAACTGGCGAAAGCAGCGGGGACGAGGGCTGAGCACCTTCCCCACTGCCAGTGATGAATGAGCCGCTGGGAAAGACGGATGAGCCGAAGCTACCGAGGGCCCCCGCGCTCGTTGCTTATGAGAGCCGCTGGAGCGGTGACGGGAGCAGCGAGCGCTGGAGGTGTTTAAAGGAGCAGCTGGTGCACTGGGGAGTTCAAAATTAAAGAAAAAGTGTTTTTTTCCAAAAAGCAATCTATTCAGAAACAATTATGCCCTGGTACCTGTGTTGAACTTCCTCGTTCTTTATTGCAATGACATTTGCATGAAAACGGGATTAAAAACCACTTTTTAGGGTAAGAGATTCCCACCTGTTCTTGCTGCTCGTTCCTGACCTGAAGGGATCATCTGCTCTGGGACGAGGCTGCATCCGCGCTGTGCTGAGGCTGCAGTGGGGTGTGATGGGGGCGATGGAGGGATGAGCCACGGTCCCCCCCATGTCCCCCAGCCTCTCCCATCCCTGTCTCCGCTCCAGCGGACTCCTTGTTGCCCAAACACACTGTGAAAAAAACACAAAACCCTGAGCTGGTCCTTTTCTACTTGTTCAGTAACCATATTTGATTTAATTTCATGTTTTCCCCTCATTCTTTTTGCTGTGCTTTCCGCTCAGAAATAATGATGGCACTGTGCTGCTATTACTCCTGTCTATGTAGCTGATTCCTTTCCTTTCCTTCCCTTGTCATTTCCATCCCGGATTTTTTTTTCCCCTCCCTTTCATACAATGACTTCTGCATTTCAGCTTACTCACCTGGAAACTGCTACATTTCCTGGTTCATTCTGATTAGATTGTGTCTCACAGCCATGTACTGCTGAGCCATTTTTAAATAAGATGTTCGCTTAGCACAATCACCTAATTATTTGGAGTTTAGTGCCATTGTATTTTTACATACGCCCTTACAATTGATTTTTTGGGGGCAGGAAAGAACTGCAATTGTTCCCCCACAAACCAGCATATTTTATACATGTTGGTTTTTGCGTGCGTATTACATTTTTAGAAAATCAATTTCTGGCCGTGGATGTATTTGTTCAGCCCGAGACAGAATGCGTGCAGCGGAGCTGGAGCCGGAAGGACAGCGGAGGACCTTGCAAAGAGCTGACACAAAGCAGACATTTATTCCTGTGCCATAACTAAACAACCAGCTAGCCGTCCCTGCGTGGAGCTCCAGATTTCTCTCTGTCCCACACATGCCCGGTGCCCTCTTGCCTGGGCTCTTAATATGTGAGGTGACTCACGACGCTAATAATTTGAAAAGTCCCGCTGCTATTTAAGAAAAAAAAAAAAAAAAAGAAAAAGAAAACGGAAATGAAAAAGGTGCATGCGGCTGCCTTCCCAAAGGCTGCCTTGCGATGCCTTCGCCCCGCTGAAGGATGGCCCAGCCTGGGGCTGCCGCCCCTCGCTGCCCGCCGTGCCGGGACCCTCCCGCTCCCCATCACCCCCCCCCCCCAAACCTGCCCAGCGCAGCATCCTGAGCAGCCCCGGGAAAGGTGACATTAGCCTCTGGCTAAAGCCCCGCAAGAGAGAACTAGCCCCCCTGGCACAGGGCCTTGCCGTTGGGAACAAGGCTGGAAGCCGCTCTTGCAGCCGCCGCATGGTGGGAAGCGGGACGGGAGGTGACGCGGGGGCTGATTCTGACCCAGCGTCGGTCCTACCCCTTCCCCGGCGGGATTAAAGCAAAACCCTTGGCAAGGGGGGTCGGGCTGCCAGCTCCCTGCAGCCCCCTGCGCTCGCCAAGGCGAAAGGAGGAGGAGGAGGAGGGCAGGAGCCTCAAACCCTAATGAATCATTTGCAGAGGCAGAGAGATACACGCACACAGATATTAGCCACCGAACAACAAAAAAACCCTCCTCTGCTTTGACTGCCTTGCTAGTGCCTCCGCAGCCATCTGTCTCTCCTGGGGGAAGGCTCAGTTTTTCCATACTTAAAGGATTTGTAAATTCATTGCAAACAAGAAAAGCGAAGGCAGCGGAGCCTCGTGCTCGCCCAGCAGCGGGGTTTGATGGCCCATCTGGCAGAGCACCGCGCTCCTGCCTGCAGCTTGCCGTCCCCTGCCTCAACAGGGGCGTAAACGCACCCGTAAAGCCCATGCACCGATAATTGATTATTTAATTACACATGCTGGCAGCCGCAGAGGAGCGGGGAGCACCGGCCTCTGCAGCTCGGGGAGCATTTCTGGCTCTGCTGAGGCATTTCTTATTTCCCCAGGCTCCTTCCCTGGCTTTGCAATAAGCCCTGAAGGGACCTTGGAGCCTCCCCCATCAGTCCCTGCCTCAGTTTCCCTCCTGATGACATGAACACTAGCAATACTTCTGCCGAACGTGATGGAGACAAGGCTCGTGCATGGGGAGCCGGAGCAGCAGGCAGGGCTTCTCTCCTGCCAGGTCTTGGCTTTCCAGCCAGATAGGTCAGGCAAAAGAAAAAGGAGAGAGGGATTTATTTCCTCTCTAGTTCAAGACAGACAAGGACACGGCTTAATCTAGGACAGGCATGCTTGAAATCCTTGTGCTCTGAAGATAATTTATAGGGCAAATTTTTGCCACATTGGTATAAGCTGCCTTTGGCTGGGATTGCATTGGCAGTGCTTATGATTAAGCGGAATCATGGATGTAAATCAGGAGCGGCCCTGGGAAGTTTCCTGGCATTGCACTCTTGTCACTGTGATCACTGGTCCAAATCAACAGCATCTCCATAAACCTGCGTGACATTGCATCAGGACGGGAGAGCGTACCGGTATAAATCTGGAGAGGCGCTTGATTGTGATATTCATTTTAAGGGGCAAATAAGGAAGAGGTGCTCCAGGGGCCTTCAGGGTAAGGAGGAGACGGTGTTCAGCTGTGACGGAAAGTTCTTGGTTGCTTCACCCATCCTTAGTCAAGAGCGACATCCCTGAATCCCCTCTGACCTGAGTGCTCAGAAATGGGTGAGGGACAGGTTCTCCTGGAAGGAAACACCTCGGCTTCAGCCTGGGGCCAGCCCGGCCGCCGGGAAAGCTCGGGGTGGGGGGGAGCCCGCCCACCCCAGCACCCTCGTGCACGGCCGAGCTGCGAGCGCCTGCAACGGCTCCGCTCTGCGCGGTGGGATGCTTTAGATGCAGATGTTGTTCCCTGCCCCCTCCCGCCCCAGCAGCTCCCTGCGTGGGTGAAAGCAGTATCGATTAGACTGCGTTATGATTTCTAAGTAATTCTCGGCAGCCGACGCCAACGGCTTTGTTAATAGTCAAGAGGCAGATAATGTGTGAACTCTCTTGACTGGAGATGGCAGCCAGAAGATGGGAGCTGCCTGCGCCAGAAACCAGCCCCGACCGCTGCCTGCCTTCCCGCCCCCCTGCCCGACGCTGCCTGCTGCCCAGCCCTGCGCTGATCAGGTCTCGGAGGGGGCTGAAGCTGGAGTTTGCAAGGAGAGGCGATGAAAAGCCCACGCTCTGGTCTCAAAAACTAAAGGATTTGGAGTCTGCAAGGTGCTCAGCATCCCAACACCCCCTTCAGCATCAGTGCCAGGGCTCCCCTGCGTCTCCCTGACTTAGACTTGCTGGAGTTAGAAAAAATGCTCCGCTTGGGCTTAATCTTCTCTCCGCTTAGGAAGCTGCCAACTTAAACCATTCAAAATGATAATCTGGGCCGTGGCAGTAAGTCAGCCCCGCGCCAGCCCGTCGCTCGGCGGGGCGGGAGGGCTGCTCTGCAGCGTGGGCACGAACGGGCAGCGCTCCCCTGGCAGGACCTATCGCCCTGCGGTGTCCTTCGTCCCCGGCCTTGCAATCCCTAACGGCCGTGCAAAGGAGGAGCTCAAAAAGAGATTTAAGGTCTCCAGGCCTGGCACTCCACGACCGTGCTCTGGGTACAGGCTGCTCCATCTCCCTTCCCTTGGATTTGGTGCTGGTACAGCAGAAAATTGGGATAAGGTTGGACGAGAACTTCTTGTATTGACATGAGTGGGACTTGCACCCACGCGCACTTGCGTTGAGTCTGGTCTTAGTGTTTCTGGCATCCCTGTGAGATCCCTGGCGTCCCTGTAGGAGCCACAAAGGGAGAAGAAAGTGCTATGATGGGCTGGGTGAAGTCTCTGTTTTCCAGTCCCTGGGAGCTCAGAGATCCCTGGGCCCCAGCTTCATGATGGGGTCGCTGGCCGGTGCCTTCTTTAAGCCCATTGCAAAAACCAAAAGCCAATGTGCCCGTCTGCAGTCTCTTTAAGGAGGGGGGAAAAAAAAGGCAGATTGCACCTTTAGACCTATTTCCTGTTAATCTGCCATTAAAATACCAGCCAGAGGACAAAAATAGAGGGGTCCATTCTTCATTTGGACAGCGGGGGACATAAATTGCTTGACTGTTCTGGCCGAAACAAGGTCTTTGTCTGAGGCTGAGCGCTGACCTCTGGTCCCTCCCCGCTCCTGGCCAGGGGATGCCAAGGAGGGAGCGGAGCAAAAGCCGCAGCCACCTTCCCCATGCCGTCCTCCCGAGGAGCCACCTCCAGCCCTGCTCTGCGTCCCCCGCCCAGGAGAATGTGTAAGGGGAGGGAAAACAAGCCTCAGACCTTGCTCCATTTGCTCGCGCTTCTTGCAAATCTCCATTTTATTCTCCTGTTAATGACATGCCTCTTCAGTCGGTCCTGATTTCAGTAAACGCATTTATTCTCTGCGTGCAAAGAGGATTTCCGCGGCTGAAGGACTTCCCAAGTGACTGGCTCCACTCCCTGCTCTGCTGTACATGCATTTGGATGGGAAAGAGCACCCACCCCAATCCTTGCTTCGCCCAGGTCTCCTTGGAGGGTCCCAGTCTCCGCGGCCAGGGGATCCCACGCAAGGATGCATCCCACGCAAGGATGCATCCCACGCAGGGATGCAGCCGGGCTGGAGAGATTCCCCGGGCACTTTGTCAGCTGGCAGAGAGATGCCACCTGAGCCGGCACGAAGCTGCAAATCAGGCTTGCCTTTTGCAGTATATACATATGGAATGAGGTTTATTTATGAGGGGGAAAGAGACTATAAAGAAGAGTTATGATGTCCAAGAGGAGCTGATTTATAGCACAGCAAACTTCAGGCTGTAGTTTAGCGTGGGGAATGACAGCCCCTGACAGGTGGCCATGAATAAATCCAAAAGTTTTCCTGCCTCCTGTAGCCGGTGGCCAAATACTTCAGCAGGTTAGAGAAACCTCCACCTGCCATACTTTTTAATAGCCAAGAGGTGGGGAGGAGAGTGGGAGAGACCTGCCGTGCTTCGGTGCAAAGTGTTGGGCTTTTCCCTTTGTTTTTTAAACATTTCTCTCGCGACTGCTGAATCCTGAGCACGGCCAAGAGCGGGTCTCTTGGCAATATGGTTTATCATTACAACCACCCATGCATAAAGCGCTTAATTAGGTCCCCGCGCCAGCATCCCTGCTGCTGCCGCCACAGCCGGCGTCTCAGCCCGGCGCTTCCCCGCAGAAGCGGGTGTCAGCCCGCCCAGCGCTGCCGCTCCGGCTCCGGGGCTGATCTGTATGCAGGTGCCCGGTCCGGCCGCGCACGCTGCCCGCTGCAGCTCCGGCGTCTGCATTTGTAATTGCGTGGAGAGGAGCCAGCCGGCTGCGCTAAGCGGAGCCCTGATGACGATGCACGAACCCATTGAATTCCCGGTGACCAGCAGTTTGTGACGAGCGAGTGCCGAGCTCTCCGAGACGGGTCAGAAACTGCACGCGAGCCAGAGCACCTGCATCTTTCACGGGGCCAGACCCATTGCCCACGGAAGGTTTGTCCCTTCCCTCTGAGACGTGCCGACCGCCAGGCAGAGCTCCCTACCCGCAGCCCTGCAGCTGAAATCCGTGGAAAATGTCGTGCTGGCTTCATCTCGCCTGGCCTCAGATAGCCTCAGCGTGGACAGTCACACGAGTGTCACCCGTCGAGCCCTCTGAGATGTGCAGGGCCCGAGGACAGCGCGGTTTGTGTCCTCTGACCACCTTGCCGTGAAATCAGAAACCCACGGCCCCTCGTAGCCCGGTTTCCGAAGGAAACGAGGCTTGTGCACGGCACGCCTGTGCCTGTGCGTTCCCCTCTCTAACCCTGCAGTTTGCTGACCTGTTTCAAACAAACTGTGCTGAAAGGGTACACATCCCACGGATTTGGGGGTTCTGTGATGATAGAGCTCCCATAAGAGAGGCACCTCTATAGGAATCCACCTTCGCTGATTTGCCTGCTGACGGACACCTTGTCCCTGCAAGGCTCCTCCAGCACCACCAGCACCCCCCCCGGCGCTGCCGCCCGGAGCCCCCAGCCCTGCCGGAGCTCGGCGCAGCCCAACCCCTGCCCGTGCAGAGCTGCAGAGCTACCCGTGTACGTAAGTCTGGTTTTTCCACCTGGGAAAAAAGCTGTGAAGAACAACCGGAGGCTTTTGTGGCTTTACGGGGGTTGCCCTGAGCGTGCGCTGTCGAGCTCGCCGCGCGGCAGGCGCTGCGCTGGCAATGCCCACGCGGGTCGTTCGTACAGTGCTGTCAGCGTGAGTTAATGCTTCTTGAGCGTCGCTGGTCCTTCTGTGCTGGGGAGTCGTTTCGTGCACGCCTGGTGAGCCTGGTGTATCCCAGACTCAGCAGATTGACAGTGCGTGGAGGGATGGTGCTTCCCGGGCAAGTCCCTTTTGCTGCTTGTGCACTAAATCATGCACAGACTCTCATCTGAGAAGCCCCAGAGAGGAATCGGATGCTCTTGTGTCTCGGAAGACGGGTACATGGGAGGGAAGATGTTCCTGACTCTGGTTGTGCCACTTCAAGTGCTCATAAACTACTGCAGGTAGCAGAGAAACACCAGCAGCGCTATTAGCTGAACACGCTGTCAACCTTTTTGAGAACCCGCGTACCGCCAAGAAGTTTAATTGCCAGCGTTGTAAAGCTGGGGCCGGGCACAAATGCCTGGTGCTGATGTTTTTTCGGCTGATGGCATCCCCAGATTTATTTGCTTGTAAACCCTCCCATAGTGGAGACAAGGGGGTTTTGTGGGCACATAAAGCAGAACTCACAACAACTCGACGCATCCCAGGTGTCTGAGCAGCTAGACCTCCTCTCCCCTCCCCTGGTTCTCATCGTGCTGGGGTCCAAATGTCACTGACAGCATGGCCACGCTCATCGCTCCTCCAAACGTCAGGGTTAGCATCACCAAAGAGCTGAATTATTCCTGGTTCGTCCCAGCCCTGAGATGCAGAACGCGCACCGGCCCCACCAGCAAACCCTCGCCAGCTCCGGCTGCCGGCGGCTCACGCCGGCGCTCCGCAGGGCTCTCTCCGCAGCAAAGGCAAGTGACTAATTAACTCCTGTACATTGCTGTAATTGCACAGCTTGCTAGCCTCATTCACCCGATCACTTTGGATGTGATTAATTTTTGGCTTATGAAAGGTGAAGCCACGCACAGCCCTGGTTGCTGCAGCCCCCTCCCACCCCACTCCGTAAGTCAGCGGCGTGGCAGGCTCTCTCCACTTCACCGCCTGCCAGGCACTGCATTCGTTAGAGGTGAAAGTACAGTTTAATTTCTAAAACCACCCAGCCGTGGATGCAGCGTATGAATTAGGCTGATAATGAAATATCCATGCTGAATATTTGATGAAGAGGAGAGCTGCCGATCAGCGCCCGGCAGCGGCTTTCGCTTGAGCTTGATCTAACTGTTCCCAAATACCTGAAGAACCATTTTGCAAAGTTTGCGACGGGGAAGATCCTCGATTCTTCGCAAACACAAGGCTCTGTAGTTCCGATTAACGCTGTGATCCTTGCTGCCGGAAGAGCCCATTCATTTCAGTGAGCAAACGAGAGAGGGGAGCAAAAGGGACTCTGGGCTGATAGCCTGCAAATAATGTTTTCCGTTTGCTGGGTCTTTCCAGCTTAGAATGGCATTAAAAGAGGGGGGGGGGAAAGAAGCATTTTTCAAAACTTCGCTTCTCAATTTATTGCATGTCATCCTGCAGCAAACGGCAAAATGAAATAGGTCCTTGTTATCTCTCCCCCCCAAAAAGAGACAAGCTGTACAGGAGAAATAGATAATTTCTATCTGCTTTTTTTATATGCTTCATAAAATGCATTGTTGCAGGCATGTAAAATATATGTGGCCTGTATAAATATGTTTAAAGACATAATTTTAAAAATGGTCCGTTGGAATCGCTTGCAAAAGCACGGGAAGCTCGGCGGCAGCAGCATCGCCTGGGGCTGGTGGGGCCCCTTCCAGCGCCCGGCAGCTCAGCCCCGCACCCATCACAAGCCCCGGGTGAGCCCCAGCCCGGCCGCATCCTGCAACCTCTCCTTTTTTCCCCTCCACGACCTCAGCGAAGCGCCAGGGCCGGCGCTGGCTCATTCCCATGCAGCTCCAGGTACGGCACCAACTCAGCAGCTCGGCAAATGAGCTAGTGAAAACTGTTTTATCTATTGATCTGTCCGCCCTGCTAGCGAGCCGGCAGCAGCCAAGCAGCCACTCCATCACCGAGCAGAGCCGCGTCGGCTGCTCGGCCGCTCCAGCTCCCTCACCCTCCTTTTTGGAGCGAATAAAGAGGTGGGGAGATGAACCCCCCTGGGCACCCCTCGCTCCTCGCATCCCGGGCCGGGAGCGGGACGTGCTGGCACTGCTTTGCACGGAGGGGGACCCGGCGGTGGTCAGAGGGGCGGTTTGCGGTTTCCCTCCAGGATTTCTGCACAGAAAGAGCCGACGGCCGGTGGGGAATGGTCTCCTCTTTGCTGCCATTGCTGGAGCTGTTTTTGGACCAGCTGCCTCCATCCCTGGGAAGGAGCCCCTGCCCACCGCAGCACCCGCAGAAACCTCCCCTCCATCCCCCTGCACCCCTGCCGCAGCCCCTCCCTGGGCTCACGAGCAACTCCCCCCCCTCCAGCCCCAGAGACCCCAATAAGCCCTTTTCCCCGGGAGATTTCCAGGGAGGTTGTTCTAAATTACAATATGTGAATAAGAAAGTGGAAGAAAAAGTCTTTTTCGAGCCAAAGTTGAATGGAGAAAATATTGCGCTATGCAAAAGAGATAAGGAGAAGAGCTGTTTATTCCCTTGGTGGCACGAGGCCTGCCTTTGAAGCAGATAAATCTTTGCTGGTAATACAGTACTTAAACCAGAACTGACACCCTTTTATATCAATTCCTGGGAATTGCCTTTGTGAGGCTCTGATATAAAGGCTGCCTCGGCTGTAGCTTGCATACCAATTTCTCTCCAACCTGTTGGTTAACCTGCCTGCTCTGCCCCGCGCCGTGCCTCGGCATCTCTGGCTGCTGACTCCGTGCTTGGGAGCTGTGCGACTCGGAAATGCCCCTGGAAGTCTTGGGTTTGGTCCCTTATTCCTCCCCAAAACACCCACCGAATTTGAGAGAAGCGTTGCACCTCTTTGGGCGCTGGTTTTCCATCCGTAGCTGCATTTTGTACTCCCTGGGCGCTGCCGCAGGCATTGGGGCCGAGGCGGGAGCCGAGCCATCGTGAGCGTGGTGCCGACGTATGATGCAAAAGTGTTTCCATCAAGGAAATAATATTAATAATAATAATTAAAAAGAAAAGCCCCCTGAGTGAAATGGCAGCCACGATCACTGCCGGGAGCTCTGCTGAGCACATCCCCAGCTGGGGCAGCTGGTGGGTCCCATCCTGCTCTCCCTTTTGCCAGCTTTAAGGCGGTGTAGCTGCACCATGCTTGCTGGAGCGTCTCCTAATTTACACCCCAAAGGAGGAGAGTTGGGTCCAGTACATTTTCACAGCTACCCTGCCCGTCTCCAGCTTGCTTGCTTATGCATCTGCTATCGCACCGTGGAATTAACATAAAGCATCATACAGCAGAGACACATTTAATTTAGATGATTATACTAACTATTATACAACACAATTTTAAGTGCTACAAGCTCCTGAGAGAACAACCAAAAAAAAATGCCCTCCAAAATCATATAATGGCTGAGAAATCCTGTAACAAACCGCAATCCACAGCATAATAAATAGTGTAGTTAAAAGTACTTAATGCCGCTAAATACCTGATTTCATTCTGATCAGGGACACAGTTTAGTTCGAGCAGAAGAGAGATGATTTGGAACTTTGCAAGACTATTACTGCCGACCAGCTGGGTTGCCTTTTTTTGGGGAATACAGTGGAAAGAGATGAATTTCAGACGAGCTGGGGAAAAAACAGAACAGATCATTATTTTAAATTTTTTTCAAAGGCAGAACCGACCACGCTGCGGGCTGAGTCTCACACAGGACAGCCTGGAAAATGCCGAGGACTTGAGCAAAGCCTGGAGGTGTTTTACCGTGCAGAGGGCAGGAAACGTTCAGGAGCCGTGGCCGTTCCGTGCCGTGACAGTAATTAGACATCAATCATGCCAGCGCGTGGCTGCTAACGCTGCACACAGACAGCAAAGTGCCGGCTGAGGTGCTGGAGGAGCAAACCATAATCAGAGCTTTCTCTGTCACGCTGCTCTGGGCAACTATTTCCCTCTGCTCCCTACGGAGAGAGAAGCTGGGGAAGGATTTGGCAGCTCTGCCTTCCCGCAGACGTCTATAAACGCTCTCCAGCATCTGAACCGCCAGCTCCCCAGATGTGCTGCTGTCGCAGGCTGCTCCTCCACAGCTGGACCTGCATCCGCTGGTCCCCATGGGGCTGCCACCGCTTCGGGGCACTCCTGGAGTCTCCATCGAGAGAAGGGCAGATACGACGTCTGATGCTTTATTAATAAGTAGTAGCACTTGTGTTCGAAGGCTGCTTCTTGTAATTGTGGAATCATCTTAGATATTTTCCTTATAACTCTTACCTGACATCGCTCACCCGAAGATCTCAAGAAGGGATGATGATTAAAGATCTGTAAAACCTTCTGAGCCAAATATTCTTTGCTCTCCTCTATGCATGAGCTCAAGACTGAGAGCAGAGAGGTCCTGAATGCTAAGAGCACCAGGGGAAGGAAAGCCATTTTCAGTATGCAAGAACTCTATGCATGTTATTGATTTTCCACCCCGGGACTGAACCTGCACCATTGCACATTCCTTACCAGCCTCTCTCGCGTTAATCAGGGCGCACAGAGCTCGCACAAGCTCGCGGCAGCTCGTGCAGCATCCCCTGCCCAGCACAAACAGCAGCCAAAGCAGAGGGAGGAACCAACCCGTTAATGCTGCTCCATGATTAACTGCCATGCTAGTAATTAGCTGAAGGAGGTCAGAGCTTGAACCGTAGCTGGAATCGTTTCTGATGAGCCTGACGGTTCATGCACTCATAAAACCTTGACAGGGTACAAGTGCAGTGCGGATGAGTTGACTTATCCCCCCGCAGGTTTCCCGGGCAAAGGCAGCATCAGACTGATCGGATTTGATTATTCCAGCTAATATTTTCCCACTTTCTGTTAATTATGATGATTAGAGTTAATTACCGCTGATTACAATTAGATTTATGAGCGGGTGCGTCGTGGGAAGCTGGCTGGGAGGACGGGGGTCACCCGCGCCGAGCCCTGCCCTCGCCGGCACAAGGAGCTGCTGAGCTGCCCCCACCTCGGGGCTGGGGCGCAGCAGCCGCTTGCGGAGCTTTTCTGTCCCTTCCCCGGGTGACCTTGGGCAAATCCTTCCCCCCCCCGCCACTGCAGAGCTCTCACTGCCTGTGCCTGCGCCCAGCCCTTCAGGCAGCCAAACGCACCCTCCCTTTACACCTTCGGGAGATGCCGTCGCATAAATAACAGCGAGAAGTAAGCTGGAGGGACAGCAAAGTGCAAAATGGTGCAAAATAGTTGAACGCATGTCATGGCGAATCCTTGCTCGGTGGCTACAAGGCGCAATATCTGCACTGAGAGGAGAGTTTGAAGGAGGAGCCCGAGTATCCGTCCTTGTGCTGTGAGGGTTGCACTACCCACGCTCGAGCATCAGCAGGTGACTTTTAGCCTGAATTTTCCTAATTTATGTTACTGCCTTGATTTCCTACCTGTGTGTCGTGGTTTAACCCCAGCCAGCAACTGAGCCCCACGCAGCCGCTCACTCACTTCCCCCCCACCCAGTGGGATGGGGGAGAGAATCGGAAAAAAATAAAGTAAAGCTCG
>JAVKLA010000049.1:16217099-16248640 GCA_034782735.1 Sagittarius serpentarius | reverse complement strand
GCCAGTTTGGGCCAGCTGTCCCAGCTGTGTCCCCTCCCACCTTCCCTGTGCCCCTCCAGCCTCCTTGCTGGCTGGGCCGGAGAGGCTGAAGAGTCCTTGAGTGAGTCCAAACACGACTGAGCAACAGCCGAAAACATCCGGGTGTTACCAACAGTCTTCTCATCCTGAACCCAAACCCCAGCGCTGTACCAGCTCCTGGGAAGGCAATTAACTCTGTCCCCGCCGAAACCAGGACACTGTGACAGGGACATCGCTATCAGGTGCTGGAGGTGGCCACAGACACGTTCCCTACCCGGCCGGGGTGTGACAGGTAAAGCAGAAAGTGAATAAAGTGGCGTAACACTACAGAGACTGTGACTATGATGCCACCGAGCTGAGGATGCTCTTCCCGCAGCACACGCCCTGCCTCTCGCGCAGATTTAGGGGCTGTTAGAGGATAGAGGCACGACAGTGTCATCTGCAGGGACAAAGGACATATGCTGCTAAATAAAGTTGCTATTATCCCTGTGCAGAAGGAGGGAGGGATGGGTGCCCGGGGAGAGACAAGGAGAGGAAGAGAGATCGAACAGGTAGTAAATTTTCAGAATTGCCCCCAAAAAGCATATCTACTAAGTAAATCCAATAGAGTGGGCTGTCTGTCTACATATAATGTATTCCTTATTAATAATGTAGCCATGATAGAGCCTTTTATTGATCTTCAATATATAAATCTAACCTCCCTATGAATAAAAAATGTAATAAGATCTTGGAAATAGACTAAATAATAGCACATGAACCCTAAATGACAGGGATAAATTGCAGCGCTGGGGAAATTGCTAATGGATGGCAGCCTGCGCCGCTTGCCCGGGATCCTGCTAGCGACAGCCAAGAGCTGGGCGATGATGCCGGCATGAAACATCTCGGCTGTCCCCAAGCAGTGGGTGACAGTGGGACAGGGACAGGACTCAGAGGCTGGTCCCTGCTTCTCAGCTCATGGGAAACTAGAACAGGGCTCGAAAGGATCCGTAGAAAAAGGACCTTGTCAGGAATCCCTTGCCCTGCTCTTTTCTGTTCCGTTCTTTGCATGGCAGTCACCCAAGGGCCAGTTCAGTCCCTTTGGGTGCTTGTTAGAGATGCTGAGGCTTTCGCGAGCGGAGGTGTGGGCTTTGAGGCGTGCTCTGTGCCCGCTCCGGTCCATCTGTCTCTCTCCTCCTCCTGCGATTTGAACACCTAATAGAAAATCCAGCCCAAGCCACCACATGTCTCCTGGTTTTATGTTAAAGCCATAAAGGGACCGAAGCCATATACTGGTCTGCGTGTGCTCAAAACTTTGTCTATATTGGGGAAAATAATCCATTTGTGTTTCTCAGCCCTGTAGCAGGAGAAACTCCTTGAACAGAAATGTCATTTCTCCCCTTTTGCCCTGAACACCTGGAAAGTTTCACCCAGTTTACCCTTTGCAGCTGCAGAATTGGCATAACGGGTTTTGCTGCGTCTGTAAAAAGCACGGAGGGATCTCGTAATAGGTCTATCTCCGGTTAATATACAGCGTGATTACTATTCACATGTCATGGACAAACTTTTTCACAGCTCTTGCTTTTACTTCATGAAATAACCCCTTTTAGTGTTTAACTTTGCTCAGAAAGAATTACATCCCCAGAAACACTGGCTGTGCAACTTTCTTAATAGCAGCTGTCAGCATGGTCAGGCATCCTTTGCAGCAGAGACGAGAGATGCAATAATAACAACATCAATAATATCTACCTCTGACAGAGTGCTTCTTTTGTCAGTAGATTTCAAAATATTTTAAAAGACGATCCCATTTACAGGATGGAAAGGGCAATACTCGTCGGAAGGAGCCGCAGGCAGGCAAGGGGGCTGGGGAGCTTTGCCCTCGGGAGCCGCCGGTCGCGGGGTGCGTGGGGATCCCCGCTTTCACCCCGAGCACCCACAGCCGGGATGCAGAGAGGACCACGCGAATCCTGGCCCAGAGTGTTAGCGCTAACAGATTATTCCCATTAATATGAAGAAAATTACACCGGATAATGCAAGGAGCGCAGCTCATTAGCTGGCTGGCAGGGTTGCAGCGCTCGCTGGGGACCCGAGTGCATTAACAGGGATATTACCAGCATGTTACCGTATAACTTGTCTGATCACATTAACCGCGGGCCAGCCCGGGCTGCAAGAGGCACACGGTGGTTTCCCCCCTCTCCCGCTTCGATCCAGCGCACTTCCCCAAGCCAGTGACCTGCAGTGGGGCTGACAAGTGACACGACACAGCCCCAGCCATCCTTGAGCAGGGAGAGGACTGGAGACGGGCTTCAAACAGCCCAGGGATGTGGGAGAGGATGAGAAATCGAGACAACAACAGTGTTTTGGAAAGAGTCCTGGGTTGGGGACGCGAGGCGAGAGGGGAGCGGTGACACATCCAGACCTCCGGCTGGTGTCGGAGGACGCCAAGCTTCCTCCCATCTCACCCAAAATATTCACTCAGAAGAGCAATGGTGGGGGGGAACTAGAGAATATTTATCATCTGTTTGCAAAGTAAGTGAATCTCACCTGTGCCGTGGCATTTACTGTGGTTATAAAGTGACTCACATGGCTGCTATTAAATCCGTTCGCTAACAGCATTGTTGCGGCAGGCAACTTCGGGCTGTGGCCATGTCAAACCCCCACCGATCAGCCTCTCTGCTTCAGACATGAGAAATCCAGAAGCAGCAGGAAAATACAGCGGTTTTTTGTCTATGGTAGGCGCAGACGTACCTGCTGCACCAGCTACGGTAGGTCTGAGCGTGCCCGAGCGGAGCCGGGGGCTGAAGGACCAGCGAGAGCCGCAGGACGGGAGCCCGCAGCAGGCTGAGATCCCCTGCCCCGGTCTGGAGATGGGTTTCATCCCCTCCACACCTCTCCTGCGGTTTTGCAGGGGCTATGGGATGAGCTGCCCCCGCAGCCATCGGCATAAAGCCGTGCTCAACGGCTGCCGTCCTCCATCGCGGCAGGATCCGGCCACGCTTCCAACGCCAGATGATGGATCCCGTAGCACAGGGTCTGCTGCGAAGCGCACTGGGATCCTTTGGGATGAAGTGCGGTATATAAACGTGACGGATGATTACGGCCAATGCGTTTGGGTCTACTTACCGCAGGTCTATCGCGCGCGTGCAGTTGCCAAGCGAGCTGCAGAAACATGCCTCTCTGTTGGCGGGGGCGGGGGGTGGGGGGTGGTTTATTAGCTGAGAAACCCTCTGGATGGTGATATCCCTCCAGGGCCACAACGGTTGCTCTTTGTAACCTGCAGCGTTACCTGCTCGGTGCCGAAAATGCCTGCAGTAGGTACCTTTCCCGTGCAGGTGGCCCCAGCCAGGACAGCCTTGCTGTAGCATCTCCAGCAGTTGCTATAGCAGCACGGGTGAAAGACAGAGATGCCTCGAGTGCGGTACAGTGAAGGACAGGATGAGGTGGGGGGGGGAATCTTTGCAAAACAGAGCGCTGCCAGCTCGAATAAATAAAAAACAAGCGAGAGCCTGTGTTAGAGCGCAGCACAAAGCTGCTGGAAGGTGAAGAGGGAGCAAGGAAATGGAGAGACACTGCGATCCCCGCGGGAGCCGGCGCAGCGGGGCGCTTGCGGGGAGGAGGTTGCAGAGGCAGCACAGGGGTGATTTTGGAGGCTCCTGGCCTCCCAACAGAAGAAACGCATGCCAGACCCCCCCCCAAAATATCCACATGTCAGAAAAGAGCGACTCTACAGCCAAAACCCGGATCCTCCTTCCAAAATTTTGGCCGCACCTTAGAGGTGCCACCCAAGGTGTCCCGCACCCCGCCGCAGCAGCTCTGCCCGGCTGCTGTGCGTAAGCCGGCCGCCAAGTCCCAGCGTACGGCAGCGGGAGCCGGCTCCCCGCCGAACGAGCCCCCCCCGGGGGGGGCAGCAGCACGCCGCTGGCTCCCCCCGCGCTGCAATCAATAGTGTTTGTTCAGCGTGAGGAGTGACAGCTCATTTCCCGGGACAGGTTGGCTTCACAATTGCTTGCTCAAGAGGAAACCTGATATGAAACAATAGGCTGGGGTTTTGGGGGGGGGGGAGCAAACCAGTATATTCTAATTCCAGCTTGTGCCTCGCTCAGTGCATCCTTTTCCCCCTCTCTCTTCTTTTCTTCCTCATCTTTATTCCCATTTTCCCGCACTCTCAAAGTCACGGCGGCGTGCAGGCGAGCCCCTGGCATCAGGAGGGCTATCGCTTGCCTCCGCACTGAGCAGCAGGATGGGGGGAAGGAGAGATTTGGGGTTACGTGTGCCGGCACCGCACCGCACCGCAGGATTAACCCACTGTTGGGCACGCGAACATCCCGCAGCTCTGTCCCTCTGGACAGGCGGCAGACAGGCAGAGCAGGCAGCACGCACCTTGCCCTGCCAGACTGCGGGCACGATCTGCGTGCTTCGCTTTTCCTCTTGCTGAAGTGGCCAATATAATGCCCAAAGCACAGAGCAGCGAGAGGATTCCATTTGTAGAGCGGTTCAAGGTCCCTGGATAAAAGATAGCTGATCGCTGAGGGAAATAGCTTGCCCCGCAAGACTTGGAGAAAAACCTTTTCACACACAAGGGAGAAAAAAAAAAAGATATTGAGCTTTTATGGAAGCCTTTCTGTGGCTCAGAAACAAAAACGTGAGCCCACAGATTTGCTGTCTGCACCTCCTGCTCTGGTTTGCAATGAGACTCCAGCATCTGCCGGCACTTGGAGCATCGTGCCCTTGGAAAGCCAAGGAGGCTTCCCTCTGCGAGGTTGCTCCTCGGGCTGAGCAGGGTAAAGGGAAGCAGCAAGGGAAAGCAGTTGCGATTACTGGGCAGATAGCAACAAATATATATGTTAAACACATGGAAATAAGAACAAATAGTAGGGATGAGAAGGCAAATATTGAGCAGGGTCCAACACTGAGACTAAACAAACAGTGGGAAATGAGAAGCTCGTTGAAATGAGATGAGCAGCGGGAATACGAAAAATGCTGGGAATTCAACCAGCAAGTGAATCCAGGCAGCGCCGCCCAGCGTGCCCCAGCCCACCGCCCCGCGTCCGGGCCGCGAGCGCCCGCGGGCGAGCAACGACACCGGGACGCGGTGCAGAGGACATCCCCAATGCCCCTTTCTCCAGCTCCAGGTGCCTAATTCCCCAGCTATGCACAGCTCCAGTCTTGCAAAGACTTGAACACTTGCTTAATGCTATGAATAACCCCGTCTAATGTCTTCGGTGAAGCCATCCAGTTCCGCATGGGCGTAAGTGATTGCAGGATCAGAGCTTAATTCTATTGAGCATTTTGGATACAGCTTGCTTGAAAGAGTCTGAACAATAAGTCTGCATTGTCCTCATTACAACCCAGAAATTCAAGAGAGTACATTCCCTGATTTAAATCAGCTATGTTATTTAAATGAAGCAGGCAATTTATTTTCAATTCCTTGTCTAGATTTTCCCCCCTTTTTTTTTTTTTTTTTAATCCGCTGACAGAGTAGCATTTATTTCCAGGGGACTTAAAAAGAGGGGAAGCTGGGTGGGCTGTGCAGGAGCTAACCATGCAACACCTACGTTGTCACTACATTTACCGAGTCGGTTCTGCCACAGGGGAATTACATCCTTAGCAAAAAAAGCTATTGCTGTGCGGGGGCTGGTGGAGACGTTGGTGTGAAATGATGCCCCTCGGGTCTTTGACGATCCGGGCAGCTCCAGCTAGGACGCCCGGCGCTGGGCAGGAACACCCATCCGTGTGTGTCATGGCTTCCAGTAAAAACTATTAAACTGAGCCAATCGGCTGGATTTCTCTGACTTTTTAATACAAATGAGGTCCCTGATCCTCCACAGACTTACGCACCTGCTTAACTTCACACGCTGCGAGTAGCGCCGGTGATCCTTGGCGCAGAAAGTTGAATACCCAAGTATATCTTTGCCAGATCGGAATCCGATGTAGGCAACCAAAAGTGAAAGCACTACTTGCCCGTATATAACAGCTTTGAGTGTCAAAGGTAGTTCGCCGGCCTCCCAGGAAATACCGAGTCCTGAATGTCAGAGATGGGCACGCTAGATTTAAACAAAGTATCAGAGAAAAAAAGTAAGGCTCGAAGAGACCTCAAAAAGATTACGTAGCCCACTTAGTCCTTCCTCCCTCCCGGCGTCGAGAGTCATCTGCTCCGTCCCTCACTGCGATTACAAAACTTACCGTAATGCCCAGCCCCAAACTTTTCTTGCCACAATTTAAGGCTATGATGTCTTATCCTACTACAGGGGACAGGGAAAATAAGGAACTAAGAAATGTGAATGACGAAGTTGTGACTATTTTTAGTTTGGAATTTAACTAAAAGAAAGGATTTGAATATAGCAGTTTGTTTTGCCACCGTTCCGTGTAACTTCTTATCCAACTTTGTTTTGCCACCGTTTCGTGTAACTTCTTATCCAACTTTAACTTCTCCCTCTTTTCCCCAATTACTTTTTGAGAGATTAATTTAAAAGACAACGTTAGGGAATAGAAAAGGTATAAGGGTTTATTTACCAGTCAAATGAAACTATAGGATAAATATTTAGCGACATGAAGAAAAGGAGAATGATAAGGCACCAGCTTTTCAGAAGCAGCCACAAAAGATGCACCGAACGAAAACACGCTCACAATAGCAGAATACAGGAAAAGGGTAAAACAATTAGCACATCAGCCATAAAAGAATACCAGTTTCTTTAGCAAAGTTAATGCTGCAAGCCATTGTTCCCCAAGGCTTATTTCTTTGGAGACTGTGCAGTCACCAGACTAACCTTTCCCTCGGAACAACTCCTCCAGCTTTTTTGGGGGCCAATTTTGGGCCAAAGCGGGGTATTGGGGTAAGACGTTGGACCAGGGAGGCCGTGCGTGGGCTCTGCAGAGATTTAGCACAAGTTCCTGCACCGACATCGGCTTATCAAGAGACCTTGCCGTGTCACTTATCTTCATCGTGCAAATGAGGGATGCGAGAGCGTCGCTGCCCTCCCACGCGGCCTCTCCTGTTTATTTATAATCCCCTTTATTGGAAGGAGGTGCCGGTTCTCATTTCGTGCAGTATCTAACACAATAGAGCGCTGATCTGAGTTAGTCCCCCAGATGCTACTAGCACGTAAATAATGGTAAAAATAACCTACACCGAGAGAATCGATAGACTTAGAGCCTGGGGAACCCATTTCAACCCTGAATAAATTCCAGACGGGGTTGCTTTACCAATTGATTGTCCCCACCAAGCAATGCATCCATCACTGGCAGCAATCTGTGATCGCGGATGGCGTTAACCTCAGACTATTTGCTCCTCTGCTGGGGCGGCTCAGGAGGTCCTGGGCGTGGGAGAGCTGCTTGGGTACGCACAAACACCGAGAGCAAGACCTCCTCCTCTCTGTGCCGGCTACGGGGACTACCTTGCGAGCCGCTGGATGCCCAGGGGGTGGGCACGGGGCTGCCACGGTGCAGGAGCGAGAGGCTCGGCTGGGACAAAAACCTTCTGTCCGCAGAGCCCAGGGGAGATGGATGCTAAAATATCACAGAGACCTCATGCCTTACTCGGCAGTTCAGGACCAGCCTCTCCGTCACAGGAGCGCCAAATCAAACCCCCCGAAGGAGCAACAAAATCCCCCCGAAGTTAGGAAAGGAGCAGAGCTACCTTCGTAGCAACCCAGAAGCAACGATAAAACCAATGGTAGCCCTAACCTGGGTGTGCGAATGATCCCGACGTCTCCAGCTCCCTATTTTTCATTTCCTTTGAAAACACAGAGTGTGCACAAAATGCATGGAGTTGTAATCCGGCTCAGTGACTCAGGTCATTGCATCGTGCATCCACGGACGCCCTTTCAGTTTTTTTGTTTCAAGCGTATTGGGTACAAATTGCTGGGGTACGGTCAGCTGCTTAGACTCAGGGAAATTTTACAGCGGGGGCGAAACAGAGAGAGCAGGAAGCAAGGGGAGCTGAAATAGAAAAACTGCTGAAAAGCCTCCTGTACTTGTCAGAGGTATTAACTTAGGATGATGTAGGGGAAACAACTAAGTGGTTTTTGTGTCAGCTACACTGAATCAAACTTGTTCAAATATATGCAGGCATGTGTGCAGTGAAGAATATAACCTATCTCCGGAATGGAAAGCAGGCTCTTAGTTGGAAGAGATTTTTTTATGTTTTGCAAGTATGAAGAAAGCTGTGTATAAATTAGATTAGGTGTGATGGGGGAAAACACCAGGTGGGGGCTGCTGAGCCGTCCGGAGATGCAGCAGGGTAGGGATGGGGGCAAGAGGGCGGGCAGGGGAGGCAGAACGGGGCAGGGCAAGGAGCCCCGAGCAGAGAGGGCAGCAGGATCGGGGCTGTACCAGGAGAAAGGGAAACCCACTGCGAGCGAGGTGCCGTCCCCACGAGCAGGAGCCCAAGGGGGGACGAGCAGCAGGGCAGGATGCCCAGGCTTGTCACCAAGCCCATCCCTCTCCCGCACCGCTCGGCCCCCTTTCATGGGCCCCTAGCACGCAGCTTCGCAGTGCTACCAGCTGCTGCAGAGGTTAATTCATTAATATCTGTGACACTCCATGTCCTGGGGGTGATAAAGATGTAAGAAGCATCGATTATAATTATCACTTTCTTTTTATCCTGTTATGACTGAGCGAGCTGCCCGGCAGAGGCGAGCTCTGAGCCGGGGCACGCACGCATCTCTGGGGGTAGGAGAGAAAGAGATTTCAGTCTAAAAACTGGCCAAAGAAAGAACTTAGTTCCCTGGCAGATTGATCACCCACACGACTGAGGCCACTGCCGAGCCTAAATGCATCTCTGAAGGCTTAGGGACAGGAGAGAGAGAGCAATACATCAGTGCTGCCCACACTAACGCCGAGGGACGCAGTGGCTCAGGGACCCTCGGGGTCCCTCCAACCTGGCAGTAGGTCTGAGAGGGCTTTTTTAGCTTCCCCCCCTCCCCCCGCCTCCTTTTCACACCATCCCACAGCTCATCCCAGCCCGCTGCAGCCCCTCACCCTGCTGCGCAGTGCCGCAGGCAGCCCCATTTCTGGGTGATCTGGAGCGAGCGACATCTCGCTCCTCTCTCCTCCACGGTCTGGGGACTCTGCTGTGCCACAGAGGAGCAAAGAGAGGGGAAGGGACCGTACCTGCTGACCTTCCTTCCCAGCCCAGGCATCCAAACCCCCAGAAGGGAGAGGCAGCCTGCCCTGCCGCTTTGGCTCTCCATCAGCTGCAACGCGCCGCCCTTGTGTCTGCATACGTGCACATGTAAGCGCATGTATTTATGCAGCGTGTAAGCACAGCGCGAAGCCAGGGGCATGGTCGTTTCAGGACAGCAGATCAGTTGTTTGAAAGTTCCCCTTCTAGCTGATTTCTAGACTGTGTTAGAGATAAGCTGGGGTGATGCCAGCAGCCAAGCTTAAAAAGCAACAGAGCCTGGCACCCCGCGAGGCGGGGGAGTGCCCGTCCCTGCTGGTCCAGCCACGGCCTGGAAGATGAATGGCAAAGTGCCCGAGTGCTTTCAGGGGATTTTGGTGCAGCGGTGGGGCATCGGAGCTGCTTTTCCTTTCTGCACGGTTGCAGTTTAGTATCTCCCTCCAGGGCACTCCTGTAAGAGTTAGTGGCAATGAAAGGGCAGCCGCTGTCCTAGAGGAGCTTCTAGAGCAGCCCTGAAGCTGTCCCAAAGCTGCTCATCCCGACAGCGTGCTCTTTATCTTGCAGGATGAGTGCATTCCTTGCCTTCATCTCCTTTCTGGTTGGCTTGCCATGAAACCCTCTGAGTGCCTTTTTTTTCTTTTTTTTTTTTTTTAAAAGCATGTGTTTTGCAAAGGAATAAACTGAGGACGATTATTAAGGTGAAGAAATAATTGTAGTGGAAGATTCGAAGCAGAGCAACATGACCATGGGTAGCAGCTTCTGGAAGGGGAGCCAACAGAGCCTGGCTTTTGCTTCCCAGCAGTAAAATCTCAAGGTTTGCTGTGCTGTCCATACCATGGATCCCTTTCCACTATATGATGCCTCATGGATGCTCATCCTCAAGACTTCTTTTCCACTTGCTGATCCGGTCCCCACCACTAAACATCTCCAAACCCAGGGAAAATTTGATCCAGGAGCTGAGCTTAGCAGCTCAGGTCAATATTTCTTACCCTTCCCAGTCTCTGAATCCTTTCTTACCCTTTCCCAGTGCCCCTTCCGCTGTTACTTGCTTCAGCAAAGGAAAAATGGGAATGAACGGTCTCTTGCCTGTACAAGCTGCGCCCCTGGGCTCCTGCCTGCTCCCACCCGAGACGTGTCTGTCTGGAGCAGGCAGCAAGCAGAGAGCTGCTGGGAATTGCCTTCTGGCCTTAAGGGAATTGTCTCCCCGTAGCTGGGAGGGAGGCTCTGGCTCATTGCTGCTCCCCGTGGGATGCCCTGGCTGGAAGGGCATCGCCTGGGTTTGCCCCTCGCGGCAATCCCTGCGTGGGAAACAGGTCTCTGCCACGCTCACTGGTGGGTACTGAGCGATGCTGCCTGCCAGGATGAGGAAGCCGTCCACTCCAGACAAACCTCCGCAGGGGACCAGCGCTCTCCTCTTCCTCACCAAGTGGTTTTGTTGGTTTTTTTCTTAACTTATTGTTGCATGGAAATAAGGCTGGTGTCAGGGAAATGCGCAAGCACACACTAATTCCAAGCACTTCTTTAAGTGCTCAGCCGAATCAGAGTCATAAAAACACCTTCTGCACTTCAAATACTTGCAGGAGGCTGAAGCTATCCACAGTCTGCCAGCGGAAAGAGACCCTGGAAGCAGGGCGGGATGCTCAGTTATCATAACCCCCCCCAGGGACAAGTGTCACCCACCCTCAATCACCTTACAAACACCGGCTGCAGGATCTTACGCAGGCTTTTGCTGGAGCAACACTTCTTTCTGTTGCTAGACATGTCTCCCAGGGGATGGGGGATAATGGGAAGCAGCTCTGAACGGCCACGCTTTAACAGTAATAGCAGAAAGTTAGGACGAAACATAACCTCAAGGGTTTGCTCAAGAAACAGATGGTTTAATGTTTGTTTGAAGAGCTTTTTGAGTAAAAATAATACTAGTAATAACATTTAGTCATTAGCAGCACTGTGCATGCGAGGCTCGCAGAGCACTCTAACAGCGCAAGTGGATTAAGCCTTATTTCAGAGCCAAGGCAGGAGGAAAGGCAGGTCAGTCCCAGCAGCAAAACTTTCAGCCAGCCGGCACCAAAGCAACGCAAACTTCCCTGCCCAAACCTGCAGCCCCCCTGCAGCAAGCGGGGTCGGTTCAGGGGTTGCCCTGTGCATCGCATCCGGGGCTCCCCCTCCCCAAATTATCTGTGACCTTGGGCGAGTCCTCCGGAGCCGCGGTGCCCTCGGATGCTGGCTGATGCCTGGAGAGCAACGCCAGCCCGCAGGTCCATGCCAGCCCAGCCTTCCCCGTGCTGCAAGGAGAAAACCCCTGGTTTCTATCCTTCAGCCGTCTCAGCCCCCAGACGGGCCGTGGGGCGCCCGTGGGACCCCCCGTCACACCTGGGCAGACCCCGCAACACCAACCCCCGTCCTTCCTGCTAACGAGCTAAATAAAATGCATTTCTACCTCTGTAAGCATTAGCATTAATTCCACAGCCCTCCCCCCCCCGAAATGCATTGCAAAGGATCCTTTGGCAACGCATGTTTTGCTCCAGCTCACTTTCCTCGCAGGGAATGACCTTTTAAGAGAGGGGCTGTGGGCTGGAAGAATAGCTGCATGGCACTCTTGCCGTCTGAAGGGTTTGTGGCATGATAGGAAAAGGAGGGAGGGAAAGTGCAAATTGGTTTCTACATTTTTTAATAACATCTCGCCATCTGACATGCCACTTTTTGTAACAATTATATTTCTAACCCAGCCGCTTAATTGGATTTTGTTTAGCAACTTGTATGGCGGGGTCTTTCAAATTGATGACGCTGCGAGCGGCGCGAAAGCAAAGATCCACCGCGAACTCGGCTGAGCCGGGATGCTCCCTGCGCGAGCTGGGGGTTATGATCCTTATTTTTCAAGGACCAATGTGCGGCTTTGTAGCCAAAAGGGGAGTAAAGAAACCTAGAGGTACGTGGAAGGGGCAGAGGTGTAGCTCCAGCTGCCCGGGGGATGGGTTTGTGTAGAGCTCCCATTTTCTTTCAAGGCTTCCCCAGTAAACAGCAGAATACTTGAGGGGTTTTTTTCGCTTGGGTTTCTTTTCTGCCGGCTCTCCGGGCGAGTTTCATGAGCACCTGAAGTTTACTATCCCTGTAATTCCCTCCGATGGGTGAACGTGCAAAGACGGCATTATCACAGGGGAAAAAAAGCAAAGCAAAGCAAAGCAGTTGGGTTCACGGGGGTGCCTGCACCCCGCAGGGCTGCGGCTCAGCCCCGGCCTTGGGGCATCCCGCACTGCCTGGCACATCTGTGGCCGTCGGGGCATAAACCTCCAAGAGGCTGCCAGCCAGAACACCTTTCCCTAACAGAAAAGTCACTTTGGATTAAAAAGAAAATAAATAAATAAATAAATAGATGCCCAGCAGCAGCATTACGTTTCCTTTTTCTTTTCTTCCCACCCTTGGTAAGGCAGAAATTACAGCAAGATTGAAAGCAGAGATCCTAATACATTTTCCCTCAGGTGTTCTTAAGCTCTGAAAGGTGCATATGAGGACTTGTTTAACAGAGATAACTGTGACACCATGCCAAATAAATTCAGGCTATAAGAAGAGCTGCTGACACTTAGACAACTTTGAAAAACCTTCTAGTTAGAAACAATTCTGCCAATATGTCATATATTTTCGGTGTTCTTCCTTCCTCTTTATTGCTCCAGAGAAAGCAGAGGTGCTGTCACTTAAACCCACTGGTTTGGGTAAGTAAGTGTGTGCCTTCCAGGGACAAAGGGAGGGGGAAAAAAAAACCCAACACCAAACCAAATATTCCAGTTTTTATAAGGTTTCCTGACACCCAGGCAGGAAAGGAGCCGGCCAGGTGGGAGCCGAGCGGGTGCAGACCCGCAGGTACATGCATGGCTGCTGAAGCAGAAGCCGGCTACAGGGTGAAAATCAACTCATGCCTTTCCGCCCCCAACCTAAGCCCAAAATTCTCCCAGAAAAAAAGGATGGAGGGGGAAAAACAACTGCAAAAATGGGGGCAGGGCTCATTCTGCACAGCCCAGCCCAGCATAAAGCACCAAGGCATCCCACTCCGGGGTGGGAAGGAAGCACAAAGAGAACAAATGGATTTATTCCTACCACCTGCTTTTGCTCCAATTTTGGTTTAATTACACGGAGCAGTTCTGTGGGCGCAGCTCCCCTTGCACAACTTTCCTTCCTGTAGCTACACAGCAGAATTTGCTGCACAGGCACCATGGAATTATACACTGGGTCCTAATATTTCAAAACCCAACAGGAACAAATATGCAATTATATAGTTCAGTGATGCAGCACCACATTGGCAGCCGGGGAGGAGACGGAGTCACTGCTTCAGACTCTGGAGAAAGTTTCCCTGCATAATAAGTCAGGCCACTGCCTTGACTTCTTCCAACTAGGGAGCCCTTGCAACGCGCGCCGGCTTCGGCACGGCTCGGAGCATGAAGCCGTGCCCCTTTCTTATGCAGCCACTTCCCGGAACGGGATACAAGGCAGTTGTTTGGAAGTTAATTAAATGTCATGTAGCATTAAGTGCAACAACAGACCCGCTGCATCGCCGTGCTGATACGGAATGGTGAATGACATTGTTTGTTTGATGTGAGTTTGATTGGGTTTGTTCGCAAGCGTTGGGGCAGTTCTGCCTGACCAGGTCGGACTAAAAATTAAAGTTATTCAGTTTACACCGAATGTACATCACGTCATCGTGCTGACTTAAGTAAGATTGCTTCAACTTAAAACAGTCCTGAGATGGATTAAGCCTTATCATTTGGTTTTGCAAAAGCAGAACTAGTATTGATTTGGATTGGGAGTCTTTATTACCCTACAAGTACATAAATGGGAGCAGCAGAGCAGAAAACGCCATGGCTCGAGTTAGGCAATTGCTAGTTAGAACCAAGACAAAGGTCTTTTTCAGTAGTGCTTGGCTGTCCTGGGGTTGCCATCGCTCTGGGAATTGGCTTGTGCTGGGTGCCCCCGTACGGCCTCCCATCCCCAGCTCCGCTCGCCCAAACCGCCGTTGCCTGAGCCGAAATACCCGGTCCCCTCGCGCAAACCCAACGAGAAACTTGCAATTAATTTCTGTGCATCACCTCCTCACTAGAGGGAGACAGGCGGATGCACAGCACGCGCATGACTCACACTTCTTTGCCTTTTTTTTTTTTTTCTTTGTATTATCTAGTGGCCTGCAAAGGGAAAACTGTGCTAGATCATTGCAAGAAAAAAAAAAAAACAACAACAAACCAAAGAGCACAATCCTCTTTGCTTAGCATTTCCAGCCTGCCTGAAAGAAGCAAGCACTGGGTTGCTCATTTTGGTTTCCCTGACTAATTGACTTTAAGACAGCATTGCTGACCTCGTACTTAAGGGCTAGACACGTAATTGCAGCAGGCCAGCACACCCAACCATGGAGTATTACACGGGGTGCTCGAGCGTTAAGGCTCCTCTAAATAACCAGCCACCAAATGGAGCTTTTAAGGATATTTGGAAACAAGTGTTTGTTTATCTTTAATGTTTTCCCCAATATTCGCCCTGCACTGACTGCTCCAGGCAAATGAAATCACTGTAGGAACACTTTTCTCCTTCCCTCATCGTGCCTGATGATTTGTTGTCGGATTAAATATAGCATCCGCTTAATATGAGCTACATTGTCCATGGAAGGATCCCACCCCGGACCTGCGGGAGGTTAGACTGGAGAGTCTAATGGGGCTTTAGTGTCTCTGCTGTGATCTTTAAACATGTTTGCAGTCACCAAGATACAGCAGCATCTTCTGCGAGCACGAAAAAGAGAGTAAAAGAGGGGAATTCAAGGTAGAGCATCTGCGTGCCAAAGACTGGGACAGGGCGAGGGAAGAACGGCTGGAAACTGGAAGTCCTTCCTCCCAGCAAGGGGAAGGACACAGGGGTGCTGCTAATTAATCTGATGGACTTGACCAAACGAAGGGCTGGAATTAGCAGCTGACTGCACATATTTCTGCCTGGTGAGGAGCCGGCACATGGCTGAAGCCCCAAGCGTTGTGAACTATTTGTAGCGAGCAATTTATTCATGAATTTAGCTTATTTGCTGTGTGAACCATCAGAGAAAAGACATGGTGTTCTCCTGCCTGTCTTTGTGTTTCTCATAGATATTCTGCATGGCGAACTTGCTTTAGGCTACTGCCTGGCTCTTTGCGTGCGCAGCATCCCTGCCCGCCCGGGGCCGGGCGCGATGGGTGTACAACCACGACAGCCCCCGGGCAGACCACCCAGCTCCCACAGACAGGGACGGCAGCTGGCGTTTGGGGTCAAGGTACTTGTCTGGCGCCCGCATTTCTCCAAGTCTTTTAGGTTTGGCTCGGAAAGTTCCAGTAAAAGGTCAGTTCTCACTTTTCCTTCAGGTTTTGGTTAAATTCATCAGAAATCACCTAATCCTCTTTTAATCCGTTTTCATCAGCCCTCGTTAGTGTCTTTATTTGTGCCCAATTTATCTCTGCTGCCGCAGCCTCCGAATGAGGATGTACAGCGCCTGCCCTCTGTTTTTTGGTTTGGTTTTTTTTTTGGTTGATGCTTATTTACAGTCACATTTTCAGTGGAAATCAGCCCATTTATTCATTAACTTTAATACATCCCCTTTGGTGCACCGCTGCTGTTCAGAATTTTATCATCACTTACTGGGCCTCTTTCCACACGTCAAAACTTTATTAAATATGTTTCTAACAGGGTGGAAACGTATAAAAGACACTGAATGCTTTTAAATTGTGGCAGTTTTGCATTTTGTTGATACCCTACCCAAGCAATAAGATATGACAGGCAGGCAGTGCTTTCAGAGGCAATTATATCACACTTCAGGAGGCGGCATGGGGAGCGATAATACAGAATGGGAAGGAGATAAAAGAAAACAACTTGCTCTCTCGTTCTCTCGCACACATCCACAAACCCACCGCTGTCCCGCCGGGACCAAGTGAGAGACAAGGGAAGACATCAGAGGTTTTATTACAGATGATACAAGGCAGGATAAATAGCAGAAAAGAAAGAAGGTGAAACTCGGCAAAAGATAGTTTGAAGTAATTAACAGAGAGATAATGGCCCAGATCCTGCGATGCTGGAATAAAAGCAGTTTACACCGGCCAAGAAACCAATGATGCTTTCAAACGCGGGGAGCATCTGCCTGTGGAGTATCTCCCCATCTTGCCCCTCCGTGACTCAGCCACCATAGGAAATAGGAAACAGAGATTTATCTATTTACCCACTTAGTGACCCAGCGAGCATCGGAAACAAAACATCTATCTACCCATACATCTACATACACTTTTATACCTACCGTCCTTTCCTCTGTTTCTCTTCCTTCCCATTCTCTGACACATTCATCATAGAAAACAGGAGAGAAAAGTATGTTTATCTACCCAAAGGGCATGTTTCCATTCGCTTTGTTTTTCCCCTACGCTTAAAGGAGAAAAAAGAAAAATAAAGAGCAGCCTTTCCGAGATAAAACATCTTTACAGCCCAGTGAGGAAATGAAAACCTCGTGAAATTAAACGTCTCCTTGGAGCCAGGGCAAAGGGGGGACCCAGCTGCTACAGGCTGGGTCCCAGGGCTGGGATGCTCAAGCCAGGGTGAGCAGAGCTGGCATTCTCCCTCAACAGGAATATCGAGAAATTATTTGAGCCCCAGGACCAAATAAAGGATACTCAAGGGGATTTGGGAGCCCAGATGTGCTGGGCTTGTACGGGGAGCAGGAAAAAAATAAATGCTTATGTGGGTATGTTTTTTCCACACCAGGAAGGGATGGAGGCTGCAAAAGGGGACGGCAATTGCCACCAAGAGCTGCTGAAGTAGGTCTACAGTGTTAATTAATCATCAGTAATGAATTATTGCACAACTGCCTCTTGGCTTCCCCTGATTTTGGGCTCAGAAATGGGTTTTGTTCTGAAACCAAAGGCTTCTGCTGGGAGGGCACATGCACAGCCCCAGTGCCTGCCTCTCCCCTGCCTGGCACGCAAGGCTTATTATTAGGTTAATTAAAACCATAAAAGTGAATGCCGATTTGCACTGAACATTTGGGAGCAGATGGCAACAAGTACCGAGCTCCATAAAAGAGAATTGGAAGTTGTCAAGTGTCTCCGGCTCATCTGTGCCAGGGCGCTGGGGGAGCAGCGGGCTGGGGCTGCGGGTCCCTCGTGTCCAAGCCCCCCAGTCCCACAAGCACCGGTGCTGCCAGTAACCCCATGTGTGGCTCCCAGGGGACCTCTATGGCTGGAAATCCATTAAACTTTAAAAGAAGTCAAAGCTGAGCCTCTCCTGTTGAATCCCCCTCTCCCCATACGTGACACCGCAGGGAAGTGATGGGGATGGGAAGTTTCTCAAATCTCCTGGGCTCTCAGCAAAGGGGTTACAGCAAAGTTCATGAACCCTTCAGAGTCAGGGTGAAGTTATAGCTGATTTCCATTCTGCACAGGAACAATGTGGCATTTGATTATTTCAGCTGTGTTTTGCTCTGAAGAACCCCATTTGGAGCTCTGCATTTTCCGATACAGCTGGGATTTTCAAAATACCCCATGCAGGCAGAAAAGTTGCAGATACCCGTCAGAGCCGACACAGGCAGCTGGCAGAAGGCAGCGCTTGAAAATGCACGAGGAAGCAAAGTTTGGTTGGCTTCAGGAATGCCACGAGCAGCAAAACGCAGCCTGAAGGCCCAGCCCTGACCCCCCTTGCACCCCCTCATCGGCAGGGCTGGCAGCCCAGGAGGGTACCCGGGTACCTCCGCCCATCTCGGATGCAGGCACCCCCGCCCGCAGTGCCAGGAAAACCACTCGCGAGGCAGAAGTATTGAATGGAAGGAAGACAGCAGGAGAAATGAAGACAAACAGCTTGAGCTCCTTTGTTCCTAGTGTACATTCAAGAAAAGAGCAGGCAGGGCTGTTAAAGGAAAAAAAAAAAATCCAATAGCACAAAAAGCTATTACAAGCTACCCAGCGGGCTGGACTCCTGCTCACCCGCCACTGTCCCTTCGAGCACATCATGGGTCCCAGGGGACAAGGGGCTGCTCCTGGCCACGGGCTCAAGCCACCGAGGCTGAAGGTGCCCTCGCAGAGGGTGGATTTCCCGGTCCGGTGACACCCCGATGGGTTTGGCATCTCCCACATCGCCGAGGGAGCGGAGCTGCCGAGATCATGGTGAAACGAGGCCTCAGCTGGGGCTCCACAAGGTCGGACCGTTCCCAGGTGCCAGACACCTATTGCACAATTTTTAGCTGCATTCCCATAAGAAATTTGGGAGGCTTGGGAAGGCAAGCGAAACACTGACAGAAGGCATTGGGAAGGACTGGCCCGGCTGGTTTGGATGGATTATGTTCACACCAGCAGTCAGGCAAGGGAGATGCACCCAGAGGTACAGCTGGCATGGGCATGGGCTTGGCTTGGCCCTGGGTGCAGCACCCATAGACAGGGAAACATCCCTGCAGCGCAGGGAGGGATCGGAGGTATTTTCAAAGACGACTGTGGCAATTGGTACCAGGTCCCCAGTACAAAGAAGGGGTTTATTAGCAGGAACTGCACTGCAACAGCAAATCCTCCCTCTCCGAACAGCACAACTGCAAGGAACGGCTCCATCCAAATGTTAATGTTTTTTTGTTGTTGTTTAATTTGCGAACTTATTTATCTGGTAGTCTAGAAAGGCTGCCTTGTGCTCAGGATGCTGAGCACAGCCGGTCTGTGCTGCTATGATTAGATGGCTAAGACCCAACCTCAGCAGCTGCTAATCCTGACTATTAATTAGAAGATTTGGGGTAAGAATTCCAGCACAGAGGCTCAGTTAAGCTCGAGCAGTTTCTGCATTTTCTTTCCCCCTCCTCTTCTCTCCCCACAGCCACCCAGCCCCTGCCTGTCATAATCCCTTGCAAAAGCTACGCTGCCAGCGGGGTCCAACCCTGCCAAGTGAGGACAGGCGTGCATGGGCTCCGATTTTCATCCCTGGGAAGAAAAAGCCAGGAGACTGCCATGGTGACACAGGGAATTCAGCCTAGCCTGAAATGACAGCATCTTCTCCTCAGGCCAGTTCATTAATTTTTATATCGCAGTGGCTTTGAGAGTCTTCAATTGAGGTCAGCGCCTGTTTTATTGGGTGCTGTATATGCACGTTGCAAAACACTGCTCTGGAGTATTTAGGTCTTGCTCAGACCACGTCATGTAGCTGCCTAATCTGGGCTGGGTGATTACTCTTCTCTGCCAGGGAAAATAGGGGTCATGGCCACCTCCTTGCCCCAGGTTGGGGACCGCTGGCCGATCTGGCTCCCCAGGCTGTCCCCAGCCTGTCCCCTCTGCTCCGACCTTCTTCTGAGCTGCACTGGCGAGACGGGGCTGTAGGATGCTCTCAGGCATCTGCCAAGCTCCATTTTAACATGCAGAGAGAGGTGGCATCTTGAAAGCTGGGCAAACACAGCCCAGGGATTCCTGTTCTCCAAATTATTTGTTTGCACCGAAACCAAATGCGCTTTAATTGTTTTCAGGGCTGCACTCACTGCAAATGGTCCTGAGGACGAGCCAGCCGAGCTGTGCCTTGCACCCCTTGCTTAGGGCTGGGGAAGGGGATGCAACCTGAGCGTCCTCCGAGGAGCGGGAGAGGCCAGAAGAGCTGATGCCCCGGGATTTTTTGCTTTCCTGCCTGCACAGGAGCTGGTGCCCGTTTTTCTTTCCCAAACAGAGCGGCTGTGTTGAAGCCCGTCCCAGCGCGGACACACAGCATAGCTGAGCAAAGGGCGGCAAGTTCTCCTTGGACTGCACCCAAGAAAGGGGTTCAAAGCCATTAACATCTCTGAGAATGAAATATTGATGGCCAGAAAGCCGTTAACAGGAACAAGAGAATTGGCAACCCCAACACCTGGTATCCTGCCCATTCTGCTTGGGAAAAACAAAAATACAAATTAAAAAGGAGGGGGAGGACCAATGAGAGTAAACGCAAGCGAGATAAAGCGAGCAGCGGTGCCGGGAGGTGAGGGACCCGTGGGCTGATAATGCACAACCAGGCCTGCCTCTCCTTTTTTCTCCCCCTTTTGCATCGTATAAACTAAATTGATTTACAGAAGAAAAGAACACTTACCACATTCAAAGTGAGTAGCTTTCTCTTTCTAAAGGAGGCAACAGCTTTAATTGAATTTCTGAGGGTTTGCTTTTTCCGTTTCCCTTTTTTTTTTTTTTTGCCCTTCTTCTGTAAATCAGTATGTTACATCTGAATGAAAAGCAGGCACGCGTCCAAACGTGTGCTTCGGAAAGCTGCCATCACAACCTCCCCAAGGCGGAGGGACAGAGGCAGGACGAGGGATGCGGGAGAGGATTTCCCTCGCCTCCTGCCATCACTCACCGGTGGGACATCCCCCCACCCCTGCTGCTCTTACTCCTTCCCCATCTCCTGGGCATGTCTTGGTGTACCTTGCTCATCACACAGCTTTGACTAGTGCTTGTTTATAGTTGGGTTTTTTGCAGATATTGGTCTATTCATACAATTTCTCCCTCTTCATGTATTTCCCCACATACACCCTTTTTTTATTTTTTCACTGAAAAGTGACCCAGAGCTGCTCAGCACTCTGCTCTGGAGGTGCCAACGTCGTCCCATTTCACAGACCTGCCGTGATGGAGACCTTCCCACCACGCTGTGCTCTGAGCTCTGCAGAGCTGCCTCTGCTCCCCCGGGGCCGGGGGGGCTCAGGACCCCCCAGGACCAAGCAGGGCTTTTCCTCCATGCTCCTGCCCCAAGCTCAGCATGGGACACACCTCAGGCCACTTGCAGAGACAAGACCCTGGCTGGGTAACGCCAAGAAGAAGGTTTGCAGAGCAGCTCCTCAGCACCATCCACCCAGCACCCCCATCCTTCTCCCCCAAACACCCCGAGCACCACAGAGCCTCCCCCTCTCACTGTCTGCAGAGGTTTCAGCTTTTTCTTCGTTCTGTGGCATTTCCCCCCAGCCCTCCACTGACACACTGACTCCAGGAAGTGTTTGAGCAGGAGATAATTAATTCCAAAATGAAACAAACATTTAACCTTGGGTCAAATGAAAGACTAAGTCGATCCCAAATGATTTCCTTTTTTAATCTTTTTCCCCAAATAAGAATAAATTACTTTTACAGAATTGAAAAAAACCCAACCCACCCACTCTGTGGTTTGCCCATCTCTGCTGCTGAGAAGTGCCAATAATATTGCTGGAGGAAGAAGAGCCACGGCGAAGGAGAAAGACAGGAATTCATTTTGTGCATCACTCATGCTAACTACCAGCGGCTTCCCAAACCAGGGGAACCAGAGCATCTGCACAGCGTCATGTCAGTAACATCTGTATTTAACAGAAATAGCCCAATTATTTAGGGTTTTTAACAGAAATAGCCCAATTATTTAGGGTTTTCTGGGGGCAGAAGACCAAAATTCACAGCTTTGGGTAGATTGGACAGGTAGATTGCAGGCAGGATTAAGAAAAAAGTCTCCTCCCCCCCCATCACAAAATTCACACTATTTGCTGCATCTTCGTACATAAATTACGCAGTGAAAGAAGAGCTGCTGTTGGGGTCAGGGGCAACGCGTGCCCTTGCTCTGAAAGGACTGGGACTATACTGGGGTGGAAGGGGCTGCAGATACCCCCACATCCCCAGACACCCTCCCTTTCCCCTACACCACCCCATCTGCCAAGGAGACAGACAGACGGATCCATCGGGGTGGTTTATCTTTAGCCTTTCATGGCTGGACAAGTGAAAGAGATCTCACGCTGACATCTCTCCCCTCCCAGACACGGAGCGGTGCAAAACCAGCTCCAGCTTACTGGGTTGCATCAGTACCGTGCCAATTTACACACACACAGCCTCACCGTATGCACGGTCAGACACTTCTGGGTTTGCAGACACTGCCAGCAAAAGAAATTCTTGTTTAGAATACCAGAAGGGTGATTAACAGCCAAAATACAGTGGGTTTCTCCCGTATTTCCTTCTCAGCAAACACCTACAAGGACGCTTAAGTGCAGCCCTCTCTCCCTTTCTGCACACATCAAATCTGTGTGCACACAGACACCGGCACAGAGGCACCAACTTTTAATACATCCCCACGCTATTTGTACGGTGTTATTGAAGCGCCGGGACTACAGTCACGTCTACCCCTTTTTTTTATACACCAGAAAATTAAATTACACACACACAGAGTTGTTATCCCCACACATACGCACACACACAGGCTGCAATTTGCATTCTGGTTAGGAACAGACTGTTTTCATATTCCTGCGAATATAGCAGCCTCTTGGTCTTAATCAATTCATGAGCATTGATTCCTGGGGGTAACAGCAGGAATATTACACTAGAAGACACAGTGTTTCTGGCCAATGCAAAACATTTCTCTTTCCCTTCCCCTCTCCTTGCAACCTGTAAAACCCTGTTACACCACATACCTGTACTTGGGCGGAGAGAGCCCACGCGCAAAACCAACTGCAAAGCACGCCAAAACACTCGGAGCTGGCTCTGAGGCTACCAAAAACGACACGAGGGGATGCTCTTGGGGATCAGCTTTCCTTCCTGCAACACTTCCAGTAACTCAGCTCGAGCCCCTGTTTAAGGGGGCTGTTGAGACAGGGGCTGCGGAGCGGCAGCTGTGCCCGGCCTGCAGCACAGCCCCTCGTCAGCCGAGCGTGACCACAAAAATACCCAAAGCACAACCCAAAAAAAACCCACCAGTGTGGATTTGGGGTTTTAATGACAACGATCCTGCAATTGGCCTCACGCGTCCTTTGGGCTGGAGCCATTGATCCACCGAGGATGCACAGGCCAGGGCTGTCTTGGTGTAACCACATTTCTGAGCAAAGCACTCGGAACAAGCCAGGGTGGTCCCTTCACCTCTGCATTACCACTTTTCTTCCCCCAAAGTAATCCCATTTTGCAGCCTCAGTTTCTGCCTGACATTTGAAGCATGAGCTATTAACGATACTAAATTAATAACTGCTATAGAGTTTGTTTGAGAAGATCATAAAAAAATCAGTAATGTCATCATGTCAAGCAAAGTTTCTGGTTTTTTTTTATTATTATTATGCATCTTCTATTTTTTTCCCTTCTGTCACTGATCTGAAGCTTTCAGAGGGACATTAATACACCGGAGCACATCAAAATCCTCAATTATTCACCTCCAGCCAAACAACTAATTCTCCGGGGACTCCAAGAGGACCTAAAATTGTTCCTGTGTGGTTCTGAAACTCCTTCTCAGAGCTCACCCTTTCCCTTCCTTCATGTCTTTGCTTTCCGCACGCAGCAAAGAAGAACTACTCCTTCCCAGCCCCGCGTCCCCCCCCAGGACCTCCGAGGCCCGTGGGGAGCAGCCCGCCTGCCCGCCGCCGTGCACGGGACCGCTCAGCATCTGCCCACCCAAACCCGCATCCCGGGAGCGTCGCACCTTGCGTGCCACCACGGCACCTCGCTTGGGAGCCGGAGCGAAGCCCGGAGACCCATCTGCCATCCACGTGGACGGGAGATTGCATCCCCTTCACGGGCCAGCACAGAAGGGGGTGTTTTCTCCTTTTATTATCATTTTCCCCAGGGTAAATTTGCCCACTTCTGCCATCGGAAAGAGCATCCTGCCAGCGTGCGGAGCAGATCTCCGGCGGGTTGGATGGGCAGCGCTTGGCAGCGTTGGCAGCCTAGGAACAAACTTTTAAAGAGTGAAACTCCTCCTGCCCCCACAAAAGCGAGGCGGAGAGCAGCAGAGACAGAAATAGCCTGCAGAAGGAGCCGAGCAGCGCACAGATCTGCTGGCAGCCGCTGTGCATCAGGCAGGCGATATATTCCACCCGGCAAAGGAGCTCTCGGAGCAGAAAAGGGAGCAGGTAAAAGATGCTGTTACTCCCTGGGCTTTGCAAGGCTCCGGGCAGGGATGAAGTGCTTTCTTCTTCCTTGTTAGGTTATTTTTCATAATCAGCTGAAGTCGTGCTAAAAGCCAGATCAGCCCGAAAGGCTGGTTGTGCACCAGTGTGCCCAGTCCGCTGTGGACACTGGGTACCAGTGAGCCCCTCCTGACCCCGCAGGACCCTTCGCTTCCCCCGACAGCAGGAGGGTATGGCGGCCACCAGCCGGGTTTGGGGTTCACATTTCTGGGCTTCGCTGGCCATCTCCCTGCACCGCACCAACGTGGGACTCATCGCCCTCACCCCAGGGAGGCTGGGGGTGCCCATGGAGGGGTGACCCCAGATACACCTGCTGGGTCCTGGGGGGAACCACCTCCCGGGCAGGGATGAGCCGCTGTCGGAAGATGCTGTTTCTTCCCGGCGACTGTAGAGGGAAGTAGATGACTAAAGAGACTTTTTGCCTATGGCTGAAACGAGGTGGCCTGAATCCAGGATAAACCCTAATCAATACCTTCCCTAGGAGACGTTCCTTTCCAAGCCTGTTTTGGGGGTTACGGGCAGCCCGGGCCGGCTCGGCCGTGGCAGGGCAGCGTCTGCAGCCGGCCCCGCGCTCGGGCACCCTGCGGCCGCCGCCTGCCTTTGCCCCTCGCCGCCGTTAATCTGCAGCCGTCACCCAGGGCTCCAGTCCCCCCCAAAAAGTGCTTTTTGTGCCCTAAAGCTGCTCCTTTGCAGCCTGCTTGTGGCAGGAGAACAGAGAAGCCTCTTCCTCGGCTGGGGGGAGGCGCGGGGCCAAATCCCGCCATGCCAGGATCCATCCCCACTTGCAGGAGGGAGCCCGGCGCTGTGCGGTTGATGCTTTACCTGAAGCACTGTGCAAAGCAGCTTCCAGCTCGCTTTCGGCCGAGCACTCGCGCAGAAGGCATGTCTTACTAGCGAGGTTTTTAATCTCCCTGCCGCTCGCTTCAGAGCAGAGCAGATGAGCGGGTTTGGGGACTCGGAGACTGACAGTCCCCAGGGTGAGAATTAGCAAAGGGAAAAAAAAAAAAAAGGAAAGGTTACACACTTCGTCCTTTAAACTGCCTCTGCCTCGCATCCTGCCTGCATGCACTCACCCTAAGAGGGCACAGGGGCCGTGCAGGGGATGCCAGGGGGACAGTAGGTGGGAATCCAACAGCGAGGGAAAGGGCAGGTTGTGGTCCCTGTCCTGCGGGCAGGACGAGAGGAACAGGATGGAAGGAGGAATGTCTCAGGAATGCTCTTTATAGAGCCTAGGGACTATTCTCCTGCCCAAATGAGATGTAGTGGGAGCCTCGCTGGGGCCACCGGCATGGAAAATCTGCCCCAGAGCCACCTCAGCATCGCTGGGATGGGGGGGGGAGGAATTTTCCTTGGCCTGACCGTGCTCTGAGTGCCTGCACCCCCTGCCCAGACAGGCCCTCAGCACCGGCTGAAAACAGCATTTTCTGGTTGCACACAGATCCCGGTTAACGTGAATTGCAAACGAAGTGAGCCAGCATCTGCCTGACAAACACCACTTAGACACAGCCCGCGGGACCTCGGATAAAGCGAAGTGTCAAACTCAGGTCTTTAAAAACCCAGGTCTTTGTCCTGCAGTATGGCAGCGGGGAAGGGGGGCGGGGAAGCAAAGCATGCTTTATTCAAGGATTTCTTCTGGTATTTCTGGTGTCTCTCACCTTTCCTAGCCTTTCGCTCTAGCCTCTGCACGTCTCTCCCTTGCTGCTCCCACCTCCGTCCTTTCAAGGGAGAGTCCAGTTCTTGCTGCTTACACAGCAAACGCCCGCACAAAAACCTCCTGTTAATGCTCTGGCATTTGATACTTTATCAGTAGAAGATACACAGAGGGAAGAAATATATTGTGCAAATTACTTGATAATGCACAGCAAGCCGGCACCATGACCTTAAAAAATGCCTGTTAACAGAAAAAAAAAAAAAAATAAGAGAGAAGAAAAGAGATGGGAAGACTTTGCTGGGAGCCTTGATAGTCTAGGTGGAAAATGGAATCGTTTTTTTACGATTTCCAGCCTGCTTTAACTCTGCCCTCCAGGTCAATAATCTCAGTAACAACCTTTTCCTCCAAGAAAATGTTAGAGCTCGTGCCGGTCCCGGTGGGAATTAAAGTTCAGGTGCCTCCGAGAGGCAGCTCATTGCCGAGCCATTTGCCCGGCAGCCAAAATAATGCCAAAGCTCCCGAGGTGGGCAGAGGGGACCCCAAGGAGAGCCCCCGAGGATGTTACCTGGTGGCCCGGTCCAGCACTGGCACATCCCTGCGAGCAGCGGGGATGAGCAGGACAAGACACCACCTCGCAGGGGCATTTTCCCTCTGCCTTTTTATTTTTTTCCAGGTTTATTAACCGCCCCCCTCCTGCTAAAGTTTCCCGCCTCAGCCCAGCGATGGAGAACAAGTGTTCTCTGGTGGCCAAAAAAGAAAGGGATGGGTTTCCATGGCAACTCCCTTCCCAAATGAGGGCTGCAGTCACCTGTGCCGCCCGCTCGCAGACAGCCTTGCCAAAAACCATCACCCCTGGCCCGGGCAGGGGCGAGCAGGGTGCCTGGTGCCGGAGGAAGGGATGTGCCACTGATGGTCTGCACGGTCGCCCCATCTCCAGCACGGGGGTGGCTTATTCGTGGCGTCTCTGCAAATAAATACAGGAGCTGGGGGACGTGGGGAGAGCTGCGCTCCCCGAGGGCTTCCTCTGCCCACATGCAAAACCCGGGCGGCGGTGCCGGCGCCGAGCCGGGAGGGCAGAGCAAGGCATCTTCCTGGCAAGACAGCAGCCGAAAGTTATCATCGGCTGTTTGGGGCCTTCATCCATCTCAGCTGTCTGAAGGACAAGACCTCTTCTAAAAGGAAAAGCATGTTTATAGCAAAGCGCTTGGGCGTGTGATTGTGTCAGATCCTGCATTCAAATGCCAGCTATCTGGGGAGAGATCGACGTGACGTGTGGGGGGAGACGCGCTGCTGCCGCAGCGGCCGTGACGGGCAGCCGCCGGCACCCCGTCTGCAAACTGCCGGGCTGAGGGACGTGCCGGCTCAAAGCTTTGCCCCGGGGTGACTCCGTCACCTCCCGGACATCTCCTGGCTCATCCCCACCATGCCCAGTGCTGCCAGGGCTTTGCTGCTCTCTCCTCCTCCGGAGCAAGGCAGAGGGGCTCTGCGGACCCTTTGGGTATGCACGCACCTGCACCGGCTCCTGCCGAAAGCAGCACTGCCTTTAACAGCCTTGTGTTTTTAAAAAAAAATATAACTCAGCTGGGTGGGTTTGCAGTGGTTTCGTTAAATGGTTTCCAGACGGATTTAGAAGGACATTTTCAGCTCCACCAACAAAAGCCCCATGCCAGAGCATGCTCAAAGCTCCTATCCCGAGCACGGCCAGCCCCCAGGATGCCCAGGCACTGCTGCAGCTCCCCATTTTGACCTCTTTGGACCTCTTTGGCTTGCTGTTGCCACCTTCCCGCTCACACCCTGCCTTGGGCACCCTCGCCGAGGGACCTGCTCGCCCTGGGTACCCCCCCGCTCCCCACCGCAGGTGCACGGCTGGCTGGTGGCTGCAGAGAGGTCCCAGCTCGCGCCAAGCGACATCTGCTCCTCCAGCAGCACGTCACAGCGTGTCTTGGCTGCCGGAGAGAGAAACACGAGGCTGCACTCAGCAGATCCCAGGCTCTGAAGCGAGTCCCTGCATCAGCGGGAGGGCTGGGGGCTGGCAGCAGGGCGGGGAGGGTGGGCACGCTGTGTGCACCCAGCAGGTATGGCTGGCACGGGAGATGCTCCCTGCACACATCGCAGCAGCAGCGGGTGTCAGCTCGGATCACATCTTCCGGCACGAAGAGGAAAGTGGTTTTGCACAGGCTCCTGCAGCCAGAAGGAGCTCAGCGCAGCCCGGCCGCGTGCAGGGTCTGGTGCTTATGTCCAGCATGTCCCTTCTGCCACGTACCCCCCCAGGTTTTGGGGTATTTTATCCCCCTTCCTGCTTCAGCCCTCGGTCAGGGACATCCCTCTGTGCTGTATCTGTGCAGACGCCAGCGCGTGGGCCTCGGGGCTGGGCGGAGGGCAAGGAGACACGATGCACACCGGCCATGGCACTCACAAACTGCAGGGCTTCTCTTTTTTCCCAAGAGGCAGACACGCCTGCCCCAGGCTCTCGGGGGGCACAGGCTTGTCATCCCCCCCTCCTCCAGAGGCAGAAGGGCACGTCTACAGTGATAACACAAATCGATGCTCTTCGGTGCCATCTCCCACTAGCCTTAATTCAGAGCCACGGTAACACTAACTGAGATTTTGGTGCATTGCTTGGCCCTCACGGCTTGGATTTACGATGCTTTTCCGGATAATGCCCATTGCCAATTTGAATTTCACCCCGCAGTTTGCATCGCACAGCTTACCCTAAGGCCCATGCACAGTGTCAGTATTTAAAGAGATTCAGTGTAACACAACCTGACATTCGTGAGCTGAACTGGAATGTGAATAATGTCTTTCTGGTGCACCGTGCCCCCCCTTTTCCTTCCCTCTTTCCTTTTATATATGTTGAGCACTGGGGTTTTTGTCACACCTCGGATCTGTAGAAGAGGGAATGCAACTTCCAGAAACTAGAAATCACGGCGGGGGTGGGAGGGGAAGAGAGGAGGATTCCTCAGATCATTCGCTGCATGAACCCGCAGCCGTTGCCCACACCAACCACACCGAGCTCCCCCGGCTCCGGTGGGAGCTGGTGACGGCGTCCCAGCTGGCCGCGGGGCTTTTCCCCTCGCAAACGCCGCAGCCCGGCGAGCTGGCCGGTTCCCCTGCAGATCTCGGGCGATACCTTTTCGCAGTGTAAGACTGGCACAAGCCAACAGCAGAGCTGTTCAATAACGGCAGCAATGGGGTGTTATGGCAGAGCTGCGGGTGCCTGAGAGCTGAATGCTAAAACATCGCTGTGGCCAGAGGTAAAGGCAGTAACAGCCTTGAAATAGAGCTGAAATGGCGTCAGAAACTCTGTGTCGGGTCAGGGCTAAGTGCCTGTTCGAGGGACCGTGGACAGGGTGTGCTGCTGGGCACACTTAAGATGATGCAGTGAATTTTGGGATGAAATATCAATTGTCCGGAGCTGCCTCGGCACCCAAAGCCTGCCTAGAGCAAGCGTGCAGGAGACGTCGGTGCCGTATCCAATCCGACCTTTGGCCGAAGTACAAAGCGCTCCTCTTTTCTCTGCAAAGCAAGGAGCAGTAGGGAGCACAGGGCAGCTCAAAACGGCACGTGCAGCCCCTGCTGCAGAGGGCACGGGCACGCCGCGCTCCTCCTGCAAGCCCAGGAGGAAGCCCGCCGCGCTCTGTGGCTGCCTACGGGCTTTCGGCATGGCCAGCCCTGCACAGAAACCCCTTTTGACAACAGCAGTAAGGTCTTGTTTCTGCCAGCCCCCAGCCCGGACCCGCTGAGCCCGCCTGCCACTGTCCTGCACGCCCAGAGCATCCCCCCAGCCCCAGCCTGCCCCTCGGGGCCGGGAACGGGGATGCTCCGGGGGTCCCCGAGATGGATGCAGACAGCGAAGGGCCGAGGGCGAAGGCAGTGTAGCAGCCTGGTTCCCAACCGCCTTGGCCTGACAGACTCGCGTTTATGATCCTTATCTGCTTCTGCATTTTTAATCCCGTTTGAAAGAGGCTCTGACAAAGCTCCACGCATCCTGCTCCCCCCGCGCCGAGATGGAGGGAGATCCTGATCGCTCGCCGGCTGCACTCGCAGAGGCGCAGATACTAACAGTGGGCTCCTCCCCCCCACAAATCAGCCCCAAATGGGATGTCAGAGAAAAATCTGCAGGGCAGGAGGGTAATTTTTATTGTCTTTGAACAGCTGTGCGCACAGGCGAGCTATCGGCGTGCTGCTCCGGAGTGCCGGTGTGCTCACCCCGGCGTGCGACGCAGCCCGGCTCGCCAGGACGGGTGGGTTCTGCGGGGCTGGTGGCAGAGGCAGGGCTGTGGGTGCTGCCCCGCTCCCTGCCTTCAGCGGGACGGCCGCAAAATGGGGCCGGCAGGGATCGGAGCGGTCGCACGCTGCATCCTCCTGCATCATTAAGTCTTCTCAGCCTCCTCATTGCTAGACTCGGCCCCTGCAAACTTTCTCACGGGTGCCCCGAGGGGACACGATGCTCCGGCCGGGACCTGGGCACAGGGTCCCCTGCCCAGTCCCCCGCACCTCTACCAGGGGACCTGGCACGTTTGCCCAGGAATTTCAGATGCACCCGCTGGTTTCAGCGCCCGGCCTCAAGAACCTCAGCAAGCCCCGATGACCCTTTCACCCGCCTGGAGCCCAGTTAATTAAGCGCAGCTTCGGAAATCTGGCCTGAGCGCACTGGGACCGTATGGCCCCTGCTCGGAGCAGCTTGAGCTTCTCAGTGGATGGGAAGTGGTGGAAACCTCGGGAGTAATTAAAAGGGAATGTTGGGTTTGCTCGAACGTTTCCCAGCGGCGGTGGCCTCTGCTGTGCTGGCATATTTCAGGCAAGTGACAGAGACCTTGCCGAGTGTCCTTGCTCGGAAGGAGTGTGATGGATCTGGCTTTTACAAGGAACAAAGAGGCCATGATCTGACATCAGTGTGATGCATCGTCCTTTTTTCTCCCCTACATGATTACTTGAGAAAACTTTGCAGTCTGTAAATATTTACCAGGGACACCACAACCGTCACCTATCCTTTAAGAGCACAGAGACATTTGTTTTAATAAAGCGTCGCTTAATTAAGAGCAGCACTGCTCCCTGGTATGTGGCAGGCTGTGCTTCACGGGAAATCACAGGGAGGGGGAGAGGAGAGTTTCCCAAAGGCGGTTGCTGCCCTGCCGGCAGCAAAATAAAGCATCCCGGCTTGCCGAGGGCCAAGCAGAGCAGGAGCAGCCTCGAAACGCCCCAGCAGCGCCTCATCCCTCTGCTCCAGGTGCCGGCTCCGAGGGCAGGAGCACGGCGTTACCCCGCGTTCGCTTTGCCAAATACACCTGAATTTCAGCCCCCGTCTGTAGATGTTTCTGCACCATAAATGGTAGCTCCAGCGGCCGTGGCAATCTGAGCTTGAGGGAGTCACGTACTTGGAAGCAATTGGAGGGTGGTTGGGTGTTCCCTATTGATGGAGCCAGTCCCCGGGTCCTCTCCTGCCTGCAGCTCCATCCAGAGCTGGTGGTCGGGGGGACAACTCCATCCCAGGTGGCCTTGTACTGGGTTAATTTGTCAGAAATAGAAAAATGACGTCACCGAAGCGATGTCAGGGCTGGGAGAGCGGCCGGAGAGGAGGACGCAGCGTTGTGCTGTGCCTGCCGCAGGCTGGGTAATTCGGCTGGAAGTCAGCCAGCAAAGGAAGAAAATGTCTTATCTACAGTTTAAAAAAAAAAAAAAAAAATCAAAAAAACCCCACAAATGGAGATATATAGTAGAGGAGGTGAATTTATAAACAGGAGCTTATCAGAAGGCAAAGCAGATAATAAACAGCTCTTCAGATCTAGGTCTTGAGCTCACAGAGGACAGAAAAGAGAATGGGCTTCCTCAGGAAATGGAAAGGGCTGATAAGAACCCACAGTGACTTAGCAAACATCATTTAAAATTTAAAAAAAAAAAAAAAAAAAGCGACCCCCGCC
>JAVKLA010000049.1:16199459-16211234 GCA_034782735.1 Sagittarius serpentarius | reverse complement strand
CCCCCCCCCCCCCCCCCCCCCCCCCCCCCCCCCCCCCCCCCCCCCCCCCCCCCCCCCCCCCCCCCCCCCCAGAGATCTCACACAATGTACCCCTGAAACTTTCTGAAAGTCTTCCAGGAATCCCACAGAAAACTACAGACCACATCTGACACAAACCACAGTTATTTCTTCTTAATGACACTAAACAGTTTTTTTCTGATGCTCCTCAAAAAGAGTTAGAAACCCATTTAAAACAATTCTAATCACAGATCTTCTTAACCTTATGATAAAAAAAATACCTAAAGAAACGCTTCCCTCCATTACACAGACATTTATATCTAACCACTATTCACGATGAAAAGGATAAAATGGATAACTATGCAAGTTACATTTATTTCACTGTTTTAATCAAAATCTGACCATAAAGTACTTCTCTAGACAACATACAATTTCAGCTTAACCTTATTCTTGATGAAGGTATCTGATTTTTCTGAATAAAAATTAGTGTATCTGAGTACTTCACCATTATCTCCAACTGGGGGGTCAAGTCCTAAAACTAATACTTTTACCAGCAGGTACACAGTTATCTGCATTTATTCATCATCCCTGAGATACCACTGATGATTAGCTTCTGCAAATACCCATCAAGTAAGGAAGGCTAAGTCTGCGACTGATGTTTTGCAGCAGATACATCTTTTTTAATTCATAAAAATCTTCAAAAAAAAAAAACTAATTATGCACAAACTTTTATAATCATAAAAACAAACTGCTTGCCTCTACCTCTCTTATAATTTGGTCAGCTCTGAAGTCCAACATTAAGTTATTAGAACAAGATCTTCAGATCAGGAAACACAGAAGCTACTGTTACAGAAGAGCTAGCAATACATCCAACGATGTTCAACAGACTTTACAGCAATCTGCTATTCTATTTTTTCTTTTAGGAAGCTACCCAGAAAGGATCCCTTTCACTTTCTCACCTTCTGCCCATTTAACCAGGTACATTAACTCTGTTACGTTGTGTTCCTTCTCTGCCCCAGACTCTTGCAGATGCTAGGGGAAGGACCATGCACTTTACATGCAAGGAAAATACCACAGCTAAGAATCTGTCACACAGATCAGAAAGGAAAAAACAGCAGTAAAAATTAATAAAGGGCATACATGCAAAATAATGTTCCTTTCTTATAAAAATGTACTAATAAAAAGGTCATAAAATGTTAAAGTGTTTTAAAATAAAATTATTATATTACATACTTTGTTTTCAAGCAATACAGCTTAATATAACAGGTAACATCAGACATACTGTGACTCAAAGAATAAACTTTCTACAAGAGACTGAAAAAATACATTGTTATATTAAACAAATGTAAGAATATGTACATTTTCAAAATTATACACACATCACTAACGATTAGAAAAACCTAGTGGTGAAAAATCTTCCATTATTGTAAATCGTTATTACTCCTGATCAAAACTGATTCCCCTGTAGCTTGACTTCAAGACTGTTCAAAACAGACAATTTTTTCAATCAAGTGCAACAACTAAGGGCACAAAAGTATTTTACACCCATTCTTTGGATAGCTGCCTTATCTTTTGAAAACGCTTGATAAAGATACTCAAGACTGTAGCTGCAGCAGGATTTTTTACTTTATTTTTTTTTTTAAGCAGAAAACCACACACACAGAAGCTATCAATCCTACATAAAAGTTCACCACCAGTTCAGTTCCGCTGAATTAACTGTTTGAGAGGACAAAGGATCAAGCACATCACTAAAATTAGGAGGCAAAATGTTTTTAACAATCTCATTTACATTGTGACCTCACAGACACTTGTCTCAGCACAGGTGAGAGGCAGTGAACTGTGATGTACACTTGGGAACTTCTCGAAGAAGCTCTGCCACCAGAATAAACTCTCGTGTAACTGCACCTGCAAGGCTTCAAACTAAGGTAAGCCCTGCCATATCCTTCTGAAAGAAGACTTTAGTATTTTTCTAACAGATTTTCCTTAACTTTCATGAAGTAATGCATGCCCTTTTGCTGATATTTGTGAATTAGATAGTTACCAAGATTACACAGTCCCACCACTAATCCATTAACACCCAACCCTACCGAAACTCATTGAACTGAGAGAGCCCTCTTGTCTGTAACTCTAAGGATTTTTGCCTGATTGAGCCAAAGAAACAGTAATAACTTGAATGAAAAAACTGTAGGTGAAAGGAAGTTACCCTGAATCTAAAAATAATTTTCTGTCCTCCTCCCACTCCCCAGAAAGCATAAATGAAAGTGCTCTTTTCTCAGGGAAGCAGTAGCTTACAACAGATGAACATGAAGGGACTGCTTCCTTAATATAAAGCTTTACCAATGAACAGAAGTCGTATCCCATTAGAAGTATTGAATTTTAAAAAGAGAACAGAAAATTAAATAAGCTCAAAACCTAAACTTTATATATGACATTAAATATATATAACTTATTTATATACACAGATACGTATTATACACATTTGATATACACAAACACAGATTTTATAAATACACACATAATGTCAGAGATGGGGAAAATGCACCTTTCACAACAATAAAGCTCCGTATTGTAATCAATTATAAAGGCAGCACTATACTTCAACAATCACGTATACGATACAGAAATAATTGCATGGCTAAACCAGAAGTTATATTTGTCAAAGGTACTTTGGGAAAGGAATATAAAGGAGGTACTCATTACAGAAACAGGAGGTTCTATTACAGACCCATAGGGTTACACTTGGACACAGAAAACTGTAATATTATTAGAGAAATAAATAATACTGGGAAACATAGAGACATACTGTACAAATACAGACTGAAAACAAAAGTTTCTGATGATGCTGAAGTCTAAACGCTCCTGCAGAAAACTACCAAGATTTTAGACTCAATCTTGTGAAGAGTGCAGAAATACATTTTACACAGTGATTACAAGTTACTTCACTTTAAAAATAAATAAAAAAAGGAAAAGAAAAAAGAAAAGGAAGAGGTGGGAATGATCACCACTTAACATTTCCAGAAGGTACACTAAGAAATTCCAGAAGTAAAACAATTACACTGAAGGCTTCAGATTAAAAAGCAAAATAAAACAAAACAAAAAAAACACAAACAAAAAACCACCACCACCATGGCTATAAGAAAATTGCCAGACATAAAGAGACTTAGAAATAAATAAAGACAACTGAATGGAAACATTAGAAGATCAGGGCTAAGCTGACAGAATTTCTCACCAACTGCAGTTTCACTAATACACTGTTAAGATAAGGAGGTATTCTTTTACCATGATCTTAACTTCAAGTCGGCATTTCTACACATGCCCACTCTCTACAAATGTAACTCTACAAAACTGCATTCCAAATGTAGCAGACAATATCAAGTGGCAAAAAATTCAAACAGAACGTAATTAGTATATGGCCCTTTCTAAACACCATTAAACAAATTCTTTTTAGAAACAACCAGAAACCTTAAAGATTATTGGAAAGAGTTATTCTACAACCACCGCACGTTGAAAAAAATTAAAAAGAAAGTTAGGTTCACATTCAAAAAACAACTGCCCAGAGCATAAGAGAAAGTGAAGAAATTGATTACATATGACAAGAACCTCATACATCTTAAGAAAAAATAATAAATAGGCTACGTCCTTCTTCCTTTTAGGATTGTGGCCCTATTCCCAATTCTTACACAGAGATAGCCCATTATGTCCAGATATATTTCAAACAGAATGCACATAAAATTCCTAAAAGTAGTTCCAGGATTGATGCTTGATTCACCACTGATTATGTACAGCACAAACCAAATTCCAGCATTTCTTCCACACAATGAATTAGGAGTCCTGGGATCTATTTCCAATTATGGAAATAAAGCAAAATTTTAGTTTGAAAAGTCATAGCCACTACAACTCTACATTTCTGTTCATAAATTAGGAGAAAGTATTTAGCTTAGGTATATTATTAACAGTTTATTGATATCTGTAAAGCATTCCAAATTTCACAAATGGAGAGTAGCACAGAAAAGACAAGCAGCCAACCCCCATGGAAGTCAACAGAAAACAGAAGCTGTATCTTTCTCCTTCTACAACTCAAATCATAATTATTTCCCATATGTACAGTTCCAAAGGCAGTATCCATAAGTCTGAAAAGCCAGACTTTTTTATGATAAAGGAGATTTTAAAAAAATCAAAAGTAATTGTATTTGAAAAAGAAGGTGCACATCTTTCAGTTCTCATTTAGTCGATAGTCTTGGAGTTAGTAGGATTTTTTTTACTATTTAGGAACTTCAGCATTTGACCTATAGATAGGATTCATAAGAAAAGCTTGTAATAAAATCTCAACTATAGGGAAATAATATGATGATCAAAAGCAAACAGCAAGTGAAAAGAGATTTTCCCTTTTTGACTATGCAACGCTCTTTTGTTGCCACTACAGCAATTCTTTAATGCCATGGAAACTATCTGATAAATGTACTAGGAGCTCAATAAATTTCATAATATTGAGGTGGCAAAGCAATTGGTATTGTTGACAGAGAACTTCTGTTCTCAGTGCCTATTTTAAGGAAGAAAAATTATCTAAAAATAAAAATCATACTTTGAGCTGTTTTCAACAAAAATATACAATGGTTTCAGAAAACCTGAAAGTAAACTACACTAATTATATTAGATCATTGGAAAATGTGGGAGGATGATAGGAAAAAATAGGCACATCTTGAAATTACAAAAATGGGATACATTTATTTAAAATTTAACAGTCTTACTTTTGGATGGTTTGCTTCACCTAACTTACGTATTTTTAATGAGGACGAGGGGGGTGGGAAGAATACTGTGAATTACATGCAAGTTTTCTGTCCAATTTCTCAAGATGCTAAACATGTATTCATAAGGCATATGATCTTTTTAGTCATCTATATGTATGTCTTCATAATCTGGACACTCCCCTACCATTACAAATACTGGCAGAAAAACAAACTCCCCCTTCCCCTTTTACAGGTAATACTGAAATTGCTCTGTTTTCACATGTCCAGTACTACAATACATGTTTTTCCAACCAATTGCTTTCTAACATTGCACTCCTACCGATCTACCTCTAGAGACTTCTAAGTAAAAGGAGTACCTATACAAAGTGAAAGTAAAATAACTCCCCAATAAATAATACACCTATCCAGTGCACACACAATACTATCTTCCTCTACAGAACAAGCATGATTTGAGGCATTCCACAACCTTAGTTAACAAACTTGACCTGAGTTTGACTAAGGCACAGAGGTGGAAGTACTCATTCCCAGAAAAGGGCCCTTCACCAGTGACTGCTCTGCCACAAACCAGTTATCCCAGTTATCTAGGGGACATGCCAGCCTTGATGATACCAATAGCCTCTTTAAAAGTAAAGCCAAAATCAAAAGCCATAATGCACTGCAAGATACACCAGGCAAGAGCATGCAAACATTTAAAAATGCATATGAGATTGAAACATATATATGAGTACACATATTGAAAATGCAGGAAAATAGTATCACAACTCCCATACGCACTTCTCGCCACATTCCTCTACACTTGAAACAAAGGAGAAAAGGCTGGTTTTAAAGTGTTACATTGGACGTTAGTCATATCAAAAAAGATAACTCCAAGTTAGATTTAGTCACAATGCAATGAATAAAAATACAATTAAATTAACAAAAAAGTTAAAGTCTTTACTGTAGGCAAACAGAGCAGCTTTTTGGCTTGTGGTTTTTGAAAGCCTAAACTTAGCCCAACAGAGCCACAGAAGGTACATCTTATTTTCTAAATACATTAAGTATTTGTTTACAAAAAGATACAATACACACACTTCTGTTAATTAAAAAAAAAAAAACCAAACAACAACAACCAAAAAAAAAATCAACAGTAACAACTTAATCTCTCTATACTTTTTTTTCTGGAATAAGCAATACTGAAAATTCCAGTTCTTTTTACATTTCCTAAATAGCAGGTTATCCTTCAGACTTGTACATAGCATCAAAACATACTGTCTCCTCTATTTTTCCTTCCTGAAACATTTTTATTACCAAATGAACAACAACAACACTGACTTATCTATCTGTTTTTGCAATACAGGCATGCATGTTCACAGAAGGCAACAGACTGCATTAAAACACTACCAAAACAAGCCATTTCACTATATATGACTCTGCCCCTAGGGAAAGGAACGAGAGCAGATAAGATGTGACAGATGTGTAGTCACGTCACTTAATACACTACTGGAAGGTGCTCAAATCATTATGGTGACAGGCATAGTATAAAAACTTGCAAAGAATGGACTAAGCATTTATCTAGTTTTCTGCATACATGATTCTTGTAATCAAAGTAGATACTGAGGTCCATAAAAGTGCTGTCTGGGAGAAGGCAGCCTGCAAATGTCAATATGCAATATAGTTACAAAAAAGAAGAAAAGAAGAGAGCATAGCGTTTATGTTTTTGTTAGCAAAGCACCTCCATCATGAATGTGAAAATATGTCTAAGGCTGAATTCGAGGGATTTCCTCTAAAAATTTCCTGTACTGAAATATTTCTGAAGAGGTTTAATTAAACTTGAAATTTACCCAAAACAAGAAGTTTATTTAAACTTAGCAACTGTAGATCTCCAAACTGATTTCATTTTTCTGAGGCTTTAAAAATCTATTTTGCTGAAACCCCTTCTCTGTTTTGGTTTGAAAGACCCAAACAATAAGGATAAAACTGGAAATCATAGGGTTACTGGACTGAAGTAATAGGACTAGTCACTTGTTTGAAGATAAGTGTAAACCTAAGAGTTTAAAAAATTAGGACCTTCAGGCAGTTGGCCAAGAAAAGTATGAAAAATGCAGGAGAAAATTGTTTCCTCACTTCTTTCAGGTTTAATAATCCCTAATGTTACAAATATTAATGTGGGTCAAGAATATTTCCAAACAGTAGCATGATTTTTAACTGCCAGTGTCCCTTCAGCAGGAACCAATACCACTCCTTTTTCAGATTCACTGTTAGGCCCAAATCCTGCAAATTTATCTGCACAGATAGACCCTTTGCCTCTGGGAATCCACATTAAGTCAAAGAGGGAAAAACTAACTTACAGGATCAGATTCTTAATTTGAAGCTGGACCACTGTAACTCATTATGACACTAATCATAAATGTCTCACCAACACTCTCTGCTCTCCATCTGTTTGTTTTATCTTATTATAGTTGTATATCTCAATCCACGGGACTAGCTACAGGAGTCAAATTAAACACCTGCATATGCCTATGTTTCTACAAGACCAGGTCCTCAGACAAAGGCAACATTTTTCTTATGCTTGTGCACATGCCTAGTTTATTCCCCGAATGGAACTACACAAAAGAATGAAATAATTGTAACATCAATTTCTTCATTTATACAAATACAAATCTCAATTTTTTCCAGTAATCTAGTTGTTTAAGCCAACGGATAAACTTCATTCACCTTCTGAATTGTAGCAACTAGTATTTTCAAAGGAAATCACCTGCATATCAATAATGACCTGCAAAAGTATAAAACTGAGCTTTAAAATTATTTAAAGGAGCATTTGCTTCTTTATCATACTGTCATAAAATGATGAGAAAAATTCATAAAATAATACTCATTGCAAACTACAAAGTCAAATCCACTGGCACCAACAGACCCTAAACTGAGAAATGCTGAAGTGGGGGGAGCATCACTCCAGGCCTCCCACACTTCTACTCTCCTCTACACTTCCAAGCCTGTCACTGTCAAGCACAATGCAGTGGGCCTAGATGGACTGTTCTTTTGACACAGTATGGCCATTTGTGCATTCTTACAGGTATCCCACAGAAAGCACCAAGTATTTTAATGACAACTCCACTAGAACTAATCCTAGAATCCTACTTTTAATTAAATTAAAATACACTCATTAAGGTGTGAGTTTTTTGAGGGGGTTGGTTTGGGTTTTGGGTTTTGGTTTTTGGTGGGTTTTTTTTGCAACTTCTCTCTTCTTATGAAGAAGTGGGGTTAAGAACTAAACCAAAGTGCAATTACACATTTATTACGTATTTCAATACTCTGATTAATAAATTTGACAAACAAGTAGAGGAGGGAACATGAGAAATACACTTGCATACAAAGCAAAAATGGGACAGACATAATATTAAACATATTAATCTTGCTATTTTCCAAAATTATCAAAACCAACCATGCTTATTTTCACTACTTATAGCAGAAAAGAACAGCAATGAAAAAAAACCACGAAACGAAATAAGCCATTTGAGAATTCAGTGTAAAAGAAACACTTCTGAAAGTCAATTCCCCCTTCCTCACCAAACAGACAATTCTGAGAGGTGCTTTTGGCCCCTGGATTTGTACTGAAATTCAGTGACAACTGGGATTTAGGGGAAGCATTCAAGATATTACAAAGATACTGGCATCCTTTCAAGGGTATTATGCTGGATCACAGTTTTTTTCCAAATTAGAGGTTAAATCTGCCAGCAGAAACTCAACCGGATCTGGGATACGCAGGCTCTCAAAACAGTAGTGTCTTGCCTAAGACCTGATTGGCACCATCTTTCCTCTTGAAAGGCTGCCGCTCATGGGACTTTTCTATTTCAAAACCCAGCAGAAGCCAGGAGCCAGGAGCTACCCATTCACAAATGATATAAGAGGGGGTCCCATGTCCCCACTAATACCTTGCTGTAGGGCATTCAAAATATGCCTGTGGGCTGCATTTGGCACCACTGTCACAGGTTGCAGACCCGCATGTCAAGGAATGATACTAAAAACCAGTTTCCCCCTGCTCACAAGTCAATCTACCCTTACCAAAATTGTTGTTCATTTACATCACCTGATGAGGATTCACAAACTAAAATACTCGCACATTGCCTAAGTGCCTTGAAAATTCAAGTCACAGTATGGGTTAACATTAGCATTTAAAACTTTCAAAAGTACTGCAAACAATTACCACACCCTCAAGTCACAGATAAAATATTTTGTAGAGCTTAAATACATACATTTCTGGCATGAAATATTTCTCATTGCTGGCAAAATTTCCCTGCAATTTCTGGCAATAGAATACTTTGAGTTTAGAAGTTGGCTGTAGAGTAAAATCATTTTATTTATTAAAAAACATTCTTGATCTTACCTTTTAGCAGAGGCAGGGGAGTTAACTCAATAGGCTTGCCCTGAGACCTAAACTGGGAGGAGCTTTGTGACCTCTTCTGTCTGGCTTTTCTGACGGACTTCCGAGAAAATCCGTCTACTTTATCCACTGATGGAGGAGTAGTTGGTGCTGAGGACATATCCCTACTGAAGGAAAACAAATGTTACAAACATATTCCAAACAGATGAAATGGGTAAATATTAACCTAAATTTTCCAAAAATCATCTTCTTTCTGCACCACTCTCCTGCTGACAGCTCACCCAGACAGACTGTTAAGAGAGCTACCCCACCAACATACCTACAAATTGTATGGAATAAACTTAATGGAACAGCCTAATAATTCTTCTTGCTCACTTTTTTATCTGCATCTCCCATTTGCCAAAAATCCTGCAGCAGGAAAAATTCAGACCTAATGCTGACATCATTACGTCAACAGAACTTCATACACCTGCAGACCTGACACAGGATTGTAGCCTTAAACTATATACTCTTTGGGATGAAGTAATCTCAACTCATTCTGCAAGGGACCATGCGTGCTAAAGAACAGGTACACAAAAAGGTACAAATGGTTTTTTGGCATTAAAGTCATCAATATGCACAGGACAAAAAAAAAATAGGACAGAAGAAAAATTTAGTTTATTTGCCATACCTACACACAAGATTTTACAGACATTTAAGAAAGTATAGCAAAAAGTACTGCTATGATACACAATTTCACCAACACCAACAAATTTTATATATTACTTCTTTATTCTCCATTTTAGAAATACTCAGTTATTTTCTTGTGAGTCTCTTTACATATAGCTATTCCACATTCTGGCATTTCTGTAAGAATAGCAGTGGGGTAGCCATAACTGTTCTAAGGGCATAAGCCAGACAAGGTTTGCAGGGAGAGGCAGCGAGCCAAAAAAGGTTTCTGCAAGCAAAAGTTTGTTTGTTTCCCAACTCTATCAGCTGGTCTAAGAAATAAGCATTGCTTCTTCCTATAAAACTTGCCTTGGTAGTACTCCTGTAGCAGATTCCATACTACTAAGAAATACCAAAAGGAAACATTTAAACAGTGAATTAATCCGTCCGGCTATTGTATTTACCAGTCTTGTCCTGTCTGTTAAAAAGGCCCATCACATCTTGGTGAAATACATGAGTAATACTTAAGGGAAACAAGACAGGAAGAATTTAGGCCTACATATTTCAAGCAGCTCTGTGTACAGTTAACTACACCAGCATGTGCACTCTACTGAAATCAACAGAACTATCTGCATTAATAACACGATCATTAACAGAAGCAGCTCTGTTGATTTCAGTAAGGCTACACACTCATGCAAAGTTAAGCATCGGCATAAGCATTTGCAGGATCAGGGTCTGAGAACGTGTCCTTGGAAAGCATTACTCATCCTCAATGTCTGTTGACTTCAATTACCAAAGTGACTCGTATGCTAAAAGAAGTTGATTCCACACTATAGCGAACACTTTCGAGTACTTATTTTATTAAAATATTTGGTTACTCATATGCTTCATAAATTACTAAATCCATTGAAACACGTTATTTGGGTTTTTCTTTTTTAAGAAAAGCTTTAGAAGTATGATTTATTGCAACAGTGTAAACAAGTTTCGAAAAAAATATTGAATGCAAAATTACATATACATGCACTAAATCTATCAAAAATGGAAGTATAAACTCCATAGCTTCTTCGAGGAAGCATGTGCAGCACCCAGAAGCTGAACTGTGCAGCTGGCATTACAATAATGAAAAAAACTAATTCTATCTTTTTGATTTCTCCTGAGGCATTCTTTCACTACCAGCTTATGCTTTCTAAATATAATATACTATCAGCAACATGAACCTGTACCTTAAACTGCTCTTGTTTATCATCGGGGGAGGGGAACGCCACCATCACCAGGGCATTCAGGCCCCAGCCAAGATTAATAAAAAAAAAAAGTCAGATAAACTGAAACAGAATGGCCTGTACTTTAGCAACTCACTTCTAAGATTTCAACGGTCCGCCAAAAAACATACAAAGTTACCTGTTACATAAACCAAATTCTGGAAATATCAGCAAAAATATATTCTTCAAACCTGAACTGGTTGGTCCTATTTCATCTCATCAAAAAGATTTACCCCCTCATCACGTGCATCATTAAAGTGTAGCCATTTCTGCAGAAATGTTTGCACGCCCTCTCAAAATTAAATTACCAAAAAAAAATAATAATAATGGACAGGGACTAAAGTAGATCACTTAAACTGCAGGATCATTGTGTCAGCAAGAAGCTTTACTGACACTTCTCTGTTGTAAATTTAGTAACAGTTTCCCTAACCTGCTTTATAAATTATTAAAATCTAATTCTAATTCAACAAGACTACATCCAGCCTAACAACCTTACAGTAAACACTTATCTTTTTTTCATCTCTCCAAATGAACATTCGCTCCTCTGAATACACTATCACAGTGAAACACACTGTTTCAACGAACAGTGGGGGGGGGAAAAAAGCCCGAGATTATTCATTGTGTGCGAGTGGGAAAGCTGCAATCCCAGCCACTGCTTCTTGTTTCTTTCAGCAGGGGATCTTATTTTATTCCCGAAGTATTTTGGTAAATAGGAAGCCACGCACATCAGACCTGCTGGTCCCAGGGGGGGGGGGGGGGGCAC
>JAVKLA010000049.1:16170998-16199449 GCA_034782735.1 Sagittarius serpentarius | reverse complement strand
CCCGAGAGTGTAACGCACGGCGAGGCGAGTGGACCTGAAAATACCGACGGATACCGCCGGGGAAGGGAGCCAGCGGCTCGCTCCGCGCCCGGGGAAAGCAGAGGTGTAATTAGCTGCCTCCCGCCTGCTGCTATCGGCTGTCATTTCCAGAAGGGAGCCGCGGAGCACCGCAGCTGGAACATGTCCTCCCCGCAGCCCCCCGCGCCTCCTCACCGCCACCCGGCCGCCCCCCCACCCCTCCCCGCCTTTTTCCAGTGTTTCCAGACTCGCCGGGTGAAGCCACGAGTGTTTCTGGGCCCGGAGAAGGGAGCCTTTCCCTCCCCGGCTCCTCCGCGGGCTGCGGCTGTGGCTCCGAGCACATCCAGCGCACAACGTTGATCATCCGAGTTACCAGTAGTAACACTGGGCTCTTACCTCACTCTTTACATCTCAGAAGTGCCACACAAGCATTAGCTAATTAACCGAGTTACGGTGAAGTGCCTTTTATTTTTTCCGCTGAGGAACGGAGGAAAGGGCGACTCAACCCAAGCCCCTCTCCTTCTGCCCTCCTCTTACTGCTTCGTGCATCTGAAGTTGTCTCTTCTCACCTGCTTATTTTCTCGGCCCGGGAGGACCAAGCAGTGGGAGCTGCTCCCCGGGGAGCACCCAGACCCCCGGGCACCTCGGCACTGCCCGCCTCTGCACGAGGCTGCCCTCATCCAGCAGCGGGGCAGGAGATGCTGGGTGACCAGAAGGAGATGCTGGGTTCATCTCGGATGACCTTTGGCAAATCACCGCGTCTTTGCGTGCTTGGACACCTCTCTCCAGAGCGGGGAAAGCATTTGCTCCTCTCTCTCTGCCTCTCCCTGTGTCCCGCTTCAGTCCCAGTTAGAGCCTTCAAGACCTACCAAAAAAACCCGCTGGCTGTTGCAAGAGAGACGAGCCTTTGGAGTCATCCCTTGCTTTGGACAGCATCGCTTCGGTCCTTGGAGAGAGCTCCCGAGCAGCCCCTCCACAGCCCGCACGCCATCCGAGGAATATTAGCTCTGATTTGCTTTATCTGCTTCATTTCTCCCTCGGTAAATGGGTCAAAGTCCTGCACGAATTTGATGGCCAGGCCAGAAATAGGGCACAGGTGCTCAGCGTCCGTGTCTAATGCCCTCGCCAGTAGAAAGTCCTTATCCGTTTAGTTATCGGATGCTATGAAGACACCGCACAGCTCTCATTTTTCCTTCTCACCCGTTCCTCTCTCCTCTCTTCCTCAGAATATATCCTCGCGAACTCATATATATGAATAAAAACGAACGCTAGAAATCCAAATCTACAATAGTCTTAATTAAACAGCCCTGTTGCACTCTGTCCGCAAGGCAAGGTAATTTCCTGTTGGGTATTGAGCTATTTAGCAATTACCGTGTATCTTCGGTCTCAAGGCTCAGTGATGCCTCTCCCTGCTCGTGGGGAGCAACCTCTGTGCCGGGGCCAGGCGCATCCCTCCCTGCTCCCGCCGGAGAAGCCCCTCGGTTATCCCCCGAGACACCCAGCTCCCCGTCCCCTCCCTGCGCTGCCGCTGCCTTTTGCAAGGTCATCACGTAAAGAAAAGGAAGAGTTTTGAGCTTCTTGGGGAAAATAGCCTCTTTAGCAGGCGTGGCCGTTGCCCCGCAAAACAGGGCACAGGGGCACAACATCACCCTTTCCGAAAGCATCGTTGGCGGCAGCTAATGAAGCAGCGATCCCAGAGCCCTTCTGAGCTGGTTTGCTTATTTTTATCGTTGTTGTTACTGGTTATGCTAATAAACGTTTCAGAAAGCCAAAAGGGCTGCTGCTGTCCTGAAGGAGAGGAGGGGGAATCCCGGGAATCCTCTATCTCCAGCCATAAGACAGGCTGGGAAAGGGTCTGGGGGGTCCATGGGGGGCTTTGTGCATTTGTGGGGGGGCTGAGACCTGGCTGTGCTCCCCGCAGAAGCACCGGACTTTGCTGGAGGTCGCGGTTCTTCCCTGAGCTGGGAAACAAACGTCCAAAGTTAGAGAAAAAGATTACAGACGAATGTCAAGGGCGGGGGGGGGGGGGGAACACTCCGGCAGAGCAGATGAATTATTCAGCTCCCGAGCTACCGAGTGAACATTATCAGCTAATGATCTGTAATTATTAATAAATAATTTAAGCTTTAATAGCTAGGAAATGAAATGCTTAATTGCATCATAACATAATTAATGGAATTAGCTACTATGAATAAAATGAGTTGTGGGGTTTTTTAAGTAAAAATCTTATTTCTCCACAATGTTGTTGGTTATTTTTGTTCAGCTTAAAACACTAGGGAAGACGCAGGAGAGGAGGAGGAGGAGAGCCTGGCGGGAGCTGCAGGACCCCAGGACAGGGACCAACTCTTTGCAATAATGTGGAAAATCAGGACAGGGACTTGATAAAACTTTGTAAGAGCACAGACCTGAAAACATTAAGTCTACCAGGAAAAAAAAAAATAAAAATCTATTTCTGGGCTAAAAATACAAGTCCAGCCAAGCCTTCATCCACCGTACAGCACGGAAGGAATAGTGCGTCCATGGATTCTGCAGGCGGGAGCTGAGCTGAAGCAGCGCGGGGCGGCTGGCCGGATCCACCCTCGGCAGCGACGCTGTCCCCGCAGCCACCGCGGCTGTCCCCGCAGCCACCGCAGCTGTCCCCGCAGCCACCGCGCGGGTGTTAACAAGTGTTAATAAAAGCAAGGCCACCATGCGCGACCCATTCGAAGGGCTTTTTATTAGGCAATCATATATTTTCATTAGTTATGGTGATGAAGCACTTAGGTTTTATGGGGTGTTTTAGTGTTTCATTTCACTGTGTTTCCTGATTACCCTGCTAACATTTCAGGGTGACATGGACCATTTTCCCCTCTCGCTGAAACGGAGCCTTTTCAGCAATAGGATGGCCATAAACGGAGTCAGCTCACATCTGCTGGTGGAGGGAAGCAGCCCATTAAAGCCTGGGAATTCAATTCTGAAACCTGTTCATAATTAATATACCTTATAACGCACAAAAAAACCCAAATGTTACTACAAGATAATTGTTTAAGTGATGTAAGGATGAGTGAAATGTCTTGCTGGGCATTTAACATCCTGCTGTACATCTGGCTTGCACCAGCCCTGCTGCCATCACCCAAAAAGCAAGCTACCGACGATTTCCAAGCCCAGATCTTGGCAGATGCAGACTGATGGGTTTAACCCCCCTGGAGCTGAAAATATTTATACTACTGCTGACTTAAACCAGCTGCAAGCTTAGTCCTCTCTGTATAGATCTCAACACCTACGCACAGATATCTCCCGGCAGGTCACACTTTGCAAACGTGGACCTAGATCACCAGCCCCTCTTCTAAAATGGAAACCAAATTATTTCTCTGGCTTCGAGCGGCTAAAAGAAAAGAAGAAGGGAAAAAAAAAAAATAGGCAGAAAATCTCGCAAGCAGCCAAACTGGGGAAAAATTGCAAGCTCTCAGAGAGTGACAGTTTGCAGAGCGTTGCCAAGCTTAATCGTCACCATTAAGCAATTATTGCACATGAAAACAGAAAGTGTCGGCAAACTCAGCCTGCTCTTGAATGAAATGGAAAAGGGTTAGACAGCACTAGATACTTGCTTCTTTCTAGCTGAGGGATCAAACTACGTTCCCATCATAAAAGGCTTCCAGGCTCATAAATAATAAAGTGACTGACAACTGCAGCATTAACTCCATCTCAGGTTTCCACGCCAGGCTCCCCGGCCCTTCCCACCCCCTTATTTCCCCACCCCAACCATGGCTCTGAATTTATTAACAGATTTATTTATTCACCCCCATGCCCGGCGGGTGAAGGGGACCCCGGACCCCATTGCACCCCCCGGCACAGCATCTGCATCCCTCCCAGGGCGGGGGGGGGGGAGAAAGGAAGGGAAAACGCTCTGTGAATTACGAGTAAATAGATTTGACTCAGTCCAGAGTCTTTTTAGGGTGGTTTTTTTTCCCCTTTCCTTTCATGGTAAATTTTCGGTAACAAGGCAGCCAATGGTGACGGAGCACAGGGATTGAAAATGGTTTCAAAGGAGCCTTATCATGCTGGGGACATATGCACATTGAGCCTTGGAGATAGGATGAGGGTAGGGCCCTTCTGCGGGAGGCAGACAAATATATACGGTTTTTATTTGCTTTTTCCTTTGGGTTGCATTTTCTTTTTCTATTTTTTTTGGGGGGTGGGGGGTGGGTGGGATGCCTGTCCAACCTGTCAGCGGTACTGGTTTGGGCTCAGTGACTGCAGGAATTCAATATATCTCTTACTTAAAGGGCCAATGTCGCTATAAAAATATACCAGCAAAACGTAGCGTGTTTTGTAATGATAAAACTAAAAGTCCTCACCTACGTTTCTCAAAATATCAGAAAAACTGAGAAAAAGGGGGAAAGTATTTATAATACTCAGCTTTTCTTTTTGCCTTGTGCGCTTTGTGTACAGCAATGTCACAGGTCTTTGGTTTAAGGAGAGAGAGCGATAAATAGATAGACAGACAGATAGATGGATAGATGGATGGATATGGTCTCAGTTCAAGGGGAGGTGGGTAAAGAGGAGATAAGATACTTTTATGGTTTCATCAGGAGTCCTGTGATAGCTCCTGGCTTTTTAAAGCTCTCCCAGACATCTCCGCAGTGTTACGAGGATCTCGTCCCTCATGTAAATAAGAAGTTGATAGACCCTGTGCCGAAAGGTTTGCAGATGGGAGGCCAGCGAGCCCAGGCGCCTGCCGGGACGTGACCCACGCCTCTGGGCTCTCTTCAGCCCAAGTAGGGTTTGTCCTTGTTACACCTGTCATGCAATAAATATACCAAAAAACCCAAATATAGCAGTAATGACAGGCACAAAATGCTGCCTAATTACGCTGACAGCACCGCCGCGCTCGGCCAAAGCTGATTTTCTCTAACAAAGCAAGAACCGTATTACACCGACTGCGCTCGGAAAGTACAGGGGATTTAACGTGCTGTTTCGGCATGCAGAGGGGAGAGCACGGTGGGTGCCATCGGGGTGCAGGGTGCCAGCCGGGTGCTGCCCCCCCCCCCCCCCCCGCAACCTCCTCCCAGCCCCTGTGCATTTACGCAGCGTCCTTCACACTCGGTGGCACCCAGAGCTCAAGAGCCTCAAGCTAAAGAGGAGCGGGAGGTTTCTAAGGAGAATTTAGGGAGGAAAGGCCAGCAGGAAGGATGGATGAAGTCCATGCAGCAGTAGGGATGCCCACGGGGTGTTCTCCATTAGGATTTACATACGGTTTCCCCCTTAGAGGGGTGGAAATCTGGCAAAGATGACACGATGGAGAAGGCTTGGGGAGAGGGTGAGCCAGCCCGATCCAGGCTGTCTCCGTAAGTCAGCGTCTCGTCCCTGCAGAAATGTGTGCGGAGGGTTTTTGTTTGGGTTTTGGAGGGTTGCTATTTGTTTTGGAGAGCTTGATTTCTCTTTTCATTTGGCTTGGCAGAATTTCAATACTTCTGCCTTTCACCTCAATAAAAACAGCATGTCAGGCGGCAGGTTTTTATGATGGAATGACCTTTTCCACATGCAGAAAACCCGTACCTTTTCTTGCATTTGGGGGGAGAGAGTAAAGCTGCTTTTGATGAAAAACAAAGCCTCAAACTCCACGGGTGAGATCACCATGAACCAGAAAATTAGAGTGGTAGTATTTTTTTTAACTATGTAGAACGACATCAGGATAAAACTTTCATTAACACTGAGCTATTTGCACATGTACGACGGGGCATAACAAATTGCCGTTACCAACAGCAGTGCCTCCCCTCAGTGCTCCCGGGACGCTCAGACCCGTCCTGGGACCACCTTGGGTCAGCGTTTGGGGGCATTTCAGACTGCGGCGTCCTGAGCAGTTTATGTGCCTGAATCCAGGAGAATATAACATTGCTGTTTGCCTTCTTTGTCCTTCCCCATCTCCAAATCTCCACGGGGGCGGCCCGGAGACAAATAATGCCTACAGAAACCCCTTGAAAGCTGTGGAAGCGCGTCGTGTCCTCGTGCCGCAGTCCCGTTCATTAGCACATTGTTGACGTTCATTAATGAAGTGTAAAACTGTAATTAAAAATATTCTCCTTTTCTTGAAGCAGCGGCAGAAGAGGAAAAAAAAGAGGACGCCAAATAAGGGGAAATAAAACTAATGCATGAATGTGCTAATTGCAGCTCTGGGAACATGACGGCAAAACAATTTGCTGTTTTGTTTTCTTTCTGTGGGGATGAGCGCGAGGGGTCTGGCAGAGCCAACACCGGAGAGGCTGGGGAAGAGCTGCCCAAGCCCAGTCACGGGGAGAAGGCTGCAGACAGCTTGCCAGTAGATGCATCCCGTCGTCCCCCCCAAAAATCATGGGCCGGGCTGATCCCTGCTCATTTGGGAGCGGTGCAGAAGCAGGGTTGCGGTTTATGTTGGCTGATTTATCTCCTTCGGTGAAGATTTCATTTCAAGTTGGAGGATGTTCAAAGTAAAGCCAGCCCTGTTACAGACTTAATTGGACCATATTTCAATCCCAGTTCATCTGTTCAGCGTGGATTCCTTATCCTAGGTCCATAAAGTTTTATTAAGTTATATATCAAGGAATATACATATAGGGTATAGAGATACAGTCCTGCTCACATGTTTTTTGAAAAGAGGAAGGCTGCTGTCACCTGCGTGTCTGTCTCTGTTCACAGCCAGGTACCTGCTGCCCTGGCCTGGGCACTCGGACCCTTCCCTCCTGGAAAGGTCCCCGGCAGAGGCTGGCGGGCACGGCCACCCCACGGAGCCGTACCTCATCGGGAGGGCGATTCGCAAAAACAGGAGGAGAGCACCGTGGCTGGAAACGCTGAGTCCAGCAGCAGCAGCAGCAGCAGCAGCAGCAGCACGCGATGTCTCTCTCACCAGCCCGTGTAGGTGCTGCAGCCCCGTGGCTGCTTGGACGTGGGTTGGAGCTGATTCAGCATTTTGGAGAGTCTAAGGCTGGAGGAGGAGAGGGGTGCCTTGGGGTGAGGCTGTCCCACGTGCTGGCGTGCCAGGCAAGCCCCGTCGGGACCAAGCCATGGGAGCCAGGGGAGCACCGGGAAAAGCCTTTCCCAGCCGCTCGCTCCCTGCCCTCCACACGCTCGCTCCATCTCTCTCGGCTTTAGCCGCTTTTCCGTCCTGCCCCTCCTCTTCGTCAGCTGAGGTTATTCTGCAAAGGCAAGTAATTACTAGCATGTTATCCGCACTCAGCCGCGTGTCCTAACAGCACCTGCTGATGTTCAGTAGCAGGCAGCTTGATAATGGGACATATTTAAGCTGATTGCCACTGGAGATAAATGATTTCTCTGAATGGATGCACTTTTGTTAAACTTCTGAAGGCAAAAGGAAAAGTTACCTTTTTTTAAAAAAAAATCCTTTGAACAGGATGCGCCTCCCCCAAGATTCTCATTTCAGATTAGGATACAAGGTGTACGGCAAGAGATCTCCGATTCCCCGGCTGTCAGGGCTGCTGTTTGATATTCAAACCTGTCATTTGATCGTTCCTGAATAGCTGCCTTGGTGTCCTTGAGGATAGCTCTATTAAATGCCAAATCTGTTCCCTCTCCCTCTGTATCCGTGATGAGACAGAATAACTCTCACGCAGGAGAGCCGGGTGTATTAACGCAACTCAATTGTGTCTTTTTTAAGCACGTCGGGGCGAGAGTGGGTGGAGAGGGAAGGGGACAGGGAGGGGAAGAGAGAGGCTGGGGGGATAAAACCCACTTGAGCTGGAGTGTCTGGTTGTGCTGCAAGGCAGACCGGAGAGAGAATTGGCCTGAAGATCAGAAGGTGACAATATCTTTGTTAAAAAAGAAGCAGGAGAAGAAGAAGAAATAAATTCAATGCTTCATGCATGGAATTAAAGGCAATGCTTTCTGGTTCAAAAACTCATCAAGAGCCGTGGGGCTGCATGCAGTTAGCATCCAGAGTGGCTGAGAAGTTGGAAAACATGGGATGCTCAGGGAAGCCTGTGCAGACAGCGATGGCTGAGCCTGTCGGGATTTAGCTGACCTGTTCAGGACGGGAGCAGACCTGTTGCATCCCGCTTGTCGCCGTCTGCTCCCTGCAAGACGGTCCAACGCCAGCGAGCCAGCTGTGGGGTAACCTTGCGTTGTTGTCATCGTAGCCACCATGGAGAGATCTTTCCACACATTAATGGCACTTGATTTAACGACATGTTCACGTTAGATCTCAGTGTTGATTGCTGAAGTCACTTCAAGTTAATTACAGAGTTAATTACCAGCTAATAACTTTGTTGCTAATAGCTGTAACGGGTTTTTGGCAAGCTTTGTCAGAAGAGGCTGATTGGAAGGTCTCTTGGGTAGGATCCTCGTTACAGAAATGGATATACTGAAGGCAAATGATTCCAATCTTTTTTCTTTGATGAACAGTAAATTATTCTAATATCCTTCACTATTGTATTTGCTTATTATCTGTGGGTAATTAGAAGTGAAGAGCTGCAAAGCTGCCTCGGTTGCAGATAGGAGACCATAGCAATTGTGCCGTCTTGATTTTTGATGCCAAGAGATTGGTTTTTCATCCCTCATCTTCGCTTGCCTTCCCCAAGACACGCAGCATCCCCGGCGTTTGCCTCGCATCCCCAGCCCTTCTGCACTAACACACCCGTACGCGTGCCATCCCAGGGTCCCTGCATCCTGGTTTTTGAGACTCCCGGGCCAGGACTCATGCAAGTGAGTCCTAAGAAGAGTCGCAGTCGATTCCTCTGCCTCTCACAGTAACGTCTCAGGAGAGACTCTGCCAGCTGGGACACGATGCTGTCCTTTGGCCATGGCAGCAAAGGAGGTTTCTGTCCCTGCCACCCAGCAAGCAGCATCCCCCGTAACTTCTCGAGCATCCTCGCTCGCCCATCACGTCCCTGCTCTTTGGAAGGCAAGCTGGGCTAACTGTTAAAAGCTGTGCCTGCGCGCTGAGCAGCCAAGAGCCCCGCTTGATTTGGATGGAAATTAGCAGGCAGCAGTTGAAGCTGGGGGAAGAAAGCCTTGGAGACCAGCGGAGATTATCAGAAAACAAATGAACAGAACGGCATGTCATCCCGCAGCAAGGCACAACCCCCATAATCAAAGGCGCAAGCAGGGCTCGGTGACAAATTTTAATGCAGGGGCGATGGAAAGCGTGTGTCCCCATCAGCTGCAGCCTGAGCGGGGACAAAACCGCGGCCCCAGCAGAGCTGTGCTGATTCGGAGCCCTGCAGAGCCCTTTGGCTCGCTCCGCGCCCCTCAGCATCATGCGCGAGGTTGGCGAATGCCCCGCGAACCGCTGCAGCTGGTGGCACCGGGGCTTTCGCATCCTTGCAGCTCCCAGGCCAAAACACAAAAATGCTGGAAACATCCGAGCAAAAGCTTTATCACCTCCAAACAGCAGATTGACGGGAAGTTCCCAGGGACTGAAGACAGGCTCCTGCCTCACAGCCGGCAGCCTTTTCTAGCTAACACCCCTCCTGCTGAGCAGGAGATAAAGCCAGCAGCAGCTCCTCTGGCTGGGGAAGAGGGCAGAGACGCTCGGTGAGAAAACATGGCATGAGTTCAGCGACAAGACATTCCTCGCATAAGCATCTCGGAAAAAAAAGGTGTTACAGCTAACTCACTCTTGCGGCGTTACAGGGTCTTGGTTTTGTTTCCCGCTTCTGCTGGGAGCTGCCCGGGAGATGCAGGTTAATGCGCTGCAACACCATCTACCCACGACTCCCACCTGGAGGTACCGTCGTCTTCCTCACCTATTTGCAACTCATACCCGGCTCCCGCGTCCTTCTGCCCTGGCTGCCTCCTGCTGCGCTCCCGGCGCTGGGAGCACCGTGTCTCCGAGGCAGCCCCTGCCTCTCCTTCCATACCTGCATCTGCCACGTGAGGCCCCTGCGCTCTCCCACCACAGAAATATTCTGCGATAAGCTTCATCGCTCTACCAGAGCTCTCTGCTATGGATGTGCAGCTCCCGGCACGGCAGAGGACCAACCCCGCCGCAGGCCGCAGGTTGCGGGGATGTAACCAGCAACGTCCCCTCTCTGTGCTACACCTCGCTCTTGTACTGCTCTCACGTCACAGAATCAGCCCGTCAGCTACAGGTTTTACAGCTGAGCTGTACAAGGGGACCAGGATGACGAGCCAGGGCTGGGAGGCACTGCCAGCAGGAAGGTGGCCATGGGGTCCCTGTCCCTCGACAGAATTTCACCCTTGCTCTCAACCGGGCAGGGCTGTACCACGCTGCCAGGCTTCTTGGGGGCACCGAGAAGGGGGTCAGGACGTGAGTTTCCTCTGCAGCCAGCGCCCTGCAAGCCCTCCGCGCTCACTGCTGAGCCACAGCAGAGCAGGGCAGAGCTCTCCTGGCACTTCTGCTCAGGAAAGCTGCTCCAAAACCCTCCTTATCAATGAGGTGCACGCGCCGACATCTCGGGGGGAAACGGGGGATCTGAAGGAGGCAGAGGAAAATTACTCGATCCTTGCATCACTGCAAGGTTTGGAGTGATGGGGTGTGATAGTAGGATTTGGTTTCCTTTCCTCGAGCAAAATATAGGACTGAGAGCGTCAGGGTCTGGAAGCGGATTTCATGGAGAAGGCGGCCAAGCCGGAGCAGTAACCCGCTGCCAGGACCGCTGCAGCTGCTTTGGAAAGGCATGTCCCTGCCTGGCTCGGGAACGGGCTGGGACGGGGGCGAAAGCCGTCCCAGGTGCGGGAGGTTTCTCTCGCCCTCCGCCTGGCAGCTCCGACCCTCTGCAGCCCACGGAGGCTGCTCTGTGCCTGCCTTCAGGAGCTGTGGCTTTTAACAGTCCCTTTCTCCAGAACCCACCGAGCACTTATTTGCCTGCGCTGAAGTACAAGCACCGCCTCAGTGATTTCCTTGAACCCTTTTAATCCATCACAGGAGCCGACAAGCCCGGGAGGGAGCCTTTCTGTGCCTGATCCGTCCTGTTTGCTGGGCTGTAGGAGAGGGATGCTGCCCGGAGGCAGGTAAACCCCTGCCAGAAACAAGAGTGAGGGGTGGGAATTCGTAACCGAGTCGCTTGGATGAGGCGCAAGCCTCAAACTGATAAAGCAAAGGTTTGCTTAAGGAAACAAGTCATTGGGTCCTCGCCGAGACCTTGCTCCTGCCCTTCTTGATGCTGTACCAGCCCCCCCGGCGAGCTCTGCCACCCTCGCTCCCACCCAGCCCCGGAGCACAGCCGGCAAGCGGGGCTGTTGCTCCCTGCTCCGTTAGCACGGACAGCCCATCAGGTGCTCGGCAGGGTCCCTGAAGGCGAGGACCCCCCCTGAATAGGGCCATGCAAAGTGCTGAGCCCCTCCCTGCCCCGCCGGCCGTGGCGGGGCGTGACTGGCCCCGTACGACGGAGCATCCTGCGTCTCATTTACCCTCAACCTCAAGATTTGTCGCGCTGGGCTTTGATTTATCCAGATCCAGATCTGAACGGAGTAGATAACACGAGGCCTTGGATCAGCCCCTCTCCCTGGCCACATGAGTAATTTCACGGGTTGCTGTTATCTGAATGTATAGTAAAATAATGATCTGTAGATCAATAAACTCCTTACTATTATACGCCACAAACATAATACGAATTCATTACAATTTGTAAATGCCACACATAGAAAACTAATCCAGAATCTCTTCCAGGTTTTTGTAAGTATTCAGCCCCCACCACACACTCAAAATATTGAGCTTTCCTGGAAATCAGGCGCAGTGGCAGGTCCTGACACCTGAAAACGCTTCCTTTCAGCCTGCTGCAGTATTTTAGCTCGACTCGCTGAATAGATGCAGCTGTAATCACCCTGCAGTGAATGATGCTTAAAATTGCAGTTCCCAGAATGCAGAGGGGAGAGTGGAGCTGGTAGCAGGTGACACTGTTTGAATGTCATTTAAAGTTCACTTTCATTATTTTAATTGTCACTGTAAAAATCTCCCCATTCAGGCCTGATTATGCTCTAAGAGAAATCAGAACTTAAATCCCAATCAATCAGACCTGGAAGTGTTGTTTCGCTGACATAGACAGCGGTGTCTGAGCTGTGATTAAGCCGCAGTATTAGCAAGCCCTGAAAAGCTACCAGGAGACGTAGGAGCGTGCAGGATTAACGCTGAATAACGTACATGACCAAAGTCATCGCGCCGGTGAACAAAAAGAAACCTTCACCTCCCAGATTTGATTTGCCCGGCGCTGCTTCGTGGCGACCCTGGGAGGTGGGATGGGGAGGATGGGGTGCCGCGGCTGGGCACCGGGGCTGCGGGCAGGTCGTTTCCCTGCTGCTGCCTCAGTTTCCCTCTTCATCACGTGGAAAAGGTGGAGGACGGAGTTTTTTAGGGGCACGTGAGAAGTCAGTGGGCAGTTAGCAGCGTGAGGGGCTCGAGCATCCCCACCGCGCACGGGCAGGGCTGCCCGTCCCCTGGGTGCTTGGGCAAAGGGGTTTATTCGTTGGGCTCCCAGGGAGCGATGGGGACAGCAAGATCCCAGTCCTTTAATGCAAACAATTAAGGGGGGTGGGGGTGGGGGTGGAAATGGATGCTTCATAAGCTGCCTGAAAAGTGTAACCTTCTTCCAGACAAACCAATTTGCAAAAAGATAGAGCCAGTGGGATCAGGCAATAACTTAATAAGCATCTCTCAAAAAACAATGCATTTAAGAACATCTTTTTTTTTTTCTAATGGAGAAACATCAACTCTGTGGGGAAATAAATGTAATAAACTAAGTCCAATCTCCACAAACATTTGTTTTCTTATCTCTGTAAAATCAATATACATGTTGCAATTATGTCCTCCGATGAATCCCCCAAACTTTTGATTCTCTCTCAAGGCTTCCTGCTCAATTGAAGTTCATTACATCTCCCTTTCTTCATCTAGATAAATTTGGGGGGTTTTGCATTTCCAAGCCCAAGCCATGGTTTTTTTCTTGAAAGGTTTCATTTCTCTTTTCCTTACATTGTAGAGGGAGAAGAGTGCTTCCCTCAGCTCTAATCTAATCAAATTAAATGTAATTTAATTGCTGTGCAAGCTTATATTTGTTAGGAATCCCAGCAACAAATAAATCAGAACAAAATCAAGGCAAATGCTCTGCCTGTCGTGGGTCTTCCTTGATTTTCAGCTAAAATAACCCAGTTTGTATTTCAGCGGGCTGGCCAAGCTCTGCAATAACCAGGGCTGTTTCTTCTCCCTGACCGAAGCCCTCACTCGATTTCAGAGCCAGCCGGACCGGACCCGGGCAGCGAGAGCATCCCAAAGCCTCCGCAGCCAGGAGCCGGCAGGGGACCCGCCCCACGGCTGCTCACTGCCGCAGCCGCACGCTCTCAGCACCGTGGGGGGCCAGGTATGAGAAGAGGTGGGTGAAGACATCGCCTGTTATTTGCAAGCCAGTCTTCCAAATCCTTAATCTTTCACCAGAAAGGGAGGGAAGTGGGGAGGCATTTTTTTCTGTTACCCCACGTTGGGCCAGTGGAGAGAACAACGGCCCCATCCACAAGGTACGTAAATAAACTTGGGTAATTACCACCCAGGAGGTATCCAATTATTTGTTTCTCTTCAATTTTTAATGAAGAAAAAACGTTGCGTGTTCGTTTGAATTGCACAGAAACAGGAAATAGCTTGCCAGCTTGTTTGAAAAACCCGTTTCCGAGCAGATCGGCCCGGCCAGGGACAGCTCCGCTGTCAGTCCTGGTGGGCTGCAGCAGGGGACTACGTACCTCTGAAAGCCTGTAAGCCAAACGAAAATGTTGGCAGAAAGTTTCCCGCTCGGGTGGAAAGCAAACCACCTAAAGAGCGGTGGACTGATGCCTTGTGAATACGAATCTTCTGTGCCTTGATCTGCGCAGACAGAGGACCTCCTTCCTGTACTGCTGCCATCACTAACGCTGCGGTGACAGTCCCTTAAAGACTAATCATCTAGAGCAAATATTTTGCTTCCATTTTCAAATGACCAGGGTTTCCTCGAAGGAGGCTCCAGAGGAGGTCATGGAGTAAAACGGTAATTACGCACGCGACTCTTAGGAGTCGGACTCCTCCTTCCCCGTCTTACCATGCAATAAATCACCTGTACGTTTTTCTTCCCTGCAATAATGACCTCCAGTTTGCACGTCTGCACGCAGACAATGCTGCAGGACAGATTAGATCCGTCAAGGAGCAAAAATGTTAGGAGCAAAGAGAGACGGCGCATGTCGGAGAGACGAGAAACCCCTCTGAAATGTGATGGGGCTGTAAACACCCTCTGGGGCACTTCCCGCATGTCGGGCTCGCTGCACGGAGATTTTACCTCCTTACGACGAAATCTTTCATTTTTATGCCATGCCTTTCTTCAGATTTGTTCTCTTTTACTTTTTTCCCCGCCTCTATTTTTTTAGTTTAAGACTCTCCGGTGCTCATTTTACCCAGAGAACATCTCTGAAACGCTGCTCTTCAAACCTGCTTATCAGAGCACGGCCGGAGAAGGCGCCTCGCGAGCACCGCGCGAGAGCAGGGGCTAAGCAGGGCACTGTCGTTTATTCGGGGTGCGCACAGGATGCTCAGGAGCTTGAAAGGTCCCAGCATCCCTCCTCAACACGGTTTTGATCCTTGATTAGAGGCGCCAGGCACTGTTACTGGGGGCTGGCTTAGGAGCAGGGCAGAGTATTTGTCATCAGGGTAATAAAGGTCGGGTTGTGATGGACGCGGGTGCGACAGTGGGATTTTCCTCACGTTTCCTCCCTGGCAATCAGAGGAGGAAGGCGGCCGGGTCCTCCCGCAGCAAGAAGTTTGCTGAACTCGTGTTTGTGGAGCAGCACACACCCACAGCCTCCCCCAGCACAGCGGCGTGGGGCTTTTCTGACCACTGCGTTCAGGGGAAGGGGCGGGGGGGAAGACAAATTGCATTAAAATTAACACATAGCAGCCTGCCGGGCATGTGGACAGCAATGATTATCTTATTTAACGGGAGCCCCCTCCAGCGCAGGGAAGCCAATGTGCCGTACAGCCAACTAATGGCTCATTTGTAGGATTCAGTTGGTTCAGAGAGTTCATAATGTCCCTGTGTCATGGCAGCTTAGCTTAAGAATATGGATCTTCTACTTAAGGAGACACAGCCATACATCAAAGTGTTTAACAGCCTTAGGTCAGCATCCTTCTGTTTGGGTAGGTCTGGGAAGGGAGCCAAAGGAAACCACTCCTTTCATTACAGGACTTCTCGGAGAAGTGTTTAGGAAACTGTTCAAATAATGCATGAGAGCAGGCGTTTGGCTGAGGACAGCGTGTTTCTCACCTGTGGAGTGTCACGCAGGGAGCAGAGGATGGAAATGGAAAGGTTTTAAGCTCTGGGCTTTTTCCATCACAACCTCAAGACCCTCGAGGTCCAGCGTTGACATCCGCCGGCTGCGCAGCGGCGCTCGACGCTGATGGAGGCAGACAGGGCGGCTGGGAAGGCACAGACCAGCAGTGAAACCGTGCAGCTCGGCAGAGGAGGAGGACAAGGCAGCGAGGGTTTGGTGGGAGCTGTGACAGAGAAAGTGGAAGAAGGGCACCCGGCTGAACCCGACGCGAAGCTCCAGCAGCGCTCGCAGGGTCGGTCCCTGCTGCGCTGCGCAGAGCTGGGCGGTGGGGACCAGGGTGCCCAGGCTCTCCGCCGTTTTTACAAAGTACGTTCTCCACCAGATTCCCCCCCACCACTGAGCTCTCTCTTGCATGGGGAATTTCTGTTTCTTTTACAATTCTGCACGTTGAAAAGAAATAGAAGTAAAATATAGAACTATCCCAAGATAATTTTGTTTCAGCAGCTGACAAAATCTATCCTTTATCTGATATTTAGGGAACTACCTCCTGCCCCCCCCACAGCCGAGCATCTCATCAGACATCTCTGAACTACACCCCGACACAACTGAGCTACAGGCAAAGTGCGACGGTGCTCCCGGTCCCTGACAATCGCACACAACCGTGGTGCAAAGCTCTTTGCAAAAGTTACGGGATCCCCTGCGAAAAGTGGCGCAGGTCGTTGCTGTCGTGCCCGGCTTCCGCACAGCCAGAGGCCACGTCGGACAGCAGACAAAGTCCACAGAAGATTTTCAAAGGACAGGTAAGAAAAAAAGGAAAAAAAAAAAAAGAACGATTATGAAAACCAGAAAATGTTTCGTACTCATATCGTGGGGTTTATGCCATCTCCTCCAGGGATTGCTGTATTTTTTCCTGTAATTAGCAGCAAACGGCGATCGCCTTGCTTTAACAAGCCAAATGTCTCCTTTGGGTGCCCACACGGGCTTTTCCCCCCTGTCTTTTCTTCACATTTGATTTCTCACCAAATAATTAAATCAGAACTGGCAGCCGGCAAAACTCTTTGAGGGACCAAACCTTCACCAGGCGAGAAAGCAGCACTTTGGGGCGAGCGCTCCCCCAGCCCAGGGAGCGCCGCTGTCTCCCCCGTCACCCACAGGGTCAGTTTGGAAAGAACAACCTGCGACCAGCTCCGACGAGCAGAAGCAGCTTTAGCCATTTACAGCGCCCGCCGCACCGAGTTACTTTTTCCATTTGCCAGCCACTTTTTACTTCTTATTTACTGCAAGCAATTGCAATTACACTTAAATTTAACAACCAGCAGCAGGAAAAATGGTGAACTTTTTCTCGTCTTTAGAGGAGAGAAAACCCTCGCCCCGGTGCCACGGTGTCCCTTCCCTTGGCCAGGCTGGGGACACCAGGGCTGAAGGAGATGCTGGGAAGCCCAGCCCTCCCCACCAGCCCTGCCTCCGGATTATCCGCTGCCTGCCAGCGGCCGGCAGCGCAGGCAGCAGGCACCGGTGCTGCCGCACCACGCATTCCTCTGCCCCGTCTTGCAGCACAAAGGTGGCTGCGATGGAGAAATGCAACATTAAACGGAGAGTCCGTGAATAAAACATGAAGCAGAAAGCAAATCCTTTCTGGCACCTGGTTACTTCTTTTTCGAGTGCAATATGCGAGGCTGCTAATTGCTTGATTTACTGTAGCAGTCACTCTGCCAACAGCAATAAATAATGTTAATTAATATAAGGTAACCCACTGACAGAGAGGCTGGTAATTACCAGGAAACCAGAGAGATGGGCTTTTGTGGTACTGTTAGAGGAGAGAAGAGCACAATTTCCTCTCCTCTATTTGGTTATCTATCATCCTTTATTTGTTTGCCTTGAGCACTATGTGGAAAGATCTTGGGTCCAATTTCTGTTTGTTTTCTTTTTCTTTTCTTTTTTTCCTTCCCCAGGGATACTGTACGTTAATCAGAGAAGAGTTTCTTTGATTATACGCGCAGAGAAATGATGGGTTTTATCCCGAGCATGCGCAGTGAAGAAAATCCGACACCAAATGTTGAACATGAACGTCCTGGTGTGCCAAAAAGACCCAACGCAAACAGGGAACTGCTACTGATTGCAATATCGCAACGTCCCCCCCCCTCACCCTGCAAGGGGCTGCGTGTGTGCTCAACGTCGACATCCAGCAGATTTAAGCATTTCCTGAAATACTTGTGCTGAACCTGGGACTAAGGAAATCTAGGCTAATCTCTGGCTGGGGCTGCCTGCCTTGGAAAGACGCAGAAAGAAACACCTTAGCTGCGTTACCGCATGGCAGGGAGAAAATGCGTTGCTCTGTTGTAAAAAGTCGGCAGCCTCTCTGCCCTGACCAGCTTTATTCCATGTCTGGTCCCCTTCTCACCCTGGCCAAGACATAAATCATTGCAAAATCCGTCCATCGGGTTAAAAACGAGCAAGTGCAGCGATACAAGATAAAACAAGCGAGACATCCCTAAGCCAAGCTCCGCCCGGAGTTCCCAGCAGAAAACCCCGTGGCTCTGGGGAAGATGCTTAGAAGGGGCTTAATTATTAAAGACGAAGCGGCAGCCTCGGGGGGGGCTGGTGGAGAAAGGACTCCCCAGGGTGGGAAAGGGATGCCTTGGGCCCAGAGCTGGGAGTTGTTCACCTCTCCGAACGCCCCGATAACTCTGTCAGCAAGAGATTGCCTGGCCCGGCAGGCACCTGACGCAGACAAATTGCTCCGGAGAGCAGCACTGACAGCTCCCGACACCCTCACTCCCGGTCCCTGTTGGAGAGACACCTAATAATTTCAGCTACTGCGCGGAGGGAAGATTTGACAGCAAGAGAAGTGATGAGGGACGTGCATCAGCCAGCCCCAAGGACCGAGAGTCTCCGGGCATCCGGACATGAACCACAAGTTTACGGAGCAGCGAGGTACTGGAAGAAATTCCCCGTTTTCCATAACGTAGCTGTGTAGCTCCTGGCTCTGGAGCTCACAGCAGGGAGAGCAACCCGGCTTGCTCCCTTTCTTTACTAGGCTTTTGGGATTTAATAGCTGATTTTCAGCCCTAAGAAAAGTTGCCGTGAAAATGTCCTGGATGGGAGGATGTTACAAGTCCTCCACACAACACGCAAGTCAAGGAAACGTGTTTGGATGATTTTCACACTGGGTTTTTCCAAGAAAGGGAGTTTAACACTCAGCTCCTGGAGGAGAGGAGACCATCTTTAAATATTCTTAAGAATATGAAGGAGATGGGATTGCTGGCTTCAAAATGCACTGTTTGGAGGGGGGATTGTTTTAAAACAAGAAGGAAAGAAAGAAACTGCAAGTAAGCCCCATACTCTGGTGGGGAAGCTGTATTATAACCTCCGCTCAGCGAAGAAGTTAATGAATCTCGGGTATTATAATGGTAAAAGCAGAGGACATTTGTTTTTCTAGCCTAATTTCCTAGTTAACAGAGAAGGCACTTTTCCCTCTAAACTTAGAAATATTATCTTGCAAATGGTGGGTCTTTTCCGAGGTTGGTACAAGCTCGAGTGGCTCCACAAGCGAGGGAGGTGGGCCAAGCTCCCCGTCTTTTACTGGAGCTGGATTTGGCCCTGGAGGTAAGCTGATTTACACAGTCAAACGCTCTGACCTGGATGCTTTCGCAGCAGATTTTTCAGAGCAATTTTTAAGAGCATCTCCTCTGGGGAAGAGTTTCCTGCGCATTTCCCCTGCAGTCTCCCATCATCTTGGAAATATGTTTCGACATATGTCATCATGACTCCACAAAAGCCATTTGGAATAATTTGTGTGCTATATAAAGACACAGTATTTGTTAGCAAGATGGAAACTTCTCCCTGGACTATTGGGAAAGGAGAGGTGGACTGTGATCTTTCAATATTATATTGCAAATATCTCACCCCTGTGCCCACGGCTGGCTGCAGCGTGCACATTAACCTCCTTCACTGCTGTAACTGCTTTAGTTAGTGGCTGATTTATTCTGCTAAACGATTCCCAGCTTTCCAGCCCGCTCGCTCTTTGAGCGGTGCACGTCAGGAGGTTTGGGGGCCGGACGGTTTGGTGGTGAGCAGCACATGCGTGTGCGAGCAGCTGTTCCTAGCCCTAACTGGGAACAAGAGGCAGAAGCCGACGCTTTATTTTTGTTTGCTTTTCTCTGCGTACGGAAATCACCTGGGAGCACTTAGCGTGAATGGCCTTGAGCAACAAGATGTTGCTAAAACTGGACCCTTGAAAGCTGGATTTTAATCCCGTTCTTGCTACGGAGGGGCTGAGGATCCTGGTTGTTGTCGCTTGGCTTTCCCAACGCCGCTGCTCATCCCACCTCTTCCCTTCGGCGTGTCATCAAGCACATCAGGAAAGCGAGTGTCTTTTGCAGAGTGTTTGCGTGTAGTCTCACACAATGACACGGCTGATATAAGACTGATATTAAATCTACCCAAAACACTACTTACATGTCATCATAGAACTAGGAGCTCATTTGAAACTCCCAAGGCTTTGGGGAGAAATTTCAGCTCCTTTAAGTGTTAAAAGCTCATCAGAGGCATCGACTTTTCTAAGTAGAAAGCTCCGTTGCCAGCATTTTCTGCTCTCTTTGTTCATTAATAACAGACAAAGATTTGTTTCTTCACTCCTGAGCCTCTTCCCTGATCCCTCGCACTAGGCGAGACGGGTGCTGCGAAGACGTGCATGCCGTTATTATCCTACATTTATCTCTCTTGAACCGTCTTCGTAACTCCCTGTCGTTCAGCACTGAGTCCTCTGGCACCTGGCTGCTGTTCTGCCTCCTATTTACAGCTTCGCTGTCACCACTCGCTGCCACACGCTCCTGCGAGTGACAGTATAGCGGGGTCTGATGCCCAGGTCCAGCGATTTCTCATCTTACCGTTTTTTTCCATCCCTTTCCTACATGAAACTGGGAGGGACAATGAGTTGCAGTGCCTGAAGTCGAAAGAGATCAGACTTCAGCAGAATTGCTTTGGGTTTCATGGATCTGTCATTTTTAAGGCCAAAAAGCTCTATTTCCCGCACCTAATCTGACATCTTGCCTAATGAGGGCCATATAAATTCACCCAATAATTCCCATCTCAAGTTCAACTGCCCGTGGGTGGAGTTAGGCTGTGTTTTCAAAAAAAAAAGGCATCTGACGTTTTGTAATGGATCCCATGATTAATGACCAGGCCAGATAAAAGCATGGATTTTATTTCAATTAGAGCGTGGTTGACTTCACCTTCCAGACACCAAGACTTGACGCTGCTCCCTTCGCTAGACTTTAAAATCCACCATAGCTGGTCCATGTGCACCAAACAGACCCTCACCTACCAGGGACCTTTGTGGTTTTTTCCTCCAAGACATTATGCTGAGCTTTTCCCCACCCCCATTAATATAAAGATACAATTTAATTTGGCAAGATTCTCAGAGCGTTACTCTTGGGCTTGCTAGCCCCAACCAGAAATGCAAACCTCCCCAGCCAGAGCCAAAGGGCCTCAAAGAGAGTCGCTAAGAGTGGTTGGAACAACCGCTTTCAGGGGGATTAAAATTCAGCGCAGTCTGGAGCTGCAGAGCACCCTTGTCGGGGATGTGTAAGGCTGGAGCAAAGATGATTGCTGCGTTGGAAAATCCAATGTCTTGGTTGTTAATGACAGAATTTCCATCAATCACAGCCTCAGGATACTGGCTTTATAGCTGCTCAGTATGCAGGCTCCTCATCTGAAGGCTGTCACCATTTCTCATCCATGCACATGATTCAGCGATTCAAAGCACTTTCCCAAAGGAGAAAGGAACTGGTTTGGGGATTAGGAGCGAGACTGGTGTAAACAGATGGTCGGACCATCATTCCCAGGTTGTATACTGGGACCAGCAAGAGGAAAAGAATTAGCTCTTCTCAGAGGATGCCAGATCCTGGCTGGGGCTGAGCAGGGAAGGAAGATGGGACTCAGCCCCTGCTCTTCCAGCTCTCACCCCTGAGAAGGTCTGGGAAGAAAAGGTCCCACTGCATTTGAAAAGGCCAGACTCGCCCAGAGAACTCGCCTTCAGTTTGCTGGCAGGATTAGGTTACCTTCTGATTGGAGAGGAGATTGCATGTTTTTCATGTAAATGCTCTTTAATGGATGTTTAGTACAAAGCTGACAGTGATATGACAGATAGGATCCTCACGGGGGCTTTTTGCAATCACACTATTAGTTTACTCCTTTAGATGACAGAGATCTTGATCTTTCAGTCTTTCAAGTGTTGTGTATTTTGGGTTTGGCGGGTGTGTTTTTTCCTAAACAGTGGTGTCCTTGACAAATACACAAAAAAAATGCCACAGAGCCAGGAAGAGAATACTAGTCTGCAAGGAAACAAGAAAGAAAAAAAAGAAAAAAGCCAACCTAACAGCTGGTACAGAGAAAAGAAGGGAAAAGAGATTTCATCAACAGCTCGGCGGGAGGGAGAGAAGGGGCTCCTCACCCATTTGCCCTTCCTGCGGGCACGAGAGCTCTGCAGAGACGTTGCGATTCCATATAGCCCGGCTGCACCTACGCCGGTGGGCACGAGGTGCTACGGGTGCTGAAAGTGGGCAAGAAAAACCGCCTGCCCCCGAGCCGGCTCCCAAGGGGTAGCAACCCAAATTCATGCCCAACGGGGTGAGCACTGGGCACCCGCTGAGCTCGTTGCATGGCACGCCGTAGCCATCCGAGCATCGCCATCCGAAGCCGGGCAGCAGGGCAGCCACCAAGGGACCCGGCACAGCTTTTCCCTGCCTGCACCAGGACATTTATGGTCCTTTCGTCCCCATCCTCGCAAGGTAGAAGCGGGTCTCTCAGCCTCCAAGAGCATTGCCCTCATTTCTCAGGCTGGGAACAGACCTCCAGGCAGAGGGGGTGGCTAAACTGAAATCCAGGAACAAAATTCCTCCGGTTTCCTCCATTATTTTTTGCATTAAATATTTCATTAATGCAATATCACGTGTCGCCAAAGCAGAGTGGATTGTTTGAAAAAAAAAAAAAAAAAAGACATCACACCATATTGCTCCCCAGATCTTCAAATGCATCGGCTGCAAGAATTCAATTTCTTACTGAACCCTACAGGGGAGTAAGAGGAGTTTGGGGAAGGAAGGAAGGGAGGAAGAAGAAAGCCTCACCCAAACAGGAATTAATGAATTAAATACAATCCAAACCAACGACCTAAGAGGCCAGCTGCAATCAAGGAGAACAGATGTAGATGTATAAAACTACTGATGTTAGCTAATGGGAAAGAGAGAAGGCTCTCTCCATCATTTATATTTTCTAACATGCTGAGACTTAGGATAAGCTATTAAGGAGCTGACATTTGGAAGTGTATTTAAGCCCTGCTTAGATTAATGCTTTTTATTTCTTCTAACTTTCATCTCCTCCCTACCACATTCTCTAACATTTGCCCCTTCTTTAGTGGATTTACTTCTGCATGCTTCTTCAATATCTCCATCCACATCTGTACATCTCCCCTTTTTTTTCCTCTTCTTCTATTTACCATGAAGCTAATGGCGAATAAATTAAGAGCAAAATGAATATATTCCTTCTATAAATAATTGATGGACATCTCAGCTACGTACGGATCCCACACAGGTTTCTGTGTGTGTGGGCATAAAACACAGAGAGCCTGGGGAACAAGAGGAGAGGAAATTTGTGCTTCTCATCACAGAAACTCGGAGCTAACGGGAGGAGAAAGGAGAATATTCCTGCCTGCCCCATTCAAGCAACAAAATTCAGGTATTATTGTCCTGGCATTGACAAACCCAAGCTCCCCGCGTCATCCCCAGCCCCTGCTCGTGCCACCGTTCCCGGCTCGGTGCAGCCCGGGCACGGCCACGTTCCAGCAGAACAGCTGAGGATAATTAAACTTTGCAGTTAAGAGATAACGTGAGAGATGCGTTTTTTCCTCTGAGCTTTTCGCATCACAGCTGGAGGCATGAGATAAGGTGGAAATTGGCCTATTTTCCAGCCAAAAGTAGCTTTGCTGCGAGAACACAAGGAAATTTAAGATTTTTCGTCCCTCTTTGAAACAAAAATTTGACGGTTGGCATCGCGACACCCCCACTCCAAAACTCTCAGGGATGCAGCACCTTCTGAGGCCAACAGGATGTTTTTCCCAGTAGCAATGAAGAAAAAAGCCTGGAGATGATCCCGTATCCTTTTCCCAGGACCTTATCCGCGGATGCTGATGCCCGGCGTGGCTAACACCGTCACCCCCACCCAGCTGCGGCTCGGCCAGCCCCTGCTGAGCCGAGGTGACAGCGCAGGGAGCCGCGGGCGGCCGGGGGAGGCCAGTCACCGGGGATTAGATTTAAATGCCGCGTCTGTTGGCTTCTGAGCCGTGCCTGGGTGGAAACGCATTTCACCGGGCAGACGATGCTCGGCAGAGACAGGCGGGCAGACGTGAGTGACGCTAGGCTGTCCCCCTGCCCTCCCCGGCGCCCTGCCAAGCCGCTGCAGCGTTTCAGTAATGCTTTCTGACACCCTTGGATTAAAAAACTACTGACTTTGGAGGGGGTGATTCGCCAGCTCTGGTTCCGGAACTCACCCGCGTGGCCGGGGCTGAGGGCAGGAGGAGCAGAGCGGTTTGCCGGGGGGAAATCTTTGCCACGGGATGCTGCTGGGGGTTCGGGGCTTGGCGGGGTGGAAATGAAGGAGCTGAGTGTTAACGCAGACCGCGAGAGCATCCAGAGGAGTGAAAACCGGCGTTGACCATCAGGCATTTTGGAAACAGTGGGAACCCTGCTAGTTTTTTACTAACCGAGGGCCTAATTAATTGCAATTCCGTATGCACATACATATATATATATATGTATAGACACACACACACATACATGTTCTCTTCCTATAGACCCCCACTTGCAATGCCCTCCCTGAAGACCTCAGTTAAGGCCCCAGCCTTTCTCCTGCCTCTGAGTTTCGCAGACAGATGTTGCGGTGAGGTGGGGGAAAAATAAAATGTCCTTCTCCGATTCGGATGAGCTGCACATTCAGGCACTGCTTCCCCCAAGTGCCGGAGCCTTCTCCGAGGCAGACCGCTCCTCTCTCCAAACGGCAGCGAGGCCTGGATTGCTGTTTACTTGGAAAGATGCTTTCACAAGAGAGAAAAAAAAAAGTCAAACGACCTCAATCCAGGATATTGCTTCCTTCCTCCTGACATTTATGAACTATGTATTTCACATCTCTGGTGCCGTGTTCCATAAAATAACATCTGTCATAGCCGGCAGCCCTTGGAAAGTGCTCTCGCTGGGGTTTACTTTGCAGATTTAGTGCTTGCGAAAGGGGGCTCAGCAGAGGCTGCCGGCGGGGGGAGAGGGCAAAAGGAGGGGGAGAGGGCCGGCACGTCCCCGCAAAGCCCTGCCTGCAAGCTCCTTAGTGGAGCTGCCCCGCCTTCCCCCCCAAAACCTGTCCATCCCCGTTTCACGCCTGTCCGTGCTAAATCAGGGGCCGTGGGTAGGTGAAGGGCGTCTGGGGCACAGGCTGCAAAACTGCTGCCTCCCCAACCCGGCGCCCAGCGGGCAGCGCCCAGCCCTGGCCCCACCGCTGCCGCCGCTCTCCGCTCCTCCCGCCCCAGCGGATGCATAAAGGGAAGGGAATAAAGCACAAATCTCCCCGCAGCGCTCTCTTTTCAATCGCTCCTCCTCCCCGTCCCATTGCATTTTGCTCTCCTTGCTCATGCCTGCACTTTTTTCAACTTTCTCCCCGCTTCACCCTGTTCTCCTCCTTCCGCCGGCGTCTCGCTCCCCTGCTCCCAGCTCCGGAGCAGACTCTCGACGCCTCGAGCCGCCATGACAACCCCCTCCGTGACGATGGCAATTCGGCTAGCAAAGTTTCTCTGCCGCTGGAGGCTCTTGTTCTCCTCTGGCATAAATTTCCTTCTTCCTTCACCCGGTGAAGGTCTCACAGGAGGTCAGAGGTTCATTCACAAAGGAACAAACACAAAATATTCCAGGGTTGAAACCAGGACGGGGCACGCAGGTCCATGGGGACCACTCCAGATTCCGAACAGCAATGAAGTCAGTCTGCAAAGTAAGTGGGTCTGTCCCCAGTTCCTCCAGCAACCTCCAGCATGCCGGTGCTTGCCCACGCCAAGGCGGTACCTGTTCAGATACGTCTTTCCCATCTCAGCATCTTCCTCTTCTGCCCACCCCGTCGTCACAGCTTTGGAATATCTCATGACCGCGTACGGGCCGTGAGCACTAGTCCCGAACGAAACGAGGCTTGCTGCAGCAGAGTATCTGTGCGTATATAAATTTTTCAAGCAAATGGATAATTTCCACCAAAAGTGAGACAGGGAGGAGTCTCAACCTGCAGACAGACACTGCACCGGCTCCGCACCTGAACCTGTCACGGACATGCAAGGGCACAAACAACGGGGAAGAAACACCATCAGTTCTGCCCCAAACTTGCATTCATCAGAAAGGAAGAATTGACTCTTCTTCCAGTGAACAGACCAAGTTCATCCTCCTGACGGGCAGCTGCTCCGAGGCTCCCGTGCTCAGGGAGGTGGCAGGACAGAGGCGCACACTTGTGAGGATAACACGAGAGACCTTTTAGCTACATAAATGTTCCTGCTTTAAGAAACACGTATCGCTGGAGCCAAGCACGCTAATAACCAGGGAACCAGCAAAACCAGGGAGGCTGAAAGCTCCCCGTTGACTCCCCCGGAGAGGGCACGAGCGGCTGAGGTACTGGTTGGAAAGGTGCAACAGCTCGGGATGCGAGGGAGAGCCGCGGAACAGCGAAATACCTGCAGAGCCTAAATTTCTAGAGTGTAATTACAGTAGAAATGAGGAAGGGAGGGTGACACCCCTCTTTCAAAGCAAAAACAGCAGGAGGAACGACGGAGTGCTTTTAGCTGCCCAGCTCCTAGGGGCTCGGGGGACATTTAAATTCAAGCAAGATCTGTGCTTTCAGCTGAATTTCATTTGGATGCTCAACACTCAAAAACAGGGGTCCAGCTTCCAAATGTCAGATTTCAAAGACAAATGGGCCTGGGCTTTGGATCTGGAAACAGGTTTGCATTTCAAGCCTCCCCAGTGTTTGAAATTCAGGGGTTTTTGGACCTGAATTTTGGACTTATGCTGTATTCTATTTGAAAGCCGCCATCTCAGTCAGTTTTTACATTAAATTATCAAAACAAGCTGAGGCACGTTACCGTAACGTGTATCAGGATGAGGGGACTGAGTGAGGAAAACCAAGTACTTTGTGATAAATATAGGCAGACGGCGCAGGGTATAGATGTGCCAATGCACCGGGCTTATGTTTAGTTAGGTCTGCAAGTGAGGGCACCCGTCTCCTGCATTTCCTCTCGCTTTCCGTGGCTGGCCTCTTCATCAGCCTCTGGACTAGCATTCCTGCTGTTCAGGTGTTCCCTCTGCTTCCCCCATGGTAAATCCGTTTGCAGAGGTGACCGCACCCCCGTGCAGAGGGGGTCTGCCCACTCTGCTCAAGGTACAAACTCGGGGTATCCACTGCACATTTACAGACCAGGCTGTTTTGCTGCAGCCCCCCCCCAAATGCATAAAGGCTTAAAACAAAAACAAAGAAAATGGCAAGAGAAACAGCAGAGAGCTGCCTGGGAACGGATCTGTCTCCACGGAAGAACGAACGGGCATCGCTGCTCTCCATACTGGAGCTTTTTGGTGACACCAGAAATGGAAACATCCCACGAGGGACACGGGGCATCAGTCTCAGACCAGCCTGACAAGGTCAAGAGCTGTGACGTTAAGAATTCCTCCTCCTTCTGGCTGTCTCTGCAGCGGGTAGAGGGGCTAAGGGGGGGGGAGAGCGGCGGGGTTCAGCTCCCGGCTCCGATGCATCCCAATGCCGTCTGCCTTCCCCGGCGCTGCGCTAGAGCGGAACACTCCATCTCGCCACGGCTGTAAAACTGGGGACGGGATCTCCTTTGAGGCTTAATTAATGGATGTTTGCAAAGTGCTCAGAAATCCTGTGGGGAAGGGAGGCCGCGTTATCATGGCAAGGAATCTTTTCCTGAGTTTTATTCGCATTAGCTGCTGCTCGTGTTAAATTCATACAGAGCTTTGTAGGCGACTAAAGCGCTTTCTCTGCTGCACATCATTCACCGCTGCTCTCCTTCGCAGCCCAAATCAAGTTGCTGAAAGGCTGCTGATGTCTCCAAAAAAAAAATAAAAAAGAAACCCTTGAAAGAAGTATTCTGCGCCAAGATAATTCTGCTTATATAACACATTATCTGTCTTTCTTTTCTCCTGGATTTTATTACTAAGAGATATTTGCATGAAAACAGGATCTTTGTTGCTTAGGAAATTCATCTGCTACCACTCATGTCCCCATTCTGCTGCGGTCGAGTGACAGCTATTGTGCGCTGCTCTCAGCCCCGGCTATTTATACACTCCCCGGCAGAGCACGCTGGCCCGCGCGTGCGTCTGCCTCCTCGGGAAAAAATAACCCTGGTTTTAAAGGGGAGAAACAAATTCAATAAAAGCTGCTTCTTGGTCTTCCTTCAACTGAAGGTGCTGCCAGCAGGGAGCAAACAATGGCTTTGGCTTTGCCTCCATCTTAGAGCTACATACACTATTTTGGTTCAGAGGCGGGTTTGGGCTTTTTTGTGGGGAAAGGAGATATTTTGAGGGAGCAAATAAGCAGGGTTGGTGGGTGCGCAGGAGGGGTCGGGGAGAGGAGGACCGCGTGTACGTCCCACCGCACCGGGCACTACTCCCTCCCCAACCACCGCAGGTTTTCCAGGGGTTCACACCAAAAGTTAAAGCTGGAAATGCTGAGAGAACAGGAGAAGGTGGCATCGAGTCATCTGAAAGCTGGGAAAACGCCTTGCAGCGGAGGAATTGGAGAGCTCGGTCTGCCTAGCTTATCCCACAGGGGAACGAGGGGTGACGTGATTAGAGCATGTAAGACCTTTCCAAGGGGAAAAAATACAGGGTGCTAAAGGGCTATTTAATCTAGCGGAGAAAGGCATAGCAAGAACAAATGGCTAAAGCTAAACAAATTCAAATAGGAAATAAAACACACGTTTTTTTTATAGTGATGGCGATTAACCACCGGAACAAGGTACCACGAACGCACCGAGACCGGAGGCCAGTTGAGGAGACGCGTTCACCAGGCACAGCCTGCAGGGCACCGGGGTTGCGACGCAAGGGCTGGGATGCTCAGGAGGCCACCAAGGACCTGAGGACCCCTTTAAGTATATATGATTTTTCTCTTCAAAGTGGGATTGCTTCCTGCAAGAA
>JAVKLA010000049.1:16153670-16165955 GCA_034782735.1 Sagittarius serpentarius | reverse complement strand
TCTCCTTATTTTATACTATAAAAAAAAAAACAAAACAAAAACTTAAAAAAAAAAAAAAAAGAGACATTCACAGATTCACCCAAACAGGTAAAAAAAAGCGCAGCCACAGAAAAAGAGAAATACAGAAAACAAACAAAAACGTAAAACCACAGCGCCTTCCCTTCTCTTTGGTGCTTCCCCTCAGAGCAATCCGGTGCGGGGGGCGGGGGTGGGGGGGGGGGAAGGAAATCCAGAGTGTGGTCACGCAGGGAGAGGAAGGGGCCGGAGTTATCGGCAGGGAGAGGGGAGACTGGCAGCCAAGGGGCATTGTCGGGGCAATGCTGCCCCGGCTCTTTGCTGGCACGAAGCAGGTTGCGGAGCCAAAACCAGTGGAGACACTCCGCTGTCCATCGGCTGAGACACCTCCGCGCAGGGTAAGAGCTCTCGACGCTGCACGGGATTTCAAGCACGACCTTATTGCAACCAACAGGTAGCTACGGGCAGTGATGGGTTTATACTGCTGAGCCTTTTGCTCGGCCCACCCGCAACCCTTCCCCGCGGAGCGTCTGTGCCAGGGAGCGTGGATGTACGCTGGACACGTGGATACGCACTGGATGCACGGACACACACTGGATACACACCGGATACACACCGGAGAGCATGCAGTGGCCCCGGTGATGCTGAACCTTCTGCCACTGTGGCCGGGGTCCCGCCGGGTGGGAGGGCGGACAGCAGAGCAGCCATCGCCCGCCCCGCTCTCCCCTAAGGATGACACACGCAGACCTTGTTTCTACGCACTTTCCTGAAATAAACTTTTTATGTCCTATGCAAACGTAATAAAGACGACGTAATGACTTCCTGGAATATTCACATTTTAATAAAAATTACAGAGGGGAAGAGATATGATGTGGCACCTGAAATTGAAACCCAGCTATTTCTTCCATCTTTATCATCCAAAAAATGTAATATTTTGACATTTAGAAAGAGCTGCAGCATTGTGGTTTTTTTAAAATGTATTTTATCTTTCCCTGCATATTAGGCAAGCTCTTCTCCATTTTCTAATTTCATTAACTGGCATCGAGAATAAACCCCTTTATTTCCCCCTGAATCCACCCACTCAGCATTTTTTCCATTCTACAGAGATCTACATGTAAGATGTTTTTCAAGCATGACTGCTCAAAGAAAAATTACAGGGGAGACAAGTGCACAGGCAGCCGAGTGCCTGAGCGGAGCCGCGGGGAGCGAGAGGCATTCTGCGGGCGAGGGGCAGGGGCGGCTGGGTCTCGCGGGGGGGTCTTTCACCTTCCCAGGGCAGTAAGGCAGCAAGAAAAAACCAAAAAAACCAATAAAATCTTCTCACAAGAAAACAATTCCAAGTGGGAAAGGCTTGGAATGGAAGGGAAAACCGTGCAACTCCATGCTGGGAACTGATGGGACAGGGAGAGCAAAGCACCGTGAGGATGAGCCGAGGGTGGGGGACCGGAGGAAGGGGAGAAGCAGGTTCCCCCCGGCGATGGGTGCGGAGAAACCTGCCCTCCCTCTGCAGAGCGCTGCTCGTGCCGGCCCTGGTAGGGAATCTCTTTTAAAGACCCTGATGTTTAAGAAGCTCTGTGATACACGGCGAGGTCTGAGAGATCGTTGTCTCCTCTCGCTTGTTTGTGTTTAAGGGAAAAGTTGCAGTTCTTGGTGACGACAGGTTTTATTTCTAAACTTAGAAATACCGGGGACGTCAAGGCTGCTTTTCCTGCAGGAGCCCTTGGAAAGCTCAGATGTGCGGATCGCTGCCTTGAACTTTAATTAGGGGGAAAGAGCTGAAGCTTTCAAAGATGCACTTTCATCCGGGGGATCTTCAACTCTGGAGCTGAATGGGTGCTAATAAAAACAAGTGTAAAGCAAACCCCATTGTCGGTGCTCACGGCTTCCGATGCAATTCGTCTGTGTGATCCTTTCAGCAGAGCCATCCCTGCAGGGCTCACAGTGTCCCCTCCCCATATCATCCAAACCTGCTGGGAGGGTCTTTGTTTTTACATAAAATTATTCCTTTCACGCACTTTACAAGAGAAATATAAAGAAGAGATGTTCACTGGTGCCCAAAGGCATAGCAGAAATACCTGTGCTGGCTATGAGCAGGGAGGATTTGCAGATTGAGGTGGACCACGGGGAGTTATCTGGGATGTTTAATACCTCACATCACACGCCAGTGTAGGGACTGTGCTGCCCTGTGATGTCCCACCTGGGCTGCATCCTCACGGTCCCTCTGACCTGCGAAAGCGTGAGCTCGGGAAGCAAAACCGCCTGAACCGAGGAATCAAAGCTCCTAAGGGATGGGGGCCGTATCCAGATTGCACTTCCCAGGGGCAGGGACCCAGCAATGTCCATCAGGATGCTCCGGTGTCCCCAGAGCACTCCACAGACACAGCTATTGAAAAAAGGGGCAGCTGCTGAAAATCCGCCTGCAGCTCCTCTGCTTTGTGGCTGCTCAGCACCGGGAACTGGGGACCGCAGGCAGGAGTAAAAGGTGTTTGCAACCAAAGGCAGAAGCAGGCAGAACCGAGCAGAGAAAACCCGCTCCAAGTCCCTGGCTCTGCATTATACCCACTACTTTCCTGGCTCTGCAGCTGAAAAAAGACATCAGGGAATTAGAAAGACTAGTGATCTTGGAGGAGGAACGAGAATGATTAATGCTGTAGAAGGACAGGGGTATGATATGGTGAAGTAATAAAAGAAATACAGATGAAATAAAATCCTCCCTTGAAGTCTCATTCATCCAGATCTAAAAAGGTGGAACTTTGCCACCTAAATCAGGGTTTCCTTGGCCAGAAAAGCAGATAGATAAATAGACAGATAAGGTGCCTGCTCCGTCTGCCTCCCTTCAGGCCTTTCCCTGGGTCCCACAAAGGCCGATCACCTCCGCTGGGGACTGTGCTCCCTATTATCCATCACCCCAAAAGCAGCACTAAATAACAGGCGTGGGTCCACGAGAAGCAGAATTTCTGCAGGTGGGTGTCTGGAGGCATCGCACCTACTGGCTGCCGGCTCCGGCTGCCGGGAGGGCTGAGCTCCTCCCGCGGTCCTTATCCTCATGAGCCCTGTGCTTTGGCTGACAGGACAAGGGGGAAAACCGCGGGGCAGCTCCGCGGGGCGGCTTCGTGCTGTGCCGTGCGTTAGGAGCCCTGGCAGGCTGGGGAAAGAACAGATCTCCATTCTAGAGGAAATACTGATATTTCACATTGTTTGTCCTCAGGCTCCGCATGGAAACAAGGGAGAGTGGTGATATTTTCCAGAAAATGGATGCTCTGGAAGGTGGGGTGATGGAAAAGCAAAGTGCACATTCCCTGGGAAATGCTGGCTTTTACAGTCCCATCCCCATTCACAACAAACTCGGATTTTCCAAGGCGGCGTTTGGAAACCCCACTTTGCTTCCAGGCTTTTTTCAGAAAGCAAAAAAAGATTCCCTTCCGATGATGTAGCAATATTAAATATAAACAGCCAATCCATTATCGAATCTGTATTTCTCTATAAGATAGGAGTTGAAAGAAAACAAATTGTAGCAATAAAGTTGAAAGAAAACATTTTTAGTCTTCTATTACGGCTGGCCCCAGGCTTTGAGCCTTTGAATTTCGCTGGCCCAGATGGATTGCCTCTTGTCTTGGACGTGAGCTGGGAAACCAGCTCCTCCGCCTCCGAAGGCGGACAGCAGCCGGAGCGACGTGTTGGATGTCCCAGGAGGGCCCTCGGGAGCGCGAGGCGGGCAGGGCTGTTTGTGCCTGGAGCCGGGGGCACGAGCTTTCCCCCCCTACCACCACGGTGAGGAATAAAGTAATGCACGAGTGCAGGCGGCAGCAGCGCTGAGCCCTGGGATCCCCATCGATTGCTCGCTCTGCCTTCCAATGCTACGCACGGCCACGCCGGCATGCGGGTTGAAATCAATAAGACAAGACTCTTCTATTAAAGCAAACATAAACCGCTACATTTGGGGGGGGGGGGGGGGCAGGAAATTTTTACTGCCGGGGAAAGCGGGGGAACAGCAGTGCGGTAGCACGGAGAGCCGTGCAGCACGTGTGCCTGCTTGGAGGCTCTCGCTGCACATCCCGAGCCCGCGGCACGGTGGCACGGGGCTAAACCTTGCCAGTGTGCCCTGCCAGGGGCCTCTTCGGGAACCCGAATTTACCACCCCTTTGGGCCGCAGCTCGCCCGTGCCATTCCACCAGACAGCCCCGCCGTGCCCCTGACCCATGCCAGATTTTAGCCTGTCTTTTCAGCGCCGACGGGCCGGCACAGCAGCTCAGCACGTGCATTGGCTCCCCTGGGAAAGGGATTGGTATTTGGAGGTCAGGACACGCTGCTGTGGTCATCAGCTTGGAGTGGGGACTTTTGCTGCCAGTCATCTCCTGCCACAGTGTTATCAGCCACAGCATCCCCCCACCGTGCCTCAGTTTCCCCGGGAGGTTGCACAGCAGAGGCTATAGCAGGGTTTGCATCCACTCACACGAGCCTTGGACTAGTGTTTTTGCCCAGCAAATCACCAACTCCCTGCCACTTCACTCCTGGAGACAAACCTATTGTCCCCTATTTGCAAAGCCAAGACGGGCTCTGCAAGCTGCACCCTCCGAGAGGGGAGCGCGGGCGGGCAGGGATCAGGGCCGGGCTGTCCCTGTGAGCTCTGTCCATTAATGTCAGCGACTGGGTGATTTATTGTCACCATTTGCGTGGCCATGGAAGACAAATGGAGTTAATAAAGCCACCCATCCCTGCCAGAGACATTTATTATAAAGCTGGTGCAATTCTTTCCTTTCCGTCCCTGCCCCGGATTCAGCTTGGGCCAAGAGAAAGCGCCCAGGAGGCACCTGGAGCGTCTCACCCCAAACCTCCTCCCGGCCCCTCGCAGCCCTTTCAGCACGGGGATCCCACAGGAGACGGACACGGGGCACAGGTCGCTCCCAGAGACGCAGCCTTAACAAACAGAAAGCCTTGGAGCAAAGGCAGAGACGTACGTTGCCCTCTTTCGCTCGTTCTCAGGGAGCTTTTTCTTGCTTCTTGAGGTTTTGACTAAAAATTCGGGAAGGCAGGGGGAAATCCGACCGCAACTCAGCAACCCTCTGCCCGGGCTGGACCCGCTCGGGGCATCCGAGGCCGTTGCTGCAGCTTTCCTAGGACGGAGATCCAACAAAAGCAGCCGCATACCTCACAACAACCGCCAACAGGGATCTTAATGATTCTATTCCTGCTAATCCTCACAAATTAGTAAATACAGCTTCATCCTATTTGGAGATATTTCACTACCCAGGGGTTTCTAATAAGCTGATAGAAAGAGCAAGCCAAAGTAGCTCGACTAACCATGCTTCTGAATAGCAGCATCAGGTAGTGTGTCTAATAAGCCTTTCCTGGTCCAAAGGGAGCCTCTGATCAATCCGTATCAGGCAATTCCCTGTGTTACTTTCCATTTACCTCTTCGATAATCCCCTCCGGCAGTTAATCAGTGCTTCGCATTCAAAGTCACTTAAGTTCCGTTGGATTTTCCTAATGTTGTTGGCATGTTAATATTTAACAGCCCTTGCACTGCACCTCCTCGGGGCCAGCGGGCCCGGGATTTTGCTCAACAAGAGCTTTTGTTTCAAAGCAAAGCTGACGAGCCCCCAGAGGTCTCGATCCTGGGGAAAATGGGAATACGGACCGGACCGGCAGCTGAGCGCTCGCTGTCCTGTCTGCCAGCATCCCCCCCAACACCCCCCCCCCCCCCATTCCCTCTGCTTTAAATGAACACCCTGAGCACTGCCCAGACACGGAGCAGCAGCACAGCAATTCGACCCCAGCACCTCCCTCTCCCCCGCCAGCAGCACAGGGCGAAATAGTCTCAGAAAAGCGAGAACTGGGCGCATTTCGGGGTATGTCCTTCTGACACCCACCTCTCAGCACCCTCTGTGCCTCCCTCCCTGCCAGCTGTCCCCAGCCCTTCCCAGCCAAGGCTGGGCCCGCAGAAATGGGAAAGACGTTTATGGTTGTAACGACGACCCTTATTAAATATGAATTGTGAGATAATGAACATTTTAATTTTATGTATCACCCTCTTTCTATTTCTCCCCCCTTTTCTTTTTAAATAAATATTTAAGCATCTTTCAAACTGTGCCAGAAGTGCGGAGACGAGCAGGTTGATTTAATCTCCCGTTCCCCCCTCTTTGCCAAACAGGAAAGCTCTCATCTGCCTCTTTCACAAATCTTTGCCAAGGGAAGGAGGGAGGATTAGAGCACGCGAGGAGCCCATCCGTCGCTTCCCTCCTTTCTCGTCCTCTTTTGGAAGTCTTTCAAGGAGTGCTATGAAGATGTGATTCATGGTTTTTAATCGCTCTTCTCCTCTTTCTACCAGTCTTATTAACTCTTTGAGACCTGAACCCGGTGGAGATGCCTTCAATCACCTTTCGCAACAGCAGGTTTCTGCGAGGATGAGACCACCAGCTGCTTCCCTGTCAGCCTCCTCCCTTAGAGGTGAAATCCCCTCGGTCTCTCCCCAGCTCGCCCACAGCTCGCCTTTGTTTGGGTCCATTTAAGCCTGAATTGGCACAGAGCCCCTGAGAGCACGGAGAAATTGCACCTCTTTACAACAGCCCCACTGCAAAGCCCTTGGGGCTCCCAGCTCAGCGCTGCACCGCTGCCGGGCTGCAAGGAGTCCCCCGGACCCAGGCAGGTACCACGTCTGCAAGGGGACGGAGCAGTAGCGAGATGGCAGACGCCTGGCCTGGCTCCTGGGGCAGGCGGTGTCCTGACTTGCCACCCCCAGCACCCTCCCGGGGCGGAGATGAAGGGGGAGCGTGGTGGGTGCGGATGGAAGGATGGAGCCTGCCCTGGAAAGGAGCCCCAGCTAAGGCCGTCTGCAGGATGGCCCCGAAGGGAGCAAAGCTCAGTGCTCAGCATCATGGCTGGAGAGGTCAGTGTCCAGGAAGGGATGATGCACCGAAGGAGAATTATTTATGTTTAATCCTTGCAGTAGAAGAAGAATAAAAAAATAAAATAAAAAAATAAATCAACAGTAATAACAGGCGCCTTGTGGGGAAAAAAAAAAAAAAAAAGCTCCTGGAGATCTGTACAGAATAAACAGCACTGGAAAATCTAAATAATAACCGTGCAATTTGAAAAGAACTGCTGGAAAGCCCTACCTCAGCAAAGCCCTTAAGCCTTTGAGCGGTCAGCTGGAGCCAACCGGACTCCTCATCTGCTGAAAGCTCCTCGTTGGTGTCAGCCCGCTGCCAACCCAGGATGAAAGCAGCGCACCTAAGGTTGCGACTGCAATCTTCCACACGATTTCCTTGGCTTCAGGAAACCTTCCAGGGAATTGTTACCCATTTTCCCTCCAATTCAGCAAAAAGCTTTCGGTTCTTTAATTTTACACTTTGTGTTCAAAACCTTCGGCGAAACCAGAAAAAGGTCAGCAGACGGGGCGAGGTTTGACACAAGGCATCCCGCTCTGCTTTATAGCTTCCCGCAGCCCCCCGAAAACGCAAACCCTTACAGTCCTGGCCTGCCCAGCTCTGCCCATGACTGGAAGTATCGCAGCCGCTCGAGCCTGGCCGCCGTAATTGATCCCATAAAGCATCCGCCGCAGCACTCACGTTAATATATTGTTCTCCTGCTGCCCTCCCAGCTCACGCTGATTCTCAAGCAGAGAACAGACATAATTTCCCCAACAGAAAGCTCCAGACGTGAATGTTTCTCTGCAGGGCACAGCTGAGATATATTGAAATCAGTTTGGGGGGAAATGTTTAAGCTGAGAAGCACGGTCACTGCACGGGGCAGCATCGTTTCATGCAGCAACATGAGCAGGGAGTGAAACCTGCCCTTAGCAGGGCTCTTAGCCAGGGCTTTGGCTCCCTGTGTGGTGGGGCGAAGGGGAAAAGGAGAAAAAACTTCATTTTTTCCTACACTTGCGGGTAAGGTGACATCACCCACACTCACCACTACTGCGATTTTGCAAGCTGGCATCCATCCATCGAGCCTCGGCGACTGCCCTCACACAGAAGAGGGGACAGCCGTCGCGGAGGAAAGTCTTTTATTTTGCAACGAGTTCAAGTTAATCACACAGAAATGATGACTTTTCCTGGCGCAAGCCTGCAAGCTGCAGCAACTTGATTGCATTCAGTTGTGTGTCCATATCTTTACATCATTTTGGTTTCTTCTCTTATTTAAGAAAAATATTATTATGTTTAATATAAGTTATTTCTTCCTTTCAGTTTATGCTGATGAGTTCCCATTCAGTTCCTGTGGGTGCTTTTACCAAAATGAAAATTACAATATCAAAATAAAAATCAGCTAATGTCGTAGAATAAATGGCCCAGAGAACATCAAAGAAAACGTACCAAGAGTGAATAATAAAACATCGTAATTCCTCAGTTCTATCTGTCCATCCATCTAACTATCTGTTCGACAGGAGGAATCCCAATTAGCTGTTAAAAGGATATTTATGATTATTTTACGGGCATTGCAGTGCTCTTTCTGTTCCCAAAAGCTCTCGTGACACCTCTCTGACCCAAGGACAGGGAAGCAAACCCAGTGGATTAAAAGATTTCCCAGGAAACGAGATGTATCCCTGCTGCTGCACTGGGGCGAGGGGGACGACGGGACACAGCCCCCGGCCTCCCAAGCCCCCCCGGAGGGACCTGGCTCATTCCCACTGGGACCATTCCTGTGTGTCAGTGGGGACCGAGCAGAAGGAAGCTCCCAAATGCCCCATTAACTCCAGTGTATGTAATTACCCTCTGAACAACCAAAGGGACTGACCTCCCTGCTCCAGCTCTCAATGTTCAGAACAATCAACAATCCCAATTAGCTGTAATTAAGAAGCATTATAACGAATCTACTGCATGCATTTTTACATGCACCTATTAAAATCCCAAAATTTCCATTTACAGTCCCTGCGTACACGTTTGCGTGCACAAGGAAGCAACACAAAAGGAAAAGGCTTCTTTCTGTCATTATTTGTGTCAAGGCTTTACATCAGGGTTTTCTGTCTGCGGCTGATTATAAACGTCGAATTGAATTCTAACTGGAGACAGAAAGAGAAATTAAGCAAAAAAATAAAATTGCAGAGGCTGTAATCCCCACTGAACAGCCTCGCTGGGACCGCTGCGTAATGAATCTGGCTTGTGCTGCCATTACTTGCCTTTTGTTTACCTAACAGTCTGACAATGCATATTTATGCAAATTGGAGCCCGGCTGCTTTTTTGCTGTTCATTAATTAGCATCTCATTCAGGACGTGTAAACCAGGCTTGGAGAATTTGTCTAATTTGATCAACAGTTTGATTCCTCTCTCCCCCACCTGCCTTCCCCCCTTCTCGGGTCTTTAACAAGGCTTTTGCATTGAATGTCAACTGCCTTGTGCAACAGGGAGCTCCTGGGGCTCCTGTGCTTGGAAGGAGGGAAAGAGGGATGCTGGGGGGACAGGGGGAAGCGAGTTTTAGGAAGAGGTGAGCAGCAGCGTTGCACCCAAACCCGCATAAATCTGGTTTTCCCTTCCAGTTTCTTACCGCAGCGATGCCGTCAATAAGACTCTCCGAAGGAAGCCTTGCGGAGCAGGGCTAGAGCTCGTTCTGGTGAACAAAGGGGTTTTGCAGCCCAAAAAATGAAGAATGAGGGGGGGGATGGTCCCGTCCCCGTGCCGGTGCGGTGCCAGCTGAGCCGACTTGCGTCCAGCAGTCGAGGGGCCGGGATGGGGGCACGGGGTGCTCCTCCGGGCAAAGGCTGGCGGGGGGACCCGTGAGTACATAGCCCTCTCCCCTCCCTCTCCTGAGGAGGTCGTCTCCCTGTTTTCACAGCAGGGAAAGAATACATCTTTAAAGGATGGGCAGAAACGTCGATCTGCTCCAAGAGGCTTTTTGCAGATCAATAGACGCCGCCGAGAGCTGGTGTGTTGTGCCAGCACTTCTGCGGTGCTGCGCCCGCAAGGAAGGGATCAATCGGCCCAGGGTAACACCAACCCCTTATTGATAAGGAACCATCCCATTGCTCACGCAGGGCTGTGAAGGGCCTTTTACTTAAACTGCATGGAAAAAACCCCAAGACTTTCCTTCTCACCCTGAGATGTACCAGGACATAAATCACTCCAGCTAACGGGCGAGTTTATGGGGCAAGTTTCTGAAGGAGATGTATAAACTACCAGTGAGCAAACGCATAAACAACCTCGCTGATGTTATGTTTGCCAAAAAGATGCCTCTTGTCTTAAACGCCCAAACAGCACCCAGTGACAACCGCATTGGGGCACAGCCACGACTTTGAGCCAAGGGGAGCTTTAGCCGGGAGCGTGGCAGAGCAGAGGCAGCTCCAGCCTGGGCTCCCAGTTACATTTCTCTTCTCCCAGTGCTTTTGTCCATCCTCTTCTTCCTTCAAGGACAATTTCTTTTCCTCGATTTACACATTTGTTTACAAATACGTGATGACTGGGGGGGGGGGGGGGGCCACCCACCACCCGCAGAACAACAGCGCCTATTTCTAACCGCTGGCCTCTTCCAGTGTTTCCTCTGCAATTTCTGCACTCACAGAGTCACGTAAAATGGGCCTAAACACTGCAATTTTCCAACCATTTTCATCCAAATTGTCAGCAATTTCCCAATGGTCCCCGGCACCAAATTGCAAGTGAATGCTCGGTAATACTGTGCGGCTGCACAGGCATCCGCGGGCAGGGGAGGGAGGGGAGGGTGAGCGGGACGCGACGGCAGCAGCTGGACACAAACCCTTCGGAAATGGGCTGTGAGGTTAGTACCGGCCACATCTCGGGCGTCGAGTCACCAGGATGAAAAGACGAGCACGTTTTTGTGATGCGTTTCAGATACGACACCGCAAATCTTCCTGGGTGGCTGGGAAAGGGGGCTTTTTGCATGATACTCCTGGCTCCAGAATGCCAAAATAGAAATGGATCCCAATATAAATCGGGGCAATTGCTCGGGTCCCGCTATGACTGTGAGGTTGCTTTAGTACAGCTCACTTAAAAAACCAATTCCACCTTAGCAGGGGTGGGGGCTCTTCCCCAGGCTGGGCACCTCCGGGGAGCCCTGCGATACCCCGAAAGGCGGATCGAGGGCTGCCTGTTGCAGACCCGCAACAACAGTGCTCGATTCCACCGTTTTCAGGAGATGATTTATTTGGGTCCTGGTAGGGAGGGGTATTTCAAGGTGTGATCCCGCAGGAAAACACAGCCGTTGGGGAAGAAGAGGGGAGTCTTTCCCAAAGCACTGATCATCTCCCCACAGCCCAGGTGCCTGCTTTTGGAGACCGGCAAAGATTTGGAGCAGAACATCTCCGCCCCATGCCAACTTGGAGACGCAGCTCACGGATCACACACCAGACCGTGCCACCGTCCCGCCCGTGCCGCTATCACCCCGTCCTTTCTCTGCCTTGATATTGCAACGGGAAGTCGGGGTCCAGTTCGCGCAGCACCCCAGGCTTTAATAACTCGAATGCTGTTAGTCCCTGTCCTTCTCCCATCGCCTCTGCTTGCTTCTTCTCACACGTACTTTATATTCCCTGCACCGCCCAGCGAGATAAGCCTGTTAGATATTTATATGTTTATCACAGATGGCCGTGGTTTCAGAAACTAACCATGCTGCAGTCAGAAGGAATGTATTAATAATGATATAGCACAACGTGATAATTACTTCCAAAGCAGTCTGAAGAAAGTCTTTTGTCTCTCCTCTTCTGATTAGGCAGTTATTTCACCAGCGACGGGGAAAGTCAACAAGTGTCAAGTATGGTGGTTAATTCCTGAGCCAATAGCATTTATTAAAATTGCTAATGAATCTAATAATTAAACACATAAATATAAGTTACCTCAGGTATTAAATCTAATTATTGGGCCAGCAAAAATCAATTTTTGTGCATATGCATAATAATGCATGGGCAAAGTTAATTAGAAATGTCCAGATCAATATTTGAATAATTCTTAACTAGTGGAATCCCTGTCTGAAGAGCGGGTCTAGACGCTGTGAATAAGTTATACTTCAGAAATGAGTGCCTTCTCCTAATGGAGTTTATCCTAGTAAATTAATAATACTCCAGTAAATCTGCAAAACAAATGACAAACCTGTTTGCCTGAACATTGCCCTTAGGGAAATCATTAATATCCTTTGTCAGCAACCTCCGAGGTCAGAGCCGAAGCTCTGCTCCGGCTCGCAGCCAGCTCCCGGGCAGCCTCGCTCCGCGGGGAGGCACTCGGAGACGAGCGAGAGAGCAGGGATGGAGCACGCAGGGCTCTGACCCTCGCTCCCTGCCCTTCCGCACGGGGGCACAGCCTGTCAGCCGAACCCCCCCCTTCCCCCGACCGC
>JAVKLA010000049.1:16129869-16147370 GCA_034782735.1 Sagittarius serpentarius | reverse complement strand
CCCCCCCCCCCCCCCCCCCGCCCCCCCCCCCCCCCCGCCCCCCCCCCCCCCCCCCGCCCCCCCCCCCCACGAGTCGGAAAACAATTCTGCACAGCTTCTTGCTCATCCCTGACACCCAAGGCTGTCATCTTTGACGTGGGAAACTGGTTGCCAGAGGGAAGCGTGGGAGAGCAGAGTTCACAAAGGGATAGGTGTACGTATTTATGCGCATAGACATGCATGATGTCACTATCTGTTGCATTTTAAAAAAATGTGTTTCCTTTATTCTTGCAAAGGTTTTGATATATAAAGCAACTCATTACACCACCTGGAGAAGAAGCTGTCCCCAGGGCGAACCGCTCCCTACCTGCCCTTGGGGTCCCTCACACCTTCCCCTGACCTGACCCTCCCGTGCATGCTGCAGGGCCCTGCCAGGGCAAAGACACAACCCCGGGCCAGCAGCCGGGGAGCCGAGGCCCCAGCACGTCCCCGAAAGCCGCCGCTGGCTGCGCTGGAGCTGGCGGGGCCGCGGCGCAGTTTAGCATTGCCATCTAGCGGGGTCCCCGCCAGCCCGGCCGCTCCTCCATATTCCTGCGTTGCTTATGATTATTTACAGCGAGGCCTCAGAAATCCTGTGCGTCAGATCGAAGCCACCCTCTGCAGGGTTTGTATCACACCCCCGACAGCCTGAGAAAGGAGGGGTTTGCTGGAAGAGGGACAGACCCAGCAACGCCTGTGCGACGTCCCCTCTCCGGCCGCGCAGGCCCCTCTGAGCAGCCCTGGGGAAATGCTGTCCCTCGTCGCAGCCGTAAAAGTCGGAAGCAATGAGTTGGAAGCAACCCCTCAGCCGGTTTTTGTTCTCTCCATCCCTACGGTCTTCACAAATCATTTTCTACACAAATATCTCCCTGCCCCGTCTCCTTTCAATTCGGAGAGCGATGGCAAAGGTCAAGCTTTGCCCCCGGCTGACCAGCCGGCAGCGATGGATCCGCACACTTTAGCCGCCCTCCGCCGGGGAGAGCAGACAAACAAACCTTTGGCTGGCACGAAAAAAGTCAGCGCTGAGCTAAACTCCGGGCGGTGAGACAGAAACTTCCTTCCCCAGGGCCCCGAGGGCTTGTTTCGAAGGGCGCCTTCAGTCGACAAGCAGTTTGCGCTTGGGTGACAAAGGCCCTATGCACAAGGGCCAGATCCTGTCGCAGACGAGGAGCTGAGGGTCAGAGCAAGGGGTGCGACTCATCCAAGGACGTGGGAGACGAGGCCACATCTTGCAACCCAGTGCCCTGGCACAAAAACGCTCACACCCACCAAACACCCATCAGCAGATGCCCCAGCACATCCGAGCATCGCGGCGGGATGCCGGGCTGAGACGCCACTTCCACAAATCCCAGGGCCCAGCTCCAAGCGGGAAGCTGTTATTCCCCGCCCCCCAACTCACAATGCTGTGTAGATAAACAGTATTTCTTCCCAGAGCTGGTAAAAGCCAAGCGCAGCCTGGACAGGCACCGGGCACCCAAGGAAACCCGTTGTGATGGGCAGTAAATGTTTTAGCGACCAGCAAGCTCAGGAAGAAAGGCAGCGCACGGTGCAGGAGAGCGCTCCGATCGCCGTCCAGCTCTCTCCAAATGCTCCGTGTCCCTCCTTGCCTGTTCCAGGAAGACCCGATTACCAACTTTTTCTTCTAACCATTGAGGTATTTGAGACTTTTGGTTGGAAGGAGGAGAGGAGCAGGTTGCCTTTGCCCAGCGCTCAGTGCCCCATGCCCCCGGGCCCAGACTGAGCCGCAAAGTGCCTGGTCCAGGTTGGAGAGGGCAGAGCTGAGGCTCTGGGGGCAGCAGGCTCCCCGGGGCCAGGTCTGGATCAGGGCAAGGGGCCCCAGATCCCTGTCCCAGAACGGCTTCGTCAGAGCCAGACCCAACGGGGCTATAATACAAGTGCAACCTCAGCAGCGTTCAGAATCGAAGTTTTCCAAACGTGCACTTGATTTGGAATTAATGGCGTTATTTCCCCCCTCCATGTTAATTGAAATGAAAAAAATGATTATTAAACACAGATTCTCTGAGCTTTGACAACTAGGTAGTAAATATCCATCCAGCACATGGCTGCTAATTCCCAATAAATATGTTTCTTTCAATAACCAGCTGGTTTTAATTTAACAAACAAATAGCTGTCTGGCAAAATCTGAATTAATTGAGTGTTTGGAGACCTTAATGGAAAATAGCAGTTGTGCCTCAGCCCCCACCCCTGGCCTGTGCAACCTCCCCATCCCGGTGCAGCAGGAACGGGGAGCTGGGTGCTGGTAGGGAAAAGTAAAACCGCGCGGGTGCCCCGAGCCCATCCCTCCCCAAACCCATCCCCCCCTAGCCACACACGGGCGATGACCGCTGCGCTGCTGGGAGCAACGCAGCGCTTTTTGGGTGCTCCCCAAAACCCATTTGCTCACACCGTGCTGCCTCTTGCCCTCATTTCTGGCTGCTCCATACATTGGGCAATAGCACTATTAAGTTAAGACTTCGTTTGCGCGGCACCTTCCCTGCTTGGGATGCCACACAGCAGCGTCAACTAGAAAGGAACAGAAAAGCAAACCAGCCGCAAATCTGACTTTTCCAGGAGCAGCCTGTGCCATTTCTGGCTGTCCCTGGTAGAAGGGAGAAAGTCAAAGCGGCAGCATCTAGGCATTTTGGCTGGGAGGGGAAAGCAGCAGAGAGGTGACCCAGCAGTGTGACAACGCACCGCATCGGGGACCCCTCTGCAAGGTCTGTGCGAGGGAAGGGACAGGGAAACGTCCCCTCTGCTGCGCCTGCAAAGCGACGCGTGCCCCTTCCTCCCTCCTGCAGAACGGCAAACGCCACGAAGCCCTTTTCCTTCTGCGTTTCTTAAAGCAAGTTGCTAACCGCTGAGCTACGGCGAGCAAGCTGCCCCGAGGGTTATTTGCAGAGGACTACAGCCTGGAGAAGTGGACCGGGGAACGAGAAACTGAAGCAGCCCGTTGCAGGAGGCAGCAGGGACCGCAGGGACCACGGCTGCCCTGCCGCCATCCTGCTCCCGGCCCTGGGAAATTTACTTCCAGCCTCAAGAAAAGCAGCAACGAAGCGGCCCCATCAATTGAGCGGCTCTTTAGCCAACGAAGGGAAAGTGGCCCAAATTACCCCCGGCGGGAAGCTCAGCACTCCAGTCTCCGTCCACGGCGCAATCATGCCGCCGCTGTATCAAGGCCTTCGTTTCCCATTAACGACCCCGCCGCACGCAGCAGGCGCTGGCGGCCGGCGCGCTATGCCTCTGGGTTATTGTTTTGAATTTGAGCCATTACAACAAATTACGGCGCTTAGCGCGTTTCACAGCATCCATCGACGCCTGTTGTCACTCAGGCGCCGCCCTTCAGGGTTTATATTTGGGCAAAAAAAAAAAAAAAAAAAAAAAAGAAAAAGGCGAACGGCGCAAGATATAGCCTGGCAGGCTCGCAGCCTGCCGTGCAGCGCCCGTCCCAGCCTGGGGATGCTCTGCAGACCTGCGTGGAAGTGACACCCCTAAAACCTGAGCAAGTGACAGCTCCGGCTGCAACGCCTGCGTCCGGCAAACCTCCTTTGGCCCTGGGCGCCGGGAGAACCAACGGCACAGTCAGGGTGATTTACGCCTGCTCCTTCAGTCAAGGATCTCTAAGCACCCTCCAAGTAACTCTTCGACTTGCGCACAGTTTTTCCAATATGATTTTCCGACGCAGCCAGAACAGCAGTTATATCAAGCACCTGTAATGCACTTTTCACGCTCCCTGTGCATCGCATCCCTGGAGGCGCAGCTGGAAGTCCAAGCCCCGGCACATCAGCAGTTCTCGCAGTGCTTCACAGGGCAAAAAACCATTTCCATGAGCAAGAAACGACTTGGCCTTGAAGTTTAAGCCTAGAGCTGCCGCGTGATGCCCTGTGGAGCAGGCAGCACCGTCGGCAGAAGCAGCATGAAGCATGCTCTGCCTCAGAGGATATTCACACCTCTTTCCGTAAGTGGAAGAGGAGAGGGAAGGCGCACGGAGCTGCAGGTACCAACTGAAGGGGACAGCAGTAATTCTTTATAATCCTTTAGCTGATGGTTTAGCTTCATCTCTGGAGCTGAGCCAGCGGTGAAAGGAAGGGAGGGACAGGGAGTCGGCAGCTGAGCACAGCCATTGCCTCCCAGCCTCTCCCCCCTGCTCCGGCACAGCACAGGATCAGGGGATTAAATGAGCACATAAAAGACCTTGCCCGACACCATGCAAAACTGTTTAATCAGAAAATTGCCTCTTGACCAGTGCAAGACTTTCCAGCTGCCACGGAGATCCCTGTCTTTGTGAAAGGGCTGCAGCAGGGCAGAATTAAATATCTCTTTATTAAATCCGAGTGTCGGGGATACAGTGCCAGCCTGTTTGCTTATTGCGGAGAACAAGCTGTGACCCCAAAAGGTCCAGAAGCTGCGACACGGAGCCGAGAATGAATTGCAGACCCTTCGAAGAGGAGCGACGATGAGATGTAAGGTCAGCCTGCCTCCCCCACAGCCTCCTCCCCAGGCCGCCACCGGCTTTCAGCACTTTCCTCCCGCACCCGGGACTCCCGCGGGTGCAAACGGAAAAGGTCAGAGCCCGGTGACATCCTTGGGGCTGAGGTACCCAGACAGCATCGGTCAGCTGCAAAGCCACCGGGGGTGGTGCTGCCTCCTCCCCAGCCTGGTGCAGAGGGGACTGCATTCCCCATTCGAAAAAAAATAAAGTAAAATAAAATAAAATCCTGTAACAGCTTTGCTCTAAGATGCTAAGAAAAAGGAGAAAAGATTGATGCTGATGTCTCGGGGAAAAAAATACCATTTCCTTTCCATTTTCAAGAGATGAACTGATTCCATCTGATGATGTACACAAACACCGACCAACATACACCTCTCCCCAGGTATGTACAGACACACGCTCGGCTGCTGGAAGGGCTCCCAGTTGACAGATTGGGCTGTTTGGCCACAATAATTCCTGTATCCGTGGCATAGCAAATTTTGAAAACCTGATATCTGGGAGAGGACCCCAGACTTTAATTATATCTTATTTCACAGCTGCAGTCAGTTCCTGCTACAGCTTAATAAACAGGTTGCATGAGCCGTGAACGTATTTTGTTAATTTTCCTTAGGAAAATTGAGTTTTTACTGCCATTTTGGCAGAAATGCTTATCATAACAATTACAACAAATTGGTGAGAAATTGAAAACATCTGCAACAAAAAAACCCAACAAACTTTGGGACAGAAGGACGTCAGTCAGTCTGGGCAAGTCCAAAATGTGCTTTTCAGCAGAGGTAGATGCCCTGGAGTGTTTTTTTCCTCCCCACACTAAACATTGGAAAAAGGTGGTTCAGAATTGGATCATCTGAGATGCGTTTGACTTAAATGTATGTAAATCAGTTCTTTTCTTTCCGTTTAGGTGTACTGGCAGTCATGCAACCAGGCAATTATTTAGAATACAAAGGGGGAAAAAACCCTAAAGGAGGTAAAGATGCATCTGTATTAGAAATACTGGACTGAGACAAAAATGTGAATTTAATTCCTATCTATTTGACTTTGGACAGTGCCTTTGGCAAAAAAAAAAAAAAAAAAATACATTCAAATACACTCCAAGTTAGGCGCTGACTTATCTTTCTGTAAAACAGATGAGTTTTCCTTTTTCTCGCCTGGAAGACTTAGGGCTCCTCGCGTGTGCATACCACACATAAGCACCACGAGGCCTTCCCGGGAATTAGCCTAAGCTTTATTATAACAAAAGAAGTAAAAATAATTGCTTGGCCCCTCTTGAAGCCCTCACTCTGGACCAGCTCAGTAGTTATATAAATTGTATTTCCACCAGTTTTTCATCAGAATCATGATATTAAAAAAAAAAAAAATCCACTCAATTCTACATCAATACACTAAATAATTTTTTTGAGGGGAAAAAAAGGATATGTTTCAATACATTGCTCACAGTACAATGGATTTCCACAGCTCTTGTTTCACCATCTGCTGAGCCTTTTCCCTGCCCCTCTTTACAGGAGCTGCAGCACTTTGGGGCTCACCGCAGCACCCCCCCATCCCTGCCCGGGCCCCTGGCCAAGCCCCGCCAGCCGCTCCTCTCCCCCCGCTGTTGTACAACTCGTTAGTGGATCCTTATTTCAACAAATTCCCTGTGAAAGGGATTCAAAAAAACTTCAGTGGCAAAGGCTTGCGGTGATCAAAACAAATCAGCCAAGACATGAAAGAAGAAAGGTTGAAGCAGAGGTGTGGTGGTACAGGAGTGATTTTCATACTTTTATTCTTTTTTTTTTTTTTTCCCTTCCTCTCCATCATTTCTTATGAGATGATTAAGTTCAGACAGAAGTAACATTGTGATTTTGATGGCTAAGAGATCTGAGGTGTTCAGCTGTCAGGAAATGCTCTGCATTTAGCACCTGTAATAACTCACAGACACCGTGACACGAAGCTGCTTTGCACATACCAGCCCCCCCCAAAAAACCACCAAATACTTGTCAAACAATAAAGAGATTCATCTGCCAGCGTCGAGGCCAGGCAGGCTGGTGGGTAAAGGCAGAAGACTAAGGGTGAACCTTACCCAGGGGAAAGATACACAGGGAGAAGTTGAAATGTGAATTTGCATCTGTTTAAATGAAACCATGACACCAGGATTTCCTGGGGAAAGAAGCAGAAGCCAAGAAAACTGAAGACGAGATGCTGACTCAGAGCCTCAAGGGGGAACATTAAGCAACAACCGAAGGCCCCAGTGCTGCTGGTCCAGCCCCGCACGCTGGGGGTCTCCGCTCAGCTCAGCTCCCTGCACGGATCCTGCCGCTACCGTGCAAGAGGACCGGAGAACTTGCCGCCCTCGGCATAGGAGATCGTGCACCCACAGCCACAGGAGACGCGATTCCAAGTTTTCAGAGTTTGTGCGTGAGCAAAAAATGCCGTGTGAGTATCACGCAATAACATCCCCGACAAGCAGAGCTGGGAGCAGGCGCTGCAGAGCAGCAATTGCCTCCGGGAGATTTACTTTATAGGAAGGAAGCCAACGTGTTAGAGTTACAGGTAAGGAATTGACCTTTTTTGGGTATGAGTTTAATGCTGAAAAAAGTCCAGACAGTCCATATAAATTCTTTTCTGGCAGTCAAACCTTTCACCAGCAGTTAAATCCCAGGAGGAGACTCTTAACACGCTTCTACCAAGAAAAAAGACCGTTACCACCACTGCCGCTTTAATTGTTTCCTTGAACAAACTAAGATACACCCATAGAAGCGCTTCACAACAAGGAGCTCTGCTGGGATAGAAAAGCGGCTTAAAAGACAGAAGAAATCGCACCCTCTGCCAGCACGAACATCCCCGGGTAGGTTTTAAGCACAGCCCACGCGTTATGCTCGAGTCCTTCCTTCCCTCCCCACAATTCAGAGGCCCAAAGGGTCTCTCGTCGCGGGCGACGGCGCGTAGCAGCGGCAGGGGGGAGCTTTATGGACCCATCCGCTCCAGATGCAATCCGGTTTATTGCCAAAATTGTCCTCGGCGCTTTGATGAAAGCGGCGTTTGGTCACTTAATGGGGCAGGAGTTGAACGAGCGCTTGCGATGGGCCGCGCAGCCGAGCGGGAGGGCGTCTGACACTGCGCCTCTCGCACCTGTAATTTAGCATAATTGGCCACGGCCTTCATTTTTCCGCTATGAAAATGAAAGCTCATTAATGCGGCAGTAAAAAGAAAAGGGGAGGGAGAAAATAAAAGAAAGGAAAATGAAGAGACTTTTAGCAGAGGATGGCTTAGCGCTTTCGGGGGAGAGCGGCACCTCGGCACGCTGCTCCAGTGAGCGCTGGGCTAATTTCACCACGGTACGGAGGGAGTGATGGATGGAGGTAGTTACGAGCACCATGACAGCAATAAAGAAGATGAGAACATGCCAACGCTCGGAGGGCTCCACCTGCGCGTCTTGTTCCTCCACCACCGCTCTCCCTCTTCCAGAGGTGGGAGACGGGGAAAGCACCGTGGGAAAACCCCCGCGCCCCCGGCACACGTCACCCCGCGGGCTTTACTCTGCTCTGGGACGCGGGGTAGGCAAGATGTACCCAAAGGCCTTAATTCTGCCCCCATTAAAACCACACGATGGTATTAATCTGCCGTGAAGCATCGGCATCTCAGAGCAGAGTCAAATCCGGGCAAGCAGCTGCTTGGGTTATTTAACAAACCGTCAGCACCGAGCTCAGCCCGGAGGATGACGCCGGATCCCGGTCGCCGCGGGCTGCTGGGGGGGACGGGAGGATGCGCGGGGCCGGCCAGCGAGAGCAGAGGAGGGCAAGGCAGGTTTTGCTGGGGCTTTTCCCCAGGTTTGGGACGGGGGCACTGGCAAAGCTCGGCGAGGGCGCGAGGCTCGGCAAAGCAAGCTGCAGTTGCAGACGCAGGCGTTGGCAGAGGGACGCAGTGGGCAGAGAAATGTTGCTCAGCACCTTTCTTTGGGTATGAACCTGCTGATCCTACCCGTCATTTAAGCTCCCTCCTCTCCCCGAGGTGTGCAATACCCTCAGTCTCTGATCAGGACTAAGAATAAAACAAGCTGAACGTCAAACCACTCCGGACAAAAAAAAAAAAAAACAAACCAAAAAAAACCCCCCAAACACACCAAAAACCAAACAGCAATAGCACTTTGCAGCCTCACTTCCTTGGCAGTAGTTCATCGTTGGTGGCTTTTGAAGAAGATTCAGCCATTTCATCTCTCTATCCAATCTGGCACTAAAAATAAACTGCTATTTTCCTACAGGTTCTCAGGTACAAAGCAGCAAGAGTGCTTTGTAATTTATTTGAAAGAAAGAAGTTATTTCTTTTTAATCCCCTAAACAGCATTTTTTCCCTTCTGCAACGTGCCAAATCTCTGGGATTTTTTTTTGATTTTTTTTTTTTAATTTTAGAAAAGAAATTAATGCACTGAACAAAACAGTGCCACAGAACAAAGCAGAGAGGGTTGGTTTGTCCCCAGCAAAGGAACTGAGATGACAGACAGACAGCCTTCCACCACAGGTACAGACCAGATTCGCGCTTCTTTCTCTTTTGTCTTTGATGCCTCAAATTAAAATGTGGTGGAAGACGGTAATTAAAAAAAAAATCCTGAGAACCACTTGGCTTTTTGCATTCATCCGACACCTCAGCCGTGGTGCCTGATGATTTAACCCTTCGAGGGATACCTCCCCAGCAAGAGCTGTTGCCTGCAAATACTCATAACTGAAGGGGAAAGCGAGATTCGCACCACGTGTCTGAGATTTCCCTGCAGGACGATAAGGATTGTGCTTGAGCTGGGGATCAGAGGGAAAAGGGACCCTGCCCTGCAGGGAAACCCAAATCCTCGCAGATTCGGATCAAGAGGGTGCTGGAGAAGACGACTGAAGATCGGGTGTTTGCCTCCCCTTCTCCACCCCACACACCCCCCCAGCCTTCACGCCTTGCAACTTCTTGCTTCCTAAAATCATTCTTATTCTCGTTTTTCACCCAGGGTATAAACACAGCCCTTTTCTTTGCCGGGGAACATGCCTCGTGCACAGAGTCAGCGGAGGCTGAGGATTCTTCGGGCTCTATTTATGGCTCTGCAAATGATTCACTGAGCAACCTCAAGGAGAGTCCTTCCCCCCAGTATGAGTCAAATCCTGTAAACGCTCACAAGTGCATCTGCCATCATCCTGAGTGCACTTATCCTGTGCCCGCGCTGGTGTAAATATGAAGAGAACTTGGTTTTTTTCAATGCTACCTCCTCTACCCTGCTATAAAATGTGACTCATACTGGCAATTCTCCCAGTGGAAGGTTGTAAGGCTAAATTAATGTGTGCAGAGCGCTTTGAGATGCTGAAAATTGTTTTATGAATGCAGGGTATTAATAATATTAGTGTAGTTACCATAGAAGAGGAAGGTGATTTAGTGCTATTTGTGTCTGAGATTTGCCATGCACAAAAATGATGCCATTACCATAATGAAGAAGGGAAAAAAAAAAAAAAACCAACAATCATCCAAGATTTATTTGTAGCAAAAGGTGGCAAGGTGTCCTCACAAGCGACCTCTTCCGTGTCCCTTGTGCGTACACCAGAGCAGTCCCAGCAGACCCCACTAAAGACCCAAGCCCCACTGGGCCAAGCACTGCACAGGCACTTGCAAGGGAGAAACTGCTACAACGAGCTGATAAAAGGCAGATACAGGGGAAGAGCGAACACACTGCACCACCTTTCAGCAGCGCTCTGCTCTCCAGGTCCTTCCCAAGACTACTGAGCTGAGATAAACACCGGCATGATAGCTCCCAGCCCCGAGCGTCCCCTCTGCTCCTGCTCACTGTCCTTGACATCTCTCCAAGAGGTTTCAGAAGCCATCTGGTGAACAGATACGGGTACAGAGAGCCGCCTATTTTTGGTCAGTCTGCGGCAAGAATTTCACCAAGAAATCAAACGGCACAGAGTGCGGGTCTGGTGGGTGCCCGCACCCTGGGGGGATGCGCAGCAGGGCTGCGGGTGGGCTGTGGGTGCAGGGAGGGGTGCAGGACCGGTTACAGCTCGGCAGCTGCTTGCAGGGGGGCCCCCCAAACAGCACAGCTCTCATTAAAGCAGCTCCAGCTTGCGGGAACATCTACTAAAGGTTGATCCCGAAATGAAAATCAACCCACATTGCAAAAATGGGAGACGGCGCTCTGACCACAAAAACCCTAACAGCTTGCTGAAAGTTGGAGCAAACCACTGGGATGAATCAGCTGGGGAAGTTTGCCCATCAATAACTGATAGCAAAAGAAAGTTAAGCCACAAGATCTGTCTCCTGTTAGCCAGATGCTTCAGCCCGTGGCCTGGGGACTGTACAGCAACGAGAGGAAATGTGAGCACAAATCATATCACAGGGGAGCAGCGAGCCATTATTTATCAAAGCAGAGTGAACAAATACATTTGCATCCATTAATAGCTCCATGATCAATTACTGATAAGAACAAACTGCTCCATCCTTCTTGATCACTGAAAGCTCAATGCTAATTTGGTCGATGGCATATTTCAGCTAATGAAGCCAACCAAATATGAATCAACCAACCCAGGGAAATAATCATGCCTAAACTTACAGCGGAAAAGAAATAAGCCCCCCTCTTCCCAATACACTAAATTGATCATCTGTCAGATTCAAGGAGGTCCACTGGAGGTAAGGGGATATGGCAACATCTCCCGATAGCTAACGGTAGCAGAGAAACAGCCTCTTTCTTAATTATCTCCTGTGGGAAGACAGAGTAAAACAGTGCTGTAGTAAACACTTAAAAACTACGCACGTTAATTTGTGCCGGCTGCTGCCTTTGTATTTTGGAACAAGTTGGACATTTTTTTTTTTTAATTGCTTGATGAAGTGTCCCATCAATCCTGTCAACACAAATAATGCCACTAAATAATGGATGCCCACATGCCACCCAAACGGCAGGCCTGCCAATTAGAGCCTGCAAACAGATGCAAAGGTGCAGGGGCAGAGCGGTGGGCAAGAGGCAACCTCTCCTCCACCCACTTCCAGTTCCCCGCGCCAGAAAGGAGACAGGCTGGTGCCAAACCGTGCCTGTCACCGCAGCATCTGGTGCCGATCAAGCACTTGGCAGCGCTTCCCCCGGACCCTCCCCAGCTTCCCCACGGACCAGGTTTTAGACGACGATGGGACTGGATGTCCTGCCAGAAAGACAAATGTCTGCACGCTGCTCTCCCACCCTCTCCCCAGCTCAGCGGGGACCTGGGGTGGGGGACACCCAAAAGACGTGTCCCCAGCTACAGTTAGCCACGTTGCAGCTTGTAGCTGAGCTCCATGCGGTGGAAACTGGCCCGATCCCAGCCACAAACCTCACTGCCCAGTGAGGCTCATGACAAACACAAAAAAAGTTGGGGGGAAAGGATGTAAAGAGCAGATATCTTGGTAAAACCCAACAAGCTTTCTGGGTATGTTTCAGTTCTGTGCTGCTTCTGAACGCGTCCAACTGAGAGAGGATAAGTCATTAACTTGCTGTTTGTACGGCTAGATTATTCCTTATTTTGGCTGCATTACTGCAGCTAATTTTTGGCAGCGAGAACATACAGGTTTCTTGCTTTTTCAGAGAGGTAGACCAAAGCATTCTCCTTGGAAGCAGCACCAAGAATTGATTTGTCTTTCTTAGGGAGGTAATTTACTTAAATGCAATAGCAGCCCCCCACTGAATATAGGACCAGCTCATTCCAGCCTTGGATTAGTGCAGCCTGGTAAGATTAGCATGGACTCGCGGAGTGCTCGGTCCCTGGATGCACTCAGGCCAACAGGGACTGTGCGCTGGACAAAGGAGCAAGCCTCAGACCAAAAGGGTGTTGTGCAATAAGTGCTGGTATGTTGTCTTAAAAATAAGCGTGGAGTCCAGAGCGCAGTGGGGCCGGTTCACCCACCTCCTCCCTCTTCATCCCCTGGGTCACTGCCGGAAGGCATCTTCCTTGCAACCGAGCACCTGCGTTGTTTCAGGACGCTCCTTCCAACAGACTAAATCCCAAATGAGAGCGACCCAAACCCTTCAGGTTTTGCAGAGTTTAGCTTGACTTCGGCCTTGCAGGCTCATGCTGCGCGCAGGATGGTGCAGGTGGTCGGCGCCCGTATCCACGTGCTCAGAAGGGCAGCGCTTGGTCATCCGTGTCCTCATTTATCACAACCGTCCAAAGGCAGCCTGCGCCGAGGGCCCCAGCTCCATCTGAGGTGAACTTTCATCTGTCAGTCTCTTCCAAAAGCCCGCTGAAGCTGACGAGACAAACTCTGAATGCAGAAAGGGCTGCACCAGGCACTGGGAGAAGGCAGCCGGCGGTCGGGGTGGCCTGCAGCAAGCAGCGCTCATTAGAAATAGTGGCAGCATCCGCCCTCCTTACCTGTGCATCATGCTGTCACCCGGAGAGGAGCCCATGGACTCGCGAGTGCATGTAACAAAGATGTTGTTTAGCAGCTTGTCAGCAGCTGTAAATTGGCCGAGGAGCGGAGCCGTTTGCATTCTCCACGGGGCTTGAACTGAGAATTAAACAGTGGCAGCAACTGCTGCTGCTGCCTGATGGAGCAAATCAATTCTCTCCCTCCCTCCTTTTCCCCAGCACCTCCCCAGCCTGGATTCATCGCAGCATTGGCCACGCAGGGCAACGTTAGCCAGGCAGCCCTTCAGGGCCAGCAGGAAAAGGCAGCAAGAGATCAGGGCAATTAACCTGAAAGGCCCCTTGAGGATGGAGAAAGGAGGCGGCTGGGGTAAAATTCAGGATCTGAGCCCTCCATCTGTCCGCATGCTGCTTTAATTGATCTGGGAGTCAATCAAACCAACAGCAGCTTTTACTCAGCTAATCCGAACTCTGTGCAAAGCAAGAAAACGCAGGGCGAAAGGGCAGAATGGGATCCTCCAGCATCCCTGCCCATCACAGATGAAAGGTCTGACACGGGTAACAAATCAATCAGTGGAAAGGGAAGGCAGGGCAGGACAGCAAGGCATCCCGCACTCATCGCTGGCTGACTATGTGGTATGTTGAGACCAGGTTTATAATGATGGAGAAATTCAAAGACACCTCTGCACCTGATCTGATTAGGAGCATCCTACTACACAGCCAGTGCTCAGCACCACCGCTCAGTGATTAAGCACCTTCGTAAGTGACCCAGCAGGTCTGGAGCTGCTGTCCCTGGGGTGAGCCATACCCCTTCACCCTCTCTCCAGCCAGATCCGATGGCTATTTCCTCGGCCAAAAAGTAATTAGGAGGAATAGTTTGTAAAGGCGGGCCATCAATAACCCACCTTAAAACGGTGACGCGTGGGAACCAGGCAGTCCATCACGAGGCGGTGACGGATCACCCGGCCAGCAGACCACAGAAAGAGGAGTCCTCCGGCACATTAATCATCCCCAATCCCAGGATAACCCTGGAGACCTTGCCAAACATCAGCAACACTTGCCTTCACCCCTGCTGCTTGCTGCTTCTCTTCCCTTTGCTTTTTTCCTCATCCTCAATTTCCACTTTCCTCATCTCCCACACATTGGAGCCCCCCAGTGTCTCCCCAGCCCCTTTAGCAAACAGGAGCAACAGATCCAGGCGGGAAGAGCCGGGGGTGCTGCCCACAGCCCTGCTATTTCCACATCATTCAGGTGCCCCGGTGCTCACCCCGGCCCTAGCTCAGCGCCCTATCCGGTGCTGAACACCGTACGCATCCTCGCCCCGGCAGAACCACGCAGATCCGCTGCCACCCTCCCACCCTTCCCCACCCCACACGCGTGCTGTTACAGTGCAAACGCAGCGGGCTGTGCGCCCGCCAGCACCCGCCCGTGCTTTTTTGCCGAGGTGGCCGCCTGCCGATGCCCCTCCGCTTGGAGGGGCTGCCTTTCCCCAGTGCCCCGCCGCTCCCAGAGCCAACAGTCTCACCGCGTACAGAAGCGTAATTAGTTTAGCATGGTTGACTTCTGCACGGCAACATCTGTTTTGCATGGGCAAGGGAAAAAGGAGGGAAGTAGTAAACATCATCTTTATTTTAGAAGGAAGAAAAACATTAAAAGCCTCTGCACTGCCCTTTCCAAAGCCCTCTGGCTTTCTGATTTCTCTTCAGAAGACAATTCTGTTATTGCAACCGGCTCCAGGGAGCTGTTTTGTGCTTGTGAGTGGTGCACATGCAGAGAAATTACGCTTCTCCTGAAGAGCTCTTACGTGCACAGAGATGCTCTGTCAGTGCCCAGCCTGGACGATTAACCCCAGGCTTTGGCTCTCCCATTCAGTCTGAGACGGTCTGCAGAGGCGTCTGCTTTCCTCCTGCTTCAGGGAACAGGGAGTGCGAGACCGAGACGCTTCCCCTCTCGTTTTCTTCTCCTCTGTATGGAAAGGTCAGCCCCAGCCCTGCCGAAACTGTGCAAGGCTGCCCGGAGACTGCTGACAGGGGATGGGGTGGGAGGAATGAGGCTGCGTCCATCTTTCGTAAAAGAAGCTGTTTTGCCACCTCGCGCTCTCACTGAGCGTGGGAAAAAATGCCGCTGGATAATGACCTGCTGATGATACTTCCCAGTCTGAGGGTCTTTCAATGCACCCCCAGGCGCCAGCTGGAGTCAGAGCGGGGAAAGCTTTGGAAAATTCTTATCTACAAAGTAGTGTTTGTGCCTGCACAACTCTGGATCTGAGGGGATGCTTTCTAAGGACAGGGACAGATGTTCAGGCAGAAAGCAGCTGTCTGCACATGCTACCTCTGCCCAGATGTTTGCCAGTCCCCTTTGGCAAGGGGCCAGCCCAAAAACCAGGACACGACCGTGCCTTGCTGCCTGGCACACCTCCACATCAACACTGCATCCCTCATCCCTGCAGGGAGTCTCCTTAGCTTGCACAGGACTCAGCCTCAAGTCTGGGAACCTCTAATCAGGGAGGGCTGTTATAATAACTGTGGGTTATTACAAGATGAAAGGTTATGTAAAAAATGTAATGGCCGTGGCTGTACCCTCTGCGTATAACCACCACTCCTGTAACCAGAGCAGTAGGCAGAGCTTCTGACCTCATGGGGAAACATCAGGTTTAGAGCTTGTGCTGGGGCTATTTCCTTCCCAGAGGAAACCTGTGCCTCACTGAAAATAAACCACCCCAGCAGCAGCAGATATAGGCCTGTATTCTGCAATGGGATTCCTATCAGCTTTAACCTTATCCCTCAGCCTTACCACATACCCTCCACATGTGCCGCCTCCTCCTCAGAGACCACCTCTGCAAACTCTGCCGTGCAGCTCTGCCTTTGCTTTTCAGTGGGTGCATCAGCACCGAGAAGGTTTTGGGGGAGGCTGCAAGCCCAAAGCGAGGGGCTGGGTCAGGCACCAGGTGATGGCTTACGCCCTGGTATGAACCCTGGGACTTCGGGAGAGTTTGGGGCTCTGTCTCGGCTGGGGGATGCTCTCTCGCTCTGGGCCGTGCTCCCAGCACGGGCACTGGGAACATCCTGTTTTACCATTACTGGGTGACAAAGATTAGACAGTATTAGAGGGGATAGCTTGGCAGAGCAAGTCTTTGAAGCCCAGATTAGCACCAGTGGGTTATCTCCGCTCAGTTCTTAGGGCTAGGATGAGAAGAACAATTAGATCATTAGCGATCCTCTCTAATTGTGCCATGATGAAAGGAGTAATCAATGCCTGATGCCTCCTCTGCACCAGCCGCAGGGGACGGGCTGCTCTCTGCTCAGATCTTTGCCTCCCTGGAGCACAGACCAGCTTTGTCGGGTTTGCTCTGCAGCAGCTACTCTGCCCCCAGATTTTGGCATGCAGGGGCGCAGGCTGGTGCTATTCCTCTCCCTGTTTCCTTCAGCCTGGAAGAGGTAAAGCAACTCTTCATCTCCATCGCAGGAGGAAATTCCCAGGAGAAGAATTTGAGGAAGAAACCGCTTCTTTTGTTGTTGCTACAACATTTGGTACCAATCTTCTCCCTTTCCAGGGAGAATCAACTGTCTCTCGTTCAGGTTTCTGGCCCGATAATATCACAGCACAGACTACAGAAAGGTTACAGCGGCACCGGCACGTGCTCAATACGAAACGCCGTCCGGGAGCGGGATATGTGACAGCTGCTGCCTACAGCTGCTGCCAGCCACCGAGAGCATCTCTAAAAGCAAAGGCACAGCAAGATAAAAGTTATTACAAGGCTTAGAGCAACATAGTATTTCCATGTGCCTCTCACTTAAACGGCTGTTTGGCTGAACCGCAGAGCCGGTGCTGCCTGTCTGTGCCGTACTGGGAGGGACGGGCATGGGCTGGAAAGGCAGCCCCGCGCCTCAAGGAGACACCCAGCTCCTCCGGCTCTTTGCTTTCCTCCCCGCTTTGGAAAGCAGGGGCCGAGTGGTCAGAATTGCAAAAGTCTAAGCAAGGGTAAGATTGTTGGGCCGCTAAAGACGACATCTAAATGGAGAACGGGGTTGTGCGTATAAAAATCCGCTCTTGTTGCGAGTGGGTTCTCAGGACTGCCCGGGTGATGCTCCTCCGCGAGGCAGGAGCAGCAGTGCCTGGCCACGGCTTTCCACAGAAACATCCTCCAAAAGAAATCACAGACATTAAACCACACGACAATCCCACATCCAAACCAGCACTCCGCACACGTCCCAAATCTGAGCCAACATTCACCAGGCAAACACAACCTAGCTTGTAAAGCCTTGCCAAATCCCACCGTCCTCGAGCAGGGCGCTCCTGGATTGTGGGAAAGACGGGAGGCAAAGTCCCAAAGTCTGGCTGGAGAGGGGATTTTCACCACTTAAGCCTGTCCTGGTCCATGCAGCTCCGAGTCAGTTGGCAGATTTCCACCTCAGCAGCTTCAAGTGTATTTTCAGAGGGAGACAGCCCTCGTCCTTTTGCATGACTGACTCCTGCCATCTAGTGCTGTTCGGCAGCCCCGGCTCCCCACAAACCCCGGCTCCCCACAAACCCCACAGCAAGGCCAAAGGCCAAGTGTGAAAACTCACCAGGGAGCCGGGGAAATGGCTCTTTCCAATGAGTCATGACACAGGCTGGGGCTTGGGGGGGGGGGGGGGGGGGGGAAACAAAAAAAAATAAAA
>JAVKLA010000049.1:16108007-16129859 GCA_034782735.1 Sagittarius serpentarius | reverse complement strand
CCCCCCCCCCCCCAAGAACCAAAACATCTAAGAAGAGCCCAGAGAAGGTCAGACGGGAGAGCAGGGGTCAGAGGAAGAGGGTCTTGGCGATGCCGTAAGGGGGGATGGAGAACAAGGGCTCTTCTTTGGTGGCTGCTTCTCAGTGCCCAGCACAGCTCGAAGGCAGAGGCTACACCGACCCACAAAATCAGCCTGGGTGACCTCCCGGAGAGGATGTTTGATGCAGAAGCTGCACACGTGCCGAGGAAAGCCAGGCGCCGGCAGCCCAGGGCAGGCTGTCCTTGGAATTAAGAGCCCTTACATGGGGCTGGGGCCAGAGGGGTTACAAACGCGGAGTGTGAGCAGCCCCCGGCTGCTCCGTGCTCCCGCCCAGCCCCGCTGCTTTGTGCCCTTGCAAGCTCACACTCACACGGACACGGCTCTGGCATTGCAGGTGGGGTCACACACGTGTTGCGGGCAGGAACGGCCACAGCCCTTTGTCCAGGTCCCATCTCTGCGCCGTGCAGCTCTGCTCACCTCTCCCCATTCACCCCAAACCCACGCAGAATCCCTTTCTGCAAAACCAGGCAAATCTATCAGTCATTCATCTGCAAATGCATCACCGGGACCAAGAGGTCTGTGCTAGGAAGCCATACTTGCAGGGCTCGGGGGGGTGGGGGGGGGGTCTCACACCACCTGCACCCCACTAACTTCCCAGCTGGGTCCCTTCCAGCCCTCGGGGCTGCTCACCTCCATCCCAGCTTCGCTTCCCACCACCGACACCCAGGCAGAGCCTTTCTCCAAGTGCTTTTACTATAATAAGCGGAACTATTAGGCAAATTTGTTATTGACTGTTTCATATTAGACTACTTTTTTTGTACTTTCATGGCAACACAACTAATAAAAATGCACTTTATCTTTCTGGATTTATGGGTTCGTAAAGCTGCTTTCATGTACCTCAGGGAATCAGGGGATTAGAGCTGTATTAAACATCTCCAGTGAAAATGCCACTCAGGTGAAAAGGGGGAGGGAAAGAGGGGGAATTCAAGGGCAAGGAACGAGCAGAAGCAAACTTGGCAAAAAATATGGTTTTAATATATTATCTAAAGAATAAAAACCTCATAAAAAAAGTTATCACCAGGCGGGAGGAATTCATAATACCACTGCTTGTGAATTCTGCCTGGGAACTTCCTCCGGAGATGAGAGTCATTAAGTAAAAGCGAGATACCACCGCGCAGCCTACCTGGACAGAGAGGGAGGGAAGGAAGGAAAAGGCAGGGGGAAACTCTCATTAACACGAATCACTCCTCCCTCCACGAAGAAATTAATATATTTCAAAAGCAGGAGATATTTCCAGCCACGGCAGGAAATATTTCCCAGGCAGCAGGAGGGCACTTTGGGGACGCAGGTTTGCGTTGCTCCAGGCAGGGCTGGAAGAAGGACAGCAGGAGCGGAGAGAAGGGAGCACCATGCACAGCAATGAGAAACGAATGCAGGTACCACCGGGTATTACCCATAGCTACGGTTTATGTGAAGTCTGCAGTCTTATCTCTGAAGTCTTGTTTTGTACCTGAGATAATCTCACTATTGGAAATTATCATCTCCTTCCAGATATTTAAGACCTTTGGCCAAAAATGTCAAAATAAAACAAAACCTTTGAGGAAGTTAATTTTGTTAAAGTCATCTTTTCAATAAGCAATCCCTTTTACTGGAAAGTCATCAATGCTGAGTTATCTGCACCAAGCCCTTGGTTTCAGCCAAACTACTTCTCCACTCTGGTTAAAGCATTTCAAGCCTTGTCCCTGCAGCTGGTGATCTAATCACCAGTCCAGCAGAGTTAGTCCCGCTCATGGCGGTATGAGAGCAGAACCCCCAGCACTCACTACAAAGTGCTTTAGGATCCGTTACCACCAGAGTTAAGCTATTAAGTTCTACTTTTCAATGAGTTTTAGCAAAAGGAGAAAATTAGTATTTTTCTTCCGTCCACTTACATCCGTCACTTCCAGGCCTGAACCTCTCCGGTGACACAGACCTGCTCTCCCACGCAAGTTGTCCGTGTCCCCGCCCCGGCCCTGCGGTCACCCCCAGAGCAGAGACAGCCTCTGCATTTGATGCTGCATTTTCTCTTCCTTTTCCTTTGGCAAAGGGCCTTTGGAGAAGTTGCCCACAATAAACACACGCTTGATTTACAAACACCTCACTTGAGACATCTGAAGAGAGGGGTATATCTCGCTGTAATTAATCCTCCGAGGGCACTAATGGCATAGGCAGCGCTGCTGGCGTTAAGTCTGTTGCTACTAAACAGCTTGTGTTATCTAAGGAACCAACATGTTTCACACCCAATAAACATCCCTGGTGATGAGTGCTGCAAACCAGACTGTAAATCTGCCCCCACCTCCCCGCACACACGTGGACAGGCACACGGGGGTGCTCCCCAAAGCAGCCCTCCTTCCCACAGCCCTCCTCTTTAACCAGCCTTGGCTTTTTACTTCAGCTCTCCGTCCAGGGAGGGGTTCGTTTTGCTGCAAGCTCCTTAGGACGGGACCCACCTCCATGGTTCAGTCTCAGTTACAGGCTGCTTGTCCCCAGCATGCTGATTAATTATGCATAAAAATCACTGCTCCGCTGCCAGCGCAGATGTCCCCAGTGGCTGAAGCAGTTTGGTTCTGTACAGCAACATATTTTTTTCCCCAAATTCATACCTAGCCAGAAACAAGCACCACTTTATTTAAGCATCCCTGGATTCAGACGCCCTGTGGCTGCAGATGCTTCTACTTTGGTGCCAGGATATTCCCCCAACCAGCCAGTACATCAGCAGTGATTTAAGCCAAGCTCCAGCCTGGGCTTCCCGAACACTGCCCTCCTTCAAACGTCTGCAGGCACGGTGGATGCTTGCAGAGATTTCCACCAGAGTCGAGCTAAGGCTCAGCAGACCCTTTATAATCCTCAGCCAGGTGCTTTCCTTCAGCTTCACCCAAGAGAAGCATCGTCCCTGCACGACAAAAGCTGTCCCTGCGGGCCGCAGGACACAGCAGGATCCCCAGCCCCACCGTGTGCTGTGATCTCCCTGGGAGCCACCGCTCCCGCGTCTGGAGAAAACTCCCTCCTCTGGTCTCTTTTTGAGACGGATCAAAAAGAAAAGACCATATTATACTTAAAACCCATGATATAATAATAACAAGCCCTGTGATGATGAAAAGAGAAAACAGTAATATGAAATACCAGGTGAAAAACATCCTGTCTTATCTCAGTTTATATTACTTATGTTTATGACAGCACTATCATACCAGCCACAATAAGATGAACGATAGGATAGATCAGTAAATATTATCTTCCTCCTGCAGGAAGAGAGCGAGTCCCAGAGGCGTTTAAGCAGTTTGCCAAGCCCCAAAAGTGACAAAATCTAATACAGGCTTTGTGAGAAGAGGTTCCCAGAGCCCCCCCGCTGCATCCAGCTCCCCCACAACACGCATGGTTACAGCTCTGTGCTTTAGAGCACAAGAAATATAGGCTCAGGCAGTGGGTCACAACAGCCATTTACATTGCTGCTGTCCAGTATTATTATTTTTCATTCATCTGCTCCCTACCTATACAGTCTTGCCTGTCCCTCCTGTAAGAACCAGACGGTGCAAAGCAAGGCGTCTTCCTCCAGCGCTTCCAGGAGGGGCCAGCTGTTTAAATACCTTTATTAAAGCAGATCCTGAGCTCCTTAGGTCAGGAATTGTGTCTTTTCATGTTTATGTACAGTCTTGCCCCGCTGGGTTGTTGAAAAAGCAAATTCAAAGTGGTCTGCAGCACCGAGTACCATCCGAGCTCCGAGCTGGATCCCACCTCTCCCTGATGCGGGGAAGAGCCGAGCACATTTCGGAGACCGCAGGGAGGGCATCGCCTGTGGCAGTTGCACCAGAGCAACTGTATTAAATCAAGGGAGAGCTTGGCAGCTGCTGGAAACAGGGATCTATTTTAATGGTGCGGTGTTTTACACCAAGAGCCCGACTCGGATACATCAGAGTTACACGTACTTATACATGGACAAAAAGCATAGGGGATTAAAAAGCTCTAGAGCGTTACTTTTCCATAAAAACCATCTGGGATGGTTTCACACGCTAGTGAAAGAGGCAGACAAATGTCAAATGCAGTGAGAAAAATTGGAATATGCAAATGATTTTCACCAACTCTAGGCAATCAGCCACGGTGCTGCTCACACCACAGTTCTGCTCAACTTCCAAAATAGTTTTCTTGAGTCTCATTTTCTTTCCGCAATTACCTTTTCTTTCTAACAATCAGATACTTGCAAACAACCATCCAGAGGACTCAGGGAAGAGTTATACTAAATGCAGGAATGTAATAAGAAAAGTCTTGTTAAAATAATACATTACCTTTCAGATATGTGCAATACCACTGAGAAAGTTTTGAATTTGGCAACACACACATTGCAGGATTATAGAAAAATCAAATTTTGCTCTCCAGATTACCAGGGTATCACCAGACAGAAACCCTTAGTGTGTACGTACTATTTTATAGCCCAATTACCTCGGTAATACCTTTCCTCCGGACACACGCATTTAACCATTTCAGAAGCCTTAAAATTACACGCAGTTACAAATACATTAGGTAAAGACACAGCTGTGTTTAGGGATTTTGGTAGTGATGTGCGTTTTAAGTACAACTCTTAAATGTTTTCTCACCAGATGGAATTTCTCTGCATTGCCAGGTAGGAGGGTTTTACTGATCATTATTTTAACTAACATCGAACCTATTGAAGCTGTTGGCTGAATCCCTCGCTGTTTTAACATACGCTCCAGCTCATTCCCATCCATCGCCCTCTGCTTCAGTGGCACGACTTCGCGCGCACCCAACCCTCGGCTGCCTTCGCTGCAACAAATGCTCCGACCTTCAGCCTCCTCTCAGCCCTGTGTTTCCCCTGGTCACCTCTTTTGGGAGATGCTTTTCCTGCCATCTTCATTTCTTTTTTTTTTTTTTTTTTTGTCTCCTTTCCTAAGCAGGCCAGTGAACGCTTCCACTATTGACTTTTAATCATGGGTCTTGAAAGCTTTATGTGAGCGTTAAACCTCTGTCGGTGCTAATAAAACCACGGAGCTGGAAATATTTGCCATTGGGAGGGCGACTACAGAGAGAAGGAGGAGGGAAGGAGAGCTGGGGAGACCCAGAGGACAACGCTCTGAAGGGAAGATAAAGACAATGGAAACCTTGAGAGTTGGTTTTCTGTAGCTGGCAGGGAACTCGCCTGCAATTTTCAGGCGAGACAGGAGGACTCCTGCCTCCGGGAGTTTCCTCTGTCAGCTTCCCAGGTGGCAGCGGAGGCTCTGCTGGCTTCTCCTGCATTAGAAGCACTGCCGGTGTCTCCTGGAGATGCTTGAACAATTCTGTTTAGAAAGAGTCTCACTCAATGTCACATAACTCCCCCCTTCCTCTGCTTCAAAAGAGAGAGGGAGAGGGCAGGTTGCTGATTTTCAGCAAACACGGAGGATTCCTCCCTTTCGGAGGACGGCTGCCCACTGGTAACTCCCACCGCCTGCCGGAGCCCTTCCTTTTTCCTACAGAAACTCTTCTGCCTGGTTTCAGATACTCTCCCCACACCCCGCCAGGCACCGGTGCTTGCTTCCTTCCGTGCTTTCGGGGAGGATAAGACTCTCAAACTGCAACAGCAACCTTCACCCTGAGATTTCAGCATCTTTAACAACTGCAGGGGGATGGCCACCACTGTGCAGAAAGCCATCCCAGGGACTTTAAACCCAAAGCGTCCCGCAGCCACTGAGCAGAGCTCCTCCTTGCACGGCTGTAGTAGCAGCTACCACCAGACGCAGCTCCCAAACACAGCCCTAGCAGAAGCAGCAGAGCTTCATTACGATGTGCCACTCTTCAACTAAGTACTCACCCGAATGGTGATGGGGATTGGAGAGGAGAGGGTTAGGAGCACCTGGGCTGCCACACTTACATATTAATATGAAAAACATCTTGCTGATAACTTTTTCTCATTATTTCCATGTTATTGTAATTTCATGCAAACTTCTCCTTTCCAACACCGCTCCTGACTGCCACTACACTTGTTCTGAGCTGGGTCTGGCCCCCAGCAATGCTAATAATGGCTTCCGGATCATTTTCATTCATTTTGTGTTTCACTCACAGTACTTCATGTGACTTATGTATCCCCCGAAGCTCATATTTCTATTTGAATTGCAGGGCAAGTAGCGGGTTTTAACATTCTGACTGCACACACATTCTCCCTTCCCTCAAAATGAAAGATCATTTGAACTTTGAATTGCATTAGCATGACATTTTTCTACTAAATTACCCTGGCTGCACTCAGTCTGAAAAGAAACAAACCCCTTTTAACTTTGTGTAGTTTATGCAGATGTCTAAACACCACAGGCAACTCACAGGGGAGAGGAGGGGAGAGGTCTGCAGCAACGCTTGGCATCCTCACCCCAGAAGAGGCAAAGTCCATCTGTGAGCCCTCCAGATCTGAGCCGGGATCTACCTGATCCCTTTCCAGGACGGACTGGGAGCACCGCGGTCTGAACCTCAGTCACTGACTCATCAGCTGCCAGCAGCGCCGGCTCCGTGCGGCTGGGACGGCTTCGGCTTCGCGCCTACAGCCGCGAGGACAACACACCACCTCCTGCCGACCATCCACCCACCCACCCCTGCCCTTGCACACCCCGACATCCCTCCTCCTGGCCACTGCCAGAAGATGGATGTAAGAAGCACTAGTATTTTGAGACCCAGTTTTCAAAGCCCACCCCACGGGCTGCGTCTCTTTGGTGGTAAAAAATGTCCCCGCTCCCTGCTTCGGGAGGCTTTCGTCTTGCAGGGTGCCAGATCCTGCTCAGATCCAAGGGGGTTTTTTCGTTGGGTTTTTTTGTGTTGTTTTGTTGTTGGGGTTTGGGGTTGTGGGGGGTTTTTTTGTTTTTTTGTTTTTTTTTTTTTGTTTGTTTGGTTTTGTTTTTTTTTTTTAAGACAACCACGTGGTATCAACAGGTGACAAATATTTTGGGCCTGGAGAAACACTTCAACTGCCTGTGCCATCACAGCTTGCCCCTCGACTCACAGCCTGGTTTATCCCCCCCATTCACCCAACCTCATCAGTGCTTTGATCCAAGTGACTCATGCACTTGACCACCGCTTTTTATATTATGAGACACTTTTCCACGCCCAAACTGGCTCCTCTCAGGATGAATCTCCTGGCTCTGTAGACCTCTGCCTCTCACATTTACAGGCAATGCATTTCCATCTGAAGAGGAATTTAAAAACTATTAGTCAGGGAAGACAGCAGATAGTAACTATAGCAATGCATCAATCACAGCACAGTAATTACACACCACTGGGTTGCCTGTAAAAGCTGGTCTACCTGGCAGAAAATGGCAGTAATCAGCCTATTGGCAGCAGACAATACAGCATCATTTGTAATTCTTATGGCTGCATGTTCTTCATTTCACAGGGGTTGGATGCTAATCAATGAGTTGCCATGGTTACCCGACATCCCTGACCATCAATACACAATGAGATGCAAGGAAATTAGAGGGGGTTTTAGTCACCACTGCTGGGGGGGAGTTGGGGGACTGGCTGGCTTTAACCTCCCCTCCACGCTGTGCCCACAGGTTGGAAGCTCTGAACTTGGGCAGATGGCTTGAACCATCCTGGCTTCTCCTCGGTGACCAAGGTGACGCAGCCAGAAGAAAACAACTTTCTGCTCTGAACACCACGGCCACCTCCCAGCCCTGTGCACTGAAGAGGTTCCCTAGAAGAGGATGAGGAGTAGCAGAGCTGCAGTGCGTCGCCACAGAAAGACAAGGGGTATCTCCTAACGGGGAGCAAGGCGCGGTCTCTAGCCCATGAGCCGACAGTGCAGACATGGCAAACAGACTGAGGCTGAGAAACGGAGGAGCTGGCAGTCCGATGATATGGCCAAGGTCACGCGAGGAACCCGCAGCAGAACGCAGCACAAGCTGTCCGGTGAGATGGGCAGAGGCTGCCCGCGGTGACTGCCAGCCCGTAGGCTTGGCCAAGGTCAGAAAGCAAAACCTGTCCCAGTGCCAGAGGTGTTTCATGCTAGCCAAGTTTGTCTTCCCAGGAATAGCAAGTTTTTTTGCTAATAACCTAATTACTTTAATATGCATCAGTATTAAAAAAAAAAAAGAAAATGACATTTGATGTTTGCAAAATTTAAGTCTAGTTATGAATCAATTTCTTAGATTGTTCTTATTAAAGCAATTAAATTACCTGTTGTGGGCTGGAATCTCCTGAGAAAACATGAGAGTTTTTCCTCTCCCTAGGGGTTTCAGGGAGTCACAGCTCTGGGGACCCAGCATGAGACATGCCAAGGGCACGGTTGGCCATGCAGTGGCAGGGCAAGGGGCTCAGGGGTCCTGGGCTTCACAGCAAGCTCCCGGGAGCCACCTGCTCTGCTGCAGCAGCTCAGCCCTTTTTAATTGAAGGGCCACCTAAGCTTTTTCAAGAAACCCTCTCAATAGCAGCTAGCCTTTTCCAAAACCATCCAAGGATTATTGTCTGCAGCGTTGCCTTTGTGTTTCGTTTAATAACCACATAAAAGGTAGGCTGAACCTCAAATGCTCATTCTGTTTGTCTCCATTCCCTCCCTCTTTGCTTGAATGCACAGGCACATCCACAACGATTTAAGAGATAAACATCCACAGGGAATTCACAGACCAACCACGCCAAGTTTCATGCATGAAACGAGAGAGAGCAGGACAGACAAGGCACTGAGGGGCACCCCGACTGCTGATTACAGGAGGACCCAGGTTTTAGGACTAGCAGCTCCCGGCCCAGCACTGGGAGAGTGCGAAGCCCAACGTCCAGAGCAGATTGCAAAAGTAAAGAGAGGAAGTATTTTTAATTGCACTCTGGTTTTAGGATTGATGGTCCCGTTTTCTGTGCCATCACTTCTCAGCTAATACGGAGGGCGAGATCCAAGGACCTGCTTGCCACCAACAGGCAGGAGAAAACCAGACAGCAAAGCCCAGCACAGGCTGTTGCTGCTTTATAATCACCCAGTCCAAACTATTCACATGCAAAATGCATGAGCTCCGTCTATTAGCAGTGCCGTTCTCAGGTGGCTCTCAGCAGGCCCCTTGGCATGGAACGAGGTTTGTTGACGTGAAATAACACACACTGTAAACACATTTTAGTATGCATGAGGAGTCGGGCCAAAACCACTCCAGATCGAGGCCAGGACAGGAGGAGGAGGCTGGCCAGGCCTCCCCTCATAGCCCCAGCCACCAGATACGCAACCACTCATCTCTGCCGCTTTCCAGGTATCTGCTCTCCCCTTGAGAGGCTGCGGACACCAAGGCCCTTTCCCCTGGCTTAAGCAGAACCTCTCAGCTGCCGCGTGCTTCAAAATGGGATTGTTCTTCCCTCCCCTACAGCAGGACTTTCCCAGGGGAACATAGGTCCCAGAGCCTCAAAACCCTACAAAAACCACCAAGAAAAAAACGGAAAGGCGCAGTCGTACGGGGTCTCAGCGCCGGCCGTGTTCCCATTCACCCACCACGCAAGCCCACCCCTTCGTTCTTCGCACAGAACCACTTTTGCTCTGCTCTCCAGCGCCCAAGGCGTTTCCCCCCCTCAGCTGTCCCCAGGGAACAGCCCCATGGGGCTATCCTGCCCTGTCCCAGCACCCTGCCCTGGGGTGACACACGCGCGCGCACACTTGGAAGGGAAACAACTTCTTCCTTGCACTTCTGGTCTTGTTTTACTGTTGTTCTTTTCAGAGTGAGACTGCAGACGAGGGAAAGCCGGCATTAGGGACCTTTGCAAACAGCACCAGCAGCCTCTTGTGGGCAAGGCGAGTCCTGCAGCTGCCGGCACCCAAGCCGGGGCTGCGGGTCCCCGCGCAAGATGTCCCATTGCTCCCCCAAAGAGGGGGAACGCTTGGGTAAGGAGACGCAGCACGATCAAGCCTTCAGCTCTCTCTCCGTCAAGGTATAAAAGTAAAAATGCTTGTCCAGAGGTGGGATGCTAGCGGGCCATGCTCACCTCTGGAATCTCGCCTCAATAAACCCTTTAAGGCCACACTCGCCGCCCCCGACTACATTGTGCCTCTGCTCAGTGCACAGATCTAATAGAATTAGCCAGGAATTACATGTAAAAGACATTACATTACAATGGCTTCACCTGACAAAATTACGTGGTGACTAAGCGATTAAATCAGCTTTCCCTACCTATTGCACTGTCTAGGCTGAGTGCTGACTTCAAGTCACACTCTGCATAGATAAGCCAGAGCTTATCTCGTCAGCAATCCTGTTTTCTCCTCCAGTGTCTCCCACTCAGGCACGCACAGCCATGATTTTATCTCACAGTACACAACAAGGACCACTCAAACCAGATGCCACTCAGCTTGCTTCAGGCTAACCTGGGATTTACTTAGAACACTGTCATTAACCTGCCTCTGCTTAACACACACAGTATAGATAGAGGAGATAGCCCACAAGTACGTTAAGGACTAAGTAGACAAGAAGGGAGAAAACATTTTGCCCCAGACCATCCAAACCCAAGAACTATGCCAAAGCCAGCAGCATAATCTTCTCAGCTCGCAGCAAGCACAAAGTTGCTAAATCCCACTCCCTCCCCAGCAAAATCCTGTCTGTTCTCTCCTCTACAGCCCCACATAATCATCCCTTCAGCTTCCTAATGCAGCTTTTTAAGTACGACGGACCTCCCAAGAGGATACAAATCTTTATCGCAGGGTGAGCAATAATTAAAGTTTTTATGGAAAGGCCCGAGACGACTGGAGCCGATGAGACATCCAGCCCAAAGCACAGCTCTCCCAGGGCACACGGCCGCCAGCCCAGGGAGCGACAGTGCCCAGGGCTGCGCCGGCTCTTCTGCACCAGCCCCACACTGGTGTCCGTCCATCCCTGCCGCAATCCCCCGTCAGTCCCTTCTCACACAAGGTACCAGCCTTTTACCAGGTTTCTAGCAAAACAAATCTCAGCTCTGCCCCCTTCCAGGGTCTTCTCTCCATTAACCAGCTGGCTGCACAGAGCCCCCAAGTGCAAGCAAACAGGGCAAACCACCCCTCTTGCTCCAGAAACATCCCAGCCCCTCGTGCTTCTCAGAAACAAATGGTCCCCCAAGCAGGGAGAACAGCAGACCCTTTTACCCAGGGCATTTTGTATCGCAAGTTCTCTCACACCTCCAAAAGGTGAAGAACACCAGGCTACAGGCCAGATCGCAGACTGCTGCCTGCCACATGGCTGTTCCACATCTCCCTTCCCCTTACCGCCGGAGAGCGGCCAGGAAAAGGGTTTGCATCCCTGTTTCTGCTTTACTTTTCCCTCTGGCCTGTTAATTCCTAACCAGAGAACAACACCCACACGCTCAGGTGGCTCCGTGTCTGGGGACCACTGCGTCCTGCCACAGGAACAACTACAAAGCAAGCAGCCCTGCACCCACGCCTGCTTTAACCTGGCCAGGTAACAACCCGAGCAACAGCGCCGACCGCCCGGGCACACGCACACCTACCTCTGCCACAGCTCCTCACCTTCTTGCTCTCCCACCTGCAGCCAAGCCCTCTCTCCTCCCCAGGAGCCCTTTTATGAGCTTCAGCCCACCCCGCTTGCACCACCCTTGGGTGCTCCCCAGGTGCCAGGAATTCCCTAATAGCCCTCTGCTCCAAATCAACCCTTTCAGTTCTGCTGTAGGGTACCTGCACACTCATGGCTCGGCTGTTGCAGGCATCCCCCATCTCCCAAAAAGCAGCTTTTACTCGCCTGAGCCTCCCGCCCTGAGCTGAGGGGCCCACTGCTGCTGTGACTGCTGGGGTGGGATCTTGAGGGGAAAAAATGGCATTTCCTTACAAGCTCTTGGGCCTCGAAACTGGTATCTGGGCATGGTTATCTTCGATGGATGTGCAAATCCAGGAGGTGTGTGTTGGGACGGAGCTGAGACAGGAGCCTGCAGAGCTGCTAACGGGTCGCTTGGCTGTTTGCAGCAGAGACAGCACTCCCAGCTGCAAGAGTGAGGATGGGGAAAGTGTCAAGTCTCCTGCCTCTCCCGACCAGGCTTAGCTTAAATCAACTTGAAACTGGTCTAAACTACTCTGGAGAAAAAGCAGAGAAGAAGAGCTGCTTCGAGTTTTGCCCTGATTTAGTGAAACGAGTTTATATCTGTGTTTATGGGACCTTGGTTCAATAAATCCCTGGATTACTGCTTGCGATTTTAAGTGATTTAAGTTGATTTAAGGGATTCGAATTTGCAACTGTGTGGCCAAATCGGTATTTCACACCAGGGCAAAATAAATAAACAAATCGGTGCCGTCGAGCTCTTAGACTCCACTAAAACTGATTTCACATGCACTGAATCCTGCTCCTCCCCAAAGGACGCACGGGAGGCTCTCGGAACCGAGCTGCGCTGCATCCCCCAAACTGTCCCCGTGGGGCCTTTTAACCCAGTTTAAACATCCTGTATTTGAGTTGGGATAAAACCTCATTACGAAAGCTCTCCTTTCAGCTCAGCAGTGGATGCTCCCTGTTCCACGGGGCTGTTTTCTGTCTAGTTGCAGTGGATACACCACAAATATTTCATCCCGCATGGAGAGCTGGGGTTAACCGATGCCCAAAAAGTGCCGGGAGCCCCCCCAGGAGCCTTGGCAGAGGCAGGATGCGCGGTCCAACCGTGGGTGCAGGCAAGGGTAAATGCAAGGGGGTTTTGCATGCACCAAATTAACAGATCACCAGCTCCCCTTGAAGGATGACTGCTATTGCCTCGCCTCTGCTCAGGTTTGAGGACTCCTGAACGGTGAGCTCAGGAGCGGAGACAAGGGCTGAGTCATGATTTAAAAAAAAAAACACTTCCCTAAAAATACCTCCTGGCATCCTTTCACGGCCTCCTGCCCTGCACAAACACATTGCGGTGCCCTCCAGCGCACGGCAAAATAACCCCACGTCCTCCAGTCCCAACCCAAAACTCAGCCTGGGCCGCATCAGAGCATCATTTTCGGGAAGGGGTCCCCGCGGCAGCCATGTGTTGCACAGCCCCTCTCCCCATGGCAGTGCAGCTCCCACCTGCCAGCCCAGCTGCGTCCCCCCAGGGCAGACCCCCCCCCCCATGCTGCTGGGTGCCCCCGGCTCTGCTCATCCTCCCACCAAGGGACCGACATCTCTGCAGGGGATGGGTCCACCGAGCCCCGGCCGGCCGCTCCTGCTGCCCTAATTGCGTATCTGCGAGGTGGCGAGCTGCTGTAACCACAGCCCTGGCATGCAATGAAAGCACATAAAGAAACGTATGTGATCGTTATGCAAAGGACTTGCTCCTTTATGGGGTTTGGATTACGGTTTATAATATACGAAGCTAAAAGGCAAAACGCGTTTGGTTTTTATGGGCACCATAAACACGAGCGGGGGCGCGCCTGGGAAAGAGCGGCCGGGCCAGGCGGCAGCGCGAGGGGCATCGCGTCCCCGTCGGGTTGCGGAGCAAACGATGCCGGGTGAACCCCAAAACGGGGATCTTGTCCAAGCCCCTTTGCCTCCGCTGCTGCCGACCTCATGCCACAATGTGGGAAGAAAGAGCCCCTGGGCAGCAGCATCCCACTCCTGCAACCGCAGCTCAGCCCCAGTCCCCGGGGACAGTGAGAGCAGCATGTCCCACTGCTGTCCCACATGCAGAGCAAAGGAGTGGGAGGAGGAGAAGGGGAGATGCTTCCCTATCTTTTGGGGGGGGGGATATTTCCCAGTGCATGGCTCACACGTGCCCAGGAGGCTGGGGAACCCCTGAGCTACAGAGGAGGGTGATGGTTGTGTCAGCCCAGCTGCCACGCTCACCCGCTTGGCTGCAAATCTCATCTTTTATTGTGGTAATTGCCAATGCTCCCAGCGCCGTGGAAATCAAATTACTCTGTGCAGAGATAAGGCCAAGGCCCAGCCCCACACCGGGGAGGAAGGGCATGGGGGGAAAGGAGCCCTACGGCAGCTTTTTGTCACAGGGAGGCTGGTGACGAGAAAGGGATGCGAAATATAAGGTGACCAGCTGGGGATTTAGGTGATTTTTGCAGCCTGCAGAGCAGGGCATTGCTGGTCCGGGAAATGGAGAGGACCCGACCAGTGGAAGGGCAGAATCAGTTTTTTCTTTGCCTTCGATCAAGCTCTTTCACTCCTATTTCCTCCAAGAGAAATGCTGTCACCTTCAGCCCGGTCTGAAGCTCGGGCTGCATTTCTCCTCCCTCCCCGAGCCAGGGCACATTTGGGGCCTGGGCTGCAGACTGGGATGGGTTTGGGGTCCAGGACACAGGCTGGGGCTGCATTGGCAGAGTAGGGAAAAGCATCGGTCAACATCCTGCTTCTTTCTACTCTTTCTAAGTCACAAAAACATCCAGCTCTCTGTTGCCTGACATGGCTCAGCGTCACCTCCGAAGCTCCCCGAGCCGGCCCTGCCAGCCCCCATCTTGCACCAGTTGCAGAGCTCTGCACACCTCCGGAACTGGCTGTGCTTCAGGCCTGGAAGGATTTCATAAATATTTAAGTAAAACGCTTTCAGCGTGGTAAGTGTACGGTGTGTGCTACTTACACTGAGCACCGAAACTGAAATGTATAACTGTGTGGGTACCACATCCACAGATGCCCTCTGCAACCGGTCTGCCCCCGGCTGGGTTAATGATCGCTGCTTTGCCCTGGCCGCCAACGGGGAATTTTTAATTTAAACAGCCCCTTGGAAAAGCAGGCACATATGTCTGCTCATGGAGAGATCAGCCGGCTGCTGACATGAGTTGCTCAATGATTCCCCGTGGGAGAGTCATCTCTGGCGAAAGGGGTTTGAAAACACAACGCGGGTGTTTCATGTGCGGCTGCTCGGCAGCTCCGTGTCGCCGCCACGGCCGCCCCTTCCCTCCTCCTCTTCCTCCGCGACGTCCTCCCCCAGCACAGCCCAAGGACCAGGCTCTCCCAGCCACCTCCCTCCCTGCACGGCAGGATCCCAAACATCCGAAGGGAGAAGGGGAGAAGCACCAGTCTCCGCTGTCCCAGAGCCGAGCGCAGCCTCTGCGCTGCCGTCACCCGTGGGTGCAGACCCCCGGGGCACCGCTTGCTCCCCGGCTCCGGTGCTCCCAGGAGAAGCCCCCGGCACTGCCCCTTCGCTCCCCTCTCCTGGGAAGTCCTGGCTCAGGCCAGGCTTTGCCCTGAACACCTCCACTTTCGGGTGCCCACGGCAAAGGCAGATGCAAGGGACCCCAGCCCCCGGGGGCTGCGTGGGATCCAGCTCCCTTCACAGCCCTTAGCACGGGAGCTTTTCCCGACGGCCCTGACAACAGGAGCATCTTGGCCTGATCAGAGGGAAGCTTTGCTCTGGAAGGGAGTGGAAGAGCCCCAAAAGCTTTGCTCTGAAGGGTGATGTAACCACATTTCCCTCCTCAAAGATCCAGGATGAATTATTTAGACCTGTAGCGCAGCAGCCCTGCTGAATTATTTAGGAGGATTTGGATTTGTAGGCCAATGAAGCAGAAGCAAACTGAGCTAAGCAGCACACTGAAGAGTCCCCAGAGAAAGCCAGGCCCTTTTCCCTCTTCTTTTTCCCCTGGTAAGCGGTAGAAAAGCAGCCTGTACAACATTCTGGGTGAGTCCTGGGAGGGAGGCAGAGTCAGACAAACTGCTTTTTCCAGCGGACTATTTTTTGCTGCCCAGCTGGTTGCTGGCGTGTGTGCAGGGCTGGGAGATAAGCATTGCGTAACCCAGTGAGTAATGCGGCAGAGGAGGGGAGGAGCAGGAGGAAAAGGCTGCAAGGGGGAAAACCTCTGCTCCCTCCTACCGGGTGAGAAGCCCCGCCTGAGCTCCGGGGTCAGGGTGGTACAGGGGCTTGGGATATTTCGGCTTCGCAGCCGATTTCTGTTTCTGACCCCAGACGTAATGCCCGGCTCCAGCTCCGGCCTGCAGCTTGGGACTACTCGCTCGCTCTGCCCGCCTTCGCCCGCTGAGATACCATCCATCAGCTCCCTCCGCAAATCATAGGCTGGGTTTGGAGTGCGTGACGCTCTGAAAGATAATGCATCTGAGGGTCTGTGTATGTTTGCCTTTTGTCTTGAACGCCCCGAGGAGCCAAATTTTCCAGCTTCTCTTTCTGGCCCTGAGGACTAGAAACTGTGTTTACCATCAGAACTCCCGTAACGAAATGACGCCAGGACGGTGCTTTAGAAGAATTCCTGGTTGCGTGAGATCTGGACTAGACGAGCAAGACTTCGTGGTGTGACCGGGATGTCCAGCTAACAGATACCCAGATTAGCATCGCAGATCAATACCGAGAACACGCAGCAACTTACCGCTGTTTTGCAACTCTGCCGGACAGAGGAAGCTTCTTTGTTTGTTTGACTGCGAAAGCAAACTTTGCTCTGGGGACATAGTCTGGGCTTGTCTCTATTTTAGCATCAAGCAAAGGAAAAGGCTGCAATGCTACCAAGGAGCTGAGATGTGCTCTTATCATTAATTTTAATGGGAAAGGAATGGATGAATCCCAGCGGTGGAAGAGGAAATTTCAGCCTGCCATTATAAGCTCAGATGTGATAAGCTTTTCTCATGACCTTTTGGGGGGTTTTGCTGCTAAACTGGCTGGGAGTGAAACCAGGGCCACGGGCCACTTCTGGGGGCTCCAGGGAAGGGAGTCGAGAGCAAAGTCTGGCCTAAGTAGGCTTAAGCTCACCAAGTGAAAGTCTGCTGCTGGGCTGGGAAAGCCATGTGGAGCTTAACTTTTCATTCCAGCTTTGACTGGCTTTATTTTACCTACAATCACAGAGCGTGCGAGGAGAGAGCACAGAGGAGTGCTGGCAAGTGTCGCGTGGGTGCCACGTCGCTTCGCTTAAACCCCGTCAGGGAGAGTAGGGTCGGAAGGGATTAACTGGATGGCTTCTCCCCTCCACCTCGACCAAAACAAGGAACATCCCCAGCCCTGGCTGGAAATCGCTTTGTGCAGCACAATAAGGACAATATCACGGGCGCGTCGGGGATATCAGCTGGTGACTTGGCCACAGCGGGGCTGAGCTGATTAATACACATCACCCCCTGCACAACAGCCTTGCAAAGCTTAACGCAAAGCCCGCATGACACATAAGTAGCCGCCACCAGCATCAGCCAAGATCCTCCTTGGCCGCATACATTATCTCCTCTCTCGCTATCTTGCAGATCGCTGCCGTAGCGTTTACCCGCTGAGAGGATGGCTAAGCCGGCTTCTTTTCTGTTCTGCAAGATAGCCCATGTGAGCACGTACATGTCCCTGCAGCTCCACCGCAATTACGCCGAGCAGGTTCACAGGCTAATTGGCATCTGTAATCCACCTGCCCAGCCGAAATGATCAAACACCAAACACTCGTTCTTCTCTGCTGCATTTCATCTCCAAACCCCTGGGCAGGGCCAAGCACAGCGCTTCCCCGCAGCGGAGCGCGCGCGCGCTCCCGAGGAGGGTGAGCCTACTGCAGGGATGCATGTTCACCTTACGGTTTGCTAAGGAGCTGGTTTTCGGGAGGGATGAGGGTTGATGCTCCCAAGCACTCAGCAATCCCAAGGGCATACTCCAGCCCAGAAGCCCCGAGTCCCCGCTCTGTCACTAATAGAAAGGCTCAGACTTTGGGCAGCCCCCCAGCAGCGCTCTCACCTGCAAGCCGAACCGCAGCCGGCTTTACCTGCTGCCGCTTTCTCCCCGCTTGGAAGGGAAATACCCAGCCACACGGTTTCGGGAAGCAAAGCAAGCCGTGACACCCCCCCTGCGCTGGGGCACAGCCCAGCCCACCCTTCCCAGCTGCCGGCCCCGGCCCCGGGGATGCCCCTTCCCCGCACCGCCAGCACTTCCCGGCTTGGCTTCACATCCAGTGCCTCTGTTGCTATTTAAAAATCATGTGCAAAAATAAAGGTACTCTTTAATATACTGGCATCCTCATCCTGTTCCTCCGGGTACCATCTGAGCCCTCCAACCCTCCGGAGCATTTTGCGGGTTCGTTTCCTTTTCCCAGGCTTGTCTCACTTCTCCAATATTGCTTCATAGCTCTGTAGGGGGAAAAGTCATTAAATACACCTACTTCTTGCTTTTATCACTGATCTTATTATCTTGTAATTCCCTTACAGAGCAGTAAATTAGTATGAACTAAGTTATATCCAATTTCATTGGATTTGTAAATAATTTGTTAGTAAAAAAAAAAGAGGAAAAAAATCCTGTCTTTGTCATTTCTGCTTATCCTTTATCCTAAAGTACAAGGGAGAAGGGACTCTTATTCAATCTATCTATGCAAATCCACCTAGGGCGGTATCCAGGATGACTACGCTCAGTGATTAAGAAAGACTAGTATCAAGTGGAAGGGATGAGTGACTGACTCACTCACCCACTACCTGCGCCGGTCCTGGCACTGCCAGCAGCTGCCGGAGGTGCCAGACTCGAGGGAGGCAGGTGAACATTTCATCCACTCTCTGCCCAAATTTCCCCCAAGGAAGCAAGTCGCTGGTATTTCATCACCTGTTTGCAGTGAGGCTGCAAAAAAGTGGGTTATTTTAAAGTTTTGGGGGTTGGATTTTGTTGGAGGAACTTTTAATCTCTCCGTTAATGAAGGCGGGAGACAGGAGCGTGTTTGCAGGGAGGGCTTCCACCCGCGCGCAGCTCCCAGCATCGGGGAAATCCAAGCTCCACGCCGCACTGGCAGGACAACCCCCCCAGGCTGCAGGCAGGCAGCTGCCCGCGCACCCCACGGACAGGCAGGGGCTGGGCGTTCACCCCGCGCTCCTCAATAACCCAAATCTCCGCGAGGGCCCCTTACTGTCACTCTCCGGGGCTCCCCTGCCCTGGGAAAGCTTCCAGGTGACTCGGGGAGGCGAGGCAACACCACGTAGTCAGACTCGCTTGCGGGGGCGAGGACACGGCAGACGGGGCGAGTGCTGACATGAACGGGACGGGTGAGCCGGGGAGGACGAGTTTCAGCTCCAGCATGAGGCCGACGGGGCAGCGATACGGGCTGGGGGACAGCGGTCCCCCCCCGACCCAGGCAGGGAAAGCCAAGGGACACCCTGTCGTGTCCCCCCCGCCCCCATGATGGTTGAACTCCTGAGCTCCTGGCTGCAAAATCTGCCCAGGTCAGGACGATTCCTGAAAAGCTGCACATACAACTGCTGGCCCATCTGGTACAAATAACTTCTTGGCTTTGCCGCCTTGTTTTGTTATGACTTACTATAGAAACACGAAGCTCTGCTGGACTGAAAATTAATCATAATTTTTTTGTGCCTTTGCCCCTTGAGTGAAGTCCCGCTAAACCATTCCTCTGTGCTCACGTGAATACACTTTCTCCTTCTCCTTCTCCTTCTGCTTCTTCTTCCTCTCTTCAATTTTTAGGTCCTAAAATAGCAGATTCCAGCTGACTGCTTTCAAGGCAACAAGGCACCCGCAGGATTGTGGGAGCGTTGCTCAAATCAGCAGAGAAACCAAGTAAGCTGCCAGGAAACAATATTAAAAAAAGCAGGGGGGTGGATCTCGTCTGCCGAGCGCCAGCTCCATAAATCAAAGCCCTGCGGTTCGTGCAGAGCTAAAACCTCACTTCTCCCGTGCTCCACCCCGGCATAACTATTCTCGCTCGGTGTCAAATGCCCTGATAGTGGGAGCCGAGGGCTGGGGTTTGGGTGCACGCCGGCAGAAGGCAGGGCAGCGGCAGACCTCGCTGCTCCGGTTCACACTGCCTGCCTGTTCTCAGGGCGCCGGCCAGGCTCCCGCAGTGGGAGCAAAGCAAACCCCGGCGCCGAGCCCCAGCCCGTCTCCTCGAGTTGTGCCAAAGGCTGGCAAGTGCGGCGCGACTGTCCGCGGGACACGAGCCCACTCTCATGGGGACACACCAGCTGATGAGTGCGGAGACCAGTTTGAGACTGGTTTAGTCCCTCTCCCTGAGGACCTGCAGTCCTCTCGTTCCTGGGGGTCCTGCGGGACCCACCTGCCTCTCCCTCTGCCGCTGCTGGGGCTCTGTGTCTGTGCTAATGCTGAACCCAGGATAGTTTCCCACGCCAGCGTTGGGAAGGGAATGGCTGCAGCTCTCCTGCCGTCCAGCCGGACACCCGCCGTGACGTGCCAGCTCACGCTGGGGCTGCCATCTTCCCTGACCTCCTTCCCCGCTCCACCTCGGTGCCGAGAGGGGCAGGAGCCGACACGGGGCTCGGGGGGGCTGCCGGCCGCTCCCCGGCATGGCACAGGTATGTGCCGGAGCGGGGGGAGCCTCCCTCGCTGCATACCTGACCGGGACACAGCACCGCGCACGGGGCAAGTCCAGATGTGCTGCCAGCTACCCAGCGAATTCCTGAGCGCTGCGTCAGCTGTCGACGGCAAACAGGCCTGCTCAGCGCGCAAGCAGGAAACCTGCCTCCATGTAGGAAGAGATTAACGACTAGGTGAGGAAGAAGGAGGCAAACAGACTTCCCCAGGGGCAGACGTACAGGGAGGGAAGGGATGTGGGAACATAACTGCACCTCCAACCCAGCTCCAGCCTGCCGGGGAGCAGCAGGCTGCACCGAATGCTGCTCGGTGCTTGGGAAGTGACAGTGCGTGTGGGTACCTGCTCGGCTTCCTCCCGATACTGGAAAAATCACATCTGCACGAGCAGGATGGGCCTTACCCGTGGACAAGCTCAGCCTGCTTCGGCTACAGAAATTGGTACCGGGTTCCAGCCTGTACCACTTCAGAAAGGTGACGTAGCAAAGGTGCTTAGGGTTTTTTTCTGTAGAGCATCCCTCCCCACTGTTCAGCACTAAAGGCAAGGCCAGGAGGGATCAGGAGGCTGGTGCCCTCCATGTCTGCACCTTGGCACAGCAATTCCCAGCCCCACAGGTGGTCCTCAGCCCACGCTGACCTCAGCCTGCTGCTTTGCGGACGTTTTCGGCACCTGAAGCTAGGGGTTGTGCACACAGCAAACTCCTACCAGGCTTGACGGTGCCGCAGCCAGGGTAGGAGCAGCCAGCCGTGCACGCGCTGCTGTGGCTCAGCTCCCCCTCGTCCTGCATTTATCAGCCTTTCTGCCCATAAACGTACGCACCCGGGTGCTCTCAGCGGAGCCGCCAAGTTGGGGCGGCTTGTTTGTGGAGCCACAGTCACTTAACTGAGCAGCAGCCCGAGCAAGGCGAGTCTCCTCTGCTGACGCCTGACAGCGTGCCCGGCTCTGCGCCCATTGTAGCTGCAGCAGGTCTGCAGCTACCGTGCCTCGGTTTCCCCATCTGCACCTAGGACGGCTCCAGCCACGGCCCCACCGATTCGGTTCCCTGCGGTCAGAGGCCTGGGGAACGTGTCCTTACTCCCGCCGGGAGGACTAGTTGTGGCAAGAGCGAGGCACACCCCGGCCCAGCCCAGTGCTCGTCCCAAACGAGGGATGTTGGAGACTCCGCTTCAAGTCCCTGCTCCAAATCAAGCAAAACAGGAACTTCAGCCCAGACCTTTCCCAGCCGGGCGAGCTCCCTGGCTGCCAGCTGCTTTCATAGAATCATGGAATTGTTAAGGGTGGAAACGACCTCTAAGATCATCAAGTCCAACCGTCAACACCACCATGCTCCCTAAACCATGCCCTGAAGTGCCACATCTACGTTTTTTGAGCACCTCCAGGGATGGTGACTCCACCACTTCCCTAGGCAGCCCGTTCCAATGTTTGACCACTCTTCCAGTAAAGAAATTTTCCCCGCGCTCTCGGCCCTTTTCCCCAAGTGCTGCCCAAGGCGCCAGACTGAATCCCGGTGCCGGGCAGGACCGGGCGCTCCGATGCTCCAAATCCAGCCGCGTTTCCCAACCCACCTCTCACCAATTCCTCTCCTGCACCATCAGCCCCGGCCCGCGAGCGAGCAAAAGAACAACGCCCCCCCCGCCCCCGCCCCCCCCCGCCCCGCATCCCCGCCGCTCCGTCCCCAA
>JAVKLA010000049.1:16073138-16107570 GCA_034782735.1 Sagittarius serpentarius | reverse complement strand
GTGACAAGGCGCGGGGCTCGGGCACAAGGGCTCGGAGCCGCTGCCCAAGCCCGGGGGGTGGGAGCTGCCCGGGAGAGCGGCTTAAATCCACACACCCCCCCACCGCCTCGCACCCCCCCGCCGCGGCTGCACATCCCTCCCTCTGGCAGGTCGGAGCCGCCAGCGGCTCCCACAGGGCTCAGCTCCGTCTTTTCACTTCCCTCTGAAGTCTGGAAAACTTCTTTTCAAGGCAGCGAGAAAATTCTGCGTGTTCAGCACCTTGGTTCCGGCTGCTTCTGGTTACGCAGTCCCCAAACTCTCCGGGAAGCGACAGAAAGGAGCAGAGGCCTTTGGTTCGCTGTCATCAGCGTTGAGCCACCCTCGGGGAAGGGGCTGCCTGCCCGCGGTAGGAATTATTTGCCGGTGGTGCCTGCCTGCGTGGGTTGGGATGGGCAGCAAGCGGGTGGGCGGCGTGGGTGGAAGATGCGTGGGCATCGGCTACCTCCGTCCACAAATACTCATTGTATCTGGCTGCGGGTGTCATTCGTCGCGTGTGAGCGTGCAGCCGGGTATCGCTGGAAGTGGTTTAACCTTTCCGTGGGCGCACGTACGCGTGGCCGGGCAGGTCTGGCGATGCTTTCCTCGGTGTGTGTGCGCGCTTGTGCAGGCTGCGGGGTCTGCGCCTATTTTTGCACACAGGTAAACGCGTGAGCGGGAGGTCACTGCTGACCGGAGGGTGCACAGCTCTCGGGGGTGCCCACCCGGGTCCTGGAGAGCCAGGGATTAACCTCTGCCTTTAAAAGCAGCGGTGGAGCGTGGCCGTGGCTGTAGCAGGCGCCAGCTCCGGGCTGTCACTTCTCACCCCAGTGACGCTCTGCGGTCGGTGCCAGATCTGCACGGCCTGGCAGCTGCTGACTCCGGTGGGGGACAAGCACGGAGCGGGGTGCCAGGCTCGCCGCACCACCCTCCCTTCTTTGCTCAGCCAGCTGCGGAGTTTGCACCTCGCCGTCTCCGAAGGGGCTGGATGCCTGCTTGGGCTCTGCAGAGGGCACCTCGCTTTTTCTCACGGTTCAGGAGTATTTGACCACAGCTGCAGGTTCCCAGTGGTGTGGCAGGAGGGTCCCACACACAGAAGTTGGCCCAGGATTGTGGGGGAGCCCTGACAGTTCCCATCCAGACACCACCCCACCCCCCACCCCCAGCCCTGATTCCCCTCCACGGCTGTGCGCACATGCCTCGATCCCTGAATGCGGTACCACTGCATCCCTGCTAGGAACCCCTTTCTCCTCAGGGTGTTTGCATTTAGTTTCCCCCGGTCCCCTTCTGCTAACACCCCCTTGGCCGCTGTGCCAGCCCCTTCCAGCAGTGCCAAGCCCTGGGCATCTCCTCAGCCAAGGCTGCCCCAGCAGAGCAGTGCTGAGGGGGCTTCCCTCTCTCTTCTGTGTTCAGAAGTGAGCTGAGGCCTGTGAACTCCTTACATGTGTGACTCGGTGTGCTCACTGCAGAGGGACCGGCACCTGACCCATTCTCCCGAGCAGGCTTGCGATTCCGTAGTAGTTACCATGGCTGTCCAAATTCCTCCCGAGAGCTTGTTTTCCTCACTGAAGGCTGCAGCAAGTGGAATATGAGCAGGAAAAAAAAAGTCCTCGCGGGTCTCCACTATCTGTCCTGATACCATCGCTCCAGACGCTGATTAACCTCCCTTTGAAATCATTGCCAGGGCAGAGTCTGCCCGCCTGCTCCTGGCCTGGCCCCAGCCTCCCACGGCAGCCTGCGGTCACGGCCGTGCACCGTCGCGCACCGTCGCGCCGTGTCGCGCCACGCCGACCTGCCCAGCTCACACCTGCGCCTGCTGCCAGGCTTTTCCGAGGCTCTGCAGAGCTCTCCGTTAGCCGTTCGGCCGTATCACCCGTGCAATTAATCACCAGGGCCGTTAATCAGTGGGACAAAGAACTGTAAGTGCAAAATCGTCGGTGCAGTCAGTGGCGGGGGCAATTAATGGCAGCTGCAAAAGTGCACTCAGGAACACAATCGCACGCTACGGGGGATGCTCTCAGCTCCCTGCCAGGCCTCCAGCCGCAGCCCCGCGGCATGCACACGCTCGAGGGGCTGTGCTCGCCGCCGTGGCAGCTCCCCTGCCCTCGGAGCCCCCAGCTGTGCCAGTGCCCCCCCCCTGCCCGCCGGGTGACCCCCTCCTCTTGCCACTGCCGGCTGCTAAATTGGGCTTGAGTCGTTCTTTTCCGCCCACCCCTTAGTCACTCTTCCCTGGCAGGCAGCGCTGCGGAGCGGTGGGAGGCAAATGAATGTGAAACTCGGGCAGGAAAATGAGATTTCAAGAAAAGCCAGCTCCTCTGCGAGCCACCAAAGCGGGCGTAGGGTCTTCCAGGGCAGGCTCCCCGTGCCAAGGGTGCACGGGGGAGGAAACCCCCACCCCAGGCTTGGGCAGAGGGGCTGTGGCACCGGAGAAAGGGGGAAGCCCAGCCCTTGCAGATGCTCTGCTGCAGAGCGGGGCCAGGCACAGACGGGGATGCTGTTCCGGCGAGCCGCTGCTGCTCCCCTGTCCCGCGCCTCCTGCAGCCCTTGCTCGGATAATATCCTTAGCCCTAAATCACTGGTTTTCCCCTCTTTGAAAGCCTCTATTTTGCTGCGGGCAGGTACAGTCATGCTCAGCACACACTCGGGTGAAGCATCTGTGGCATGCAGAGAGGTGGGCAGCCGCAGAGCAGCCGCTCTCAGTGCAACAGGGAGCAAAAGCCGGTCGAGGGCTGGATGGTGTATCTGCTTTCCTTGAGACCATCCAGAAACCCGACCCCATCTCCGACAGTGAGAGGTGAGCTCCAGGCTTGCTCCCCGGGATGCTCAGTCACCCACGGACATCCCGGCAGAGCTCAGAGCCCGTGGTGCAAGGTGCTGCGTGGACAAGTGTGAAAAGATAGTATCACCGCAGCCGTTACAGGAAAGCGGTGCTGTAGCTGCTCCCCAAAGCGGCACAGACTGGCAGAGACGGGACCATGGCCCTGTGCTGCTCGATAACAGAGCCGTGCGGGCTGCCCATGCCCTGCCCTCCGAGCCATGGGACCTTAATCCTCCAGCACTTAGGAAAAGCTTAGCACTGACGGAAACTTGGGAGGCTTTTTTTCTAGTCCCTCTATCCACTGACTTCTATGTGTGTGTGTATAAATATTTCTTTCTCTTGGGAGGTCTTAAAATCCCTCCCCCCCCCCCCAATTTATTTGATGTTCTATGTTTACCAGCTGCCCTTGGGTTTGCTGTCATGGTTTTTTCCAGGAGACCTGTAGGTATAAGGCTGGACAGAAAGCTCCTCTGTGGCGGGGGGCAGGACGCAGGGAGGAGGCAGGGAGCACCCGGGTCAGGGAGAGCAGCGGTGAAGGCGTGCGGCCGGGAGTGGGCAGGACCTAAGTGGACCGTTGCCATTAGGGATTAGTTAAAAATAGCAGGGAATGTACAAAGATTTGGCACGTGGGTCACAAAGTCTTTCCTACACAGGTTCCTTGCTACTATTGGGTTTTTGTCCTTGCTCACTTAATTAAGAAAAGCCACCCCCTGAGCAGGAAGGCTGGACAAATTGTTTCTGGGAAGCCCTGAATGTAGGCACACGTGGCCATTCCCTGGTTTTGGAAAGGAAAATCTGGGGGAAGGGGGACACCCCATTGCACAAGCAGTGCTGGGATTGCTCCAGAGCTGCAGGAGCAAATGCTGACCCTGCATTGCTTTGCAACCGGGTCCTCTCAACAGCAGCGTTCTGGTTCAGACCTTCCTCTTCCTCACACACAGAAGTTTTCCTCCTGAGCTAAAAGGAGATCTCTATTTATCTCCTTAGCAGCTTAAGGCATCTGTGAAAGCCAGCTCCTTCCAGCAGAGGGTAGCAATGCATGTGCATGCTCTCCTCCTTAGAATAAGAGGATTTTTAATCATTTAATAAGGAACCTCATCTCCCGAGCCTCTGACTTTTGGAGAACCGAGCATCTCTCCCCCGTAGGGCATGGGCAGTGCTCAGGTCAGAGAGCTGGAGAGGCTGCAGCTGGGCGCTTGCCTCCCTCTTGCTGGAGGGGAAAAACCTCCAAAAGGTCCGTCTTAACTTGCCGTCGTGCAATGACACAGGGCTATTTGCCATCGACGGCATTTTCTCAGAGAAGTTTATCGAGGTTTCCTAGATGCAGAAGGGATCAATTTGGCCACTTGCCGTATTGCCTAAGCAGGGATAACTATGTTAGAGGTTCTAGCTCAGCGTGCAAGTTGGAAGGAACATTTAGATATTTAATTGCCTTTTAGCAAGACATCAGCCAGAACTGTCTCAGCAGACACGCTCCTCTGAAATGCAAGTGCCTGTGTTTTGGTTTTTTTTTAAACAATTAAATGACATCTCTGTAAGCCAGTTATGGATGATCTCCTTCAAAGGTTAATTGAATATTCCTTGCAACTTTGATGTACGTTTCTCTTTTGAGAGTATTGCTCTGTTTGGCAGCCAGGCATTAAAGGGGTGGTTTTCGCAACAGGCCAAGTTTGAAAAAAAAAAAAGAGGAGGAGGAAAATAGGAAGCAAGAACTGAATTTGCCTTTTTTTTTTTTTTTACTTCTGCGGCTGCTGCATTGAAGCCTGGTTGAGCAGAGCAGGGATAAGGACAGAGCAGGGCGTATTACAGGGATGTAACACTCTGGAAAGCAAGAGAGGGAGCTGAAGGATGAGAAGACAGCGGCAGCACAGCAGATGCTTTTCGCAGCAGGGACTGAGACTGGCTCTTCATCAACATGCAGAAGTTGCCTTTTCTCAGCTCCCACTTGGCTGAGCATCATGCAGGGTACAAAAATACCCGGCATTTAGACAAACCACAGCATAACTGGTATCACAAACAAGGAAGGACAGCACAGAAATAACGCACAGCTTAGTTTTGGAGCTCAGGTGTTGTGAAGTCAAGCATGGACTTGACATGGGGAAGTTTAGTTTGCTGGAAGATCTTTAGGTCCTACCTCAGGGAAATTCTTCCTCTGATACTCACAGCCTTACTGCTAAGGACAGAGATTGAGGGTTTTCGGCTGCTGCCAGGGTCAGTTATTTCCCCTTCTCTTTCTTAGGGAAGCAGCCGATGCTTCCCACTGCAGCAGGCAGTTTCCAGCCTATGACTTTAGGAGTATGTCCCAGGAGAACCAGCCCTGTCTCAGCCTCTGGCTGCTCACGTCCTCAGCTACCTGGCCATCACCAGTGAGAAAAGGGCAAGGGAGAGCAGATGGTGGGGCCACGCACCCCGACAGTGCTCCTCCTGTTGCACGTGAACCCAACAAGGCTGAGAGAGAAGCAGCACAGATTGGCTTTATGATCCCCAGATATACCAAGGAGGTGCCAAAAGGCTAGAGGAGGTGAAGGACCGAAGAGGAGACCCGCCTGGGCCTCCTAAGCGCTGACCTGGCAGCCAGGGAAGGTGGGCTGGGCAGCCGTGGCTAGCAGGAACACGGGAGGCAGCACGGGCCGTGCTCCTGGCTGCTTTTCAACTGCTTGGGAGAGGAGGAGAGGCAATAAAAGGCAAGAAGATTGCAAACAGAGCCCTGTCTCCATGGCAGCCTGCAGCTCCATTTCTAAATTTTCCCCGTACATGAAGAGGATGCCTCTCCCCTGTACGCTCCTGGGGGAGTTTTGCAGCAGAAGGAGCCTTAGTCCAGGTATTTCCTGGTGGCTGGTGAGGGACCGGCTTGTGGAAGAAACCCTTGGTGCTACCATCTTGTCCTAACCTGGGGGAAACGGGCTCACTGTCCCTCGTTACTGTTTTATCCATGGTGAGGGGGACAGAGGAAGACACGTGCAAAGCCTGTGGAAGCGGAAAGCTGGGAGGAAAAGTATTTAGAGCTCATCTCAAGTTACATGAAGTTCTTGCTATTTTTAGCTGGACAGGCAAGCCCTTTCCATCAATTAGACCCCAGAGAAAGCGTGTGGGAGACGTGCAGGACACCAGACCTCACTGGTCTGGCTGCTGGCAGGGGCTGCAGCTATGCCGATCAGCACCAGGCACAGGCCTTGCCGCATCGGTGCTGCGCAGGCAGGAATTAAAGGACAGCATCTCTGCAACTTCCCAACCGTACTTGGAGGCACCTGCAAGATGTGTGGAGACACTGAGCTGCCTAACGCAAGCCGGTCCCATGCAACCAGCTTTTTCGGATGCCCCCCCCCCGCCCATGCTCACCCCCTGGCAGATTGTGTTTTGCAGGGTCGGAAATAGATGCGCGAGAAGGGGCCTCGCAGATCCCAAGTGAAAGCCGTGCTCAGCTGTCACCCACCCCGGCACCAGCTGCCAGCCCCAGACGGTTCCCAAAATAACTAACCCGTGGCGGGGATGCGAGGGCCCCCTCGCCCTCCTCCGAGGGAAGGAGCGGTCCTTTTGCACCTGCCAGCCTCACGGGGACGGGACGCTGTGGATGGTACCTTCTGCAAGGTCCTCCCTGGGAACGGGAGCCCCCCCCTCCCCGACAGCATCCCCGGGCTGCAAAAACCCCTCCTCAAAACTTGCCCCCGGTAACAGAGGGGTCCGGCGGAGACTGAGCGGGTGCTGGTGGCCCAGGTGCCGTGGCACGGCGGGGTCTCGGCGCTGACCCGGCTGTTGCCCGTGGAGCGACCGTGCCTGTCGTGGGAGGGGTGTGAACTCAGCGGTCTGGGGGTGGTGGCCGTTCCCCGGCGCTGGCGTCACCATTCAGGTGTGCCCGGCAAGTCCCCAAACCTGCGAAAGACAAAAGCAGGGACCAGAGCATTTCTGAGTTTCCAATTAGCAGGGCTTTAATTGCAGTATTAGTTGCTCATTAGTGGGAAAAGCCAGATGCTGTTAGGAATTAAGTAAGCTGAAAAGATTTTTCTCTCCACCCCAGGAATATTTAACTATGTCTCATACAAGCATTTCCTTTGTACCGGGAGCATGACTGATATGACTTGTGTGGGTGCAGTGCTTGGCTGTTGAATCACTGATGAGCTCCGAAATCCACGTGACGCAAGGCTGCTGGCAGGAGGAAGGATGAAGCTGCGAAGAGGTCTGGGTATTTCTGGGTGCCACAGGTGGGGTGTCTTCGCACATGGTCGGGCGAAGTTTGGGAGCTGGAGGGTCCTGGAGTTGCCTTTGACCTAAGACAGAGTGAGAAAGCATTTGGGCTCCGCTCCGAGCAGAGAGCCAGGGACATCACGTGTAGGACTGAGGGTTACTTGCAGAAACGTACGGCATCGGGAGCATAAAGACCTACAGACCAAGGCAAGGTGGTAATGCAGTGCAGGGATATTCCCACAGTGCCCTGCTGTTGCTGCGCTTGCGTCCAGCGAGGGCAGCGCATCTTGGGAAGAGCCCCCCTCCCCAGGGTCAGGCAGGGGTACAGGGACAGGAGGAGGGAGGCCGGGACCGTCTCAAGCCCAACTTGTGATAACGCTGTTTGGATTTGCCTGCTTATGAAGCTGTTTAATATAAACCGCAGCTGGCCGGGCTGGCAGGTGGGAGCAGGTTAAGCAGGTGATGTTTCGTCCCCCATCGCCGCATCATCCGGTGACCTGCCGAGCCCGAGGATCGGTTACGCTGCCCCAGCCCGGCCCTCTCCCACCAGCTCACTTTGCTCATCTCCAGACTTTCCTGTGGGCTGTAACTCCCCACAGGCTGCCAGGGCAAACACCGACTTTTCCTGGGAATAAATGCCTGCTGGCTGAGGCTGCAGCCTTCCAGCCACCAGCAACAAGGTCTGTCTCACTTCTAAGTCCCTCTCGGACTAGGGAGACAGAAAGAATTTTCTAGCCCACGTATTTGCTGGTGCTATTAGTTTGTGCTCAGGCTAACTGTCCAGTAAGCATTTGCTGGAGAGAAAGCACGAGACTGCAGAAACGCAGACATTGAAAGTCATGGGACTTTGCTGACTTACACCAATTTTCTGTGGGCTGAGCAATTGTCCCCTGGCAGGGACGGGAGCCTCTCCCTGCTCAGCCAGGGCTCCCGCACAGGGAAATGCTGCTGTCTCCCCGCGGAGGGACCAGACAGTATGGAAGTCGGTACAGCACAGCGGGCGTTGAGCCGGCATCCTCTAAAGCTCACTCTGCCACTATGATTCATTGTTAATTTGAGAAATTCCTCTTACTCTCGTACTGGCTTCCCCAAACATAGCTCAAGCCAGTCGCCTCAATGCCGCCTCCATCATCACACGGATTATTTTGCCCTGCTCTCCCATTAAAGCCGCTTGTTGACTCATCCTTGGCCAGGATGGGTGCCTCCATCGGTCGACGGATGGAAGAGAGGTGTACACAGCTCCTTCAGGCTCTTTCCAAAGCTGATGCTGAATTCAGTGTTGATTTTTGGCTTTTCCAGCAGAGCTGGTGGGAGGAAGAGCGGCATGAGTGACCTTGACGTGAGCTGCCCTCCCGCAGGAACGGGGTGCAAAGAGGCAGCACTCGGTGCTGCCGAGGGGCTTCAAAACGGATGCAGATTGCCTTTTGTTGCTTTTTTTTCCCCCTATTAAGCAATTGCACCTTCACCTCCAGGGCCTGCAGCAGGATCACCAGTCGTGGCGTAAGAGCCCAGCTGCCAGGGGACACGGGACTGGCAGAGACATGGCACAGTCTACTACTGCCGCGCTGGCACGAAGCCCACCCAGATCCCTGCCAAAGCCGCTGCTGGCTCCTCTAACAAGCACCGGCCAGTGGGTGTGAATTCTCTTAGTGTTCATTGAAATAACATTAAGTGTGATGGACTCCTGGGCTATTAGAGTGGATGTAACATGTAATTGAGGCTGGTTATTCTTCATCTGGAGTGTCCCCCTTCACTAATGGCAAATCAGGGCAGAACACATGGTGCGTGCTTTGTGAATCCCGGACTCAATTCACTCCCTGCCTCCGACCAAAATGATCCCAATGAATGTCAATGAATGAGCGGGGGACAATGAATTAGAGTGAATGAAAGCCTTGTAATGGGGCCCTTCGCCGGCACCGAGCCACAATCGAGCACCACAAGGCTGGCGTCTGCCTGGGCGGTGTTTGAATTCATCCCCATTAGCACGATTAGGATGAAGATTACAGGGTGGGGGCAAGGTCGGGCTCTGCTGATGGGGCTCTCCAAGCCCTATTGCTGCCATTTCTTTGGAGACCAAAATAAGCGGGTTTTGGAGAGCCTGGCTCCAGCTGGGCACGGAGAGCGCGCTGAGCTCCTAAGTCTGAGCAGAGACAGGCAGATGCTCACACAGCCCTGGGTGGGTCTGGCTCATCGGCCTGGTGTTCGTTAGTGGTTGGGGGTCCTGAAATCAGAACCCGGTTTTGATTGCAGATCCCAAATCCAGCTCAGTGGGATCGCTGCACTCCAAGTTTCGGATTAAGCCATCCTCTTCATTAAAACATGGTCAGGTGTTCCAGGTAGCACGTGCATGGCTTTTTACCATGAAAATACCCACATTTTCCCCGGGGGTCACATTCCTGGTGTCTCAAAGACCCAAATCACTGAGTAAAAGGGGCACATCACCTGGCAGTGATCAAGGGAAAGAGAAAGGAGGCTGCTCCTGGATCCAGGCTCTTGGCAGCTGCTGCGGCTTCTGTATTATCTCTGCATCTCCCACCAAACACCCAAATGTGTGGGTGCATCTGCACAGAAATGATGAATAATAATTCAAGAGGGAAAAAGAGTAGGCGAGAGAGTGCAGGGGAGAAGGAAGCTTTTGCATACTGAGGGGAGAAGAACAGGATCAGCAGGGAGGGAGTAACACTGCGAAGCCTGGAAGGAAACGAGGGCTCTTACGAAGGTGGCCTGCCTGGGGAAGGCAGAGAGAAAGCTACTGACTGTGAAAACCTCTGCCAGGAAGAGGGAAAGGCTTCAAAGAAACCGTGCCGCAAGGAGATAAGATTAAATTCCTGCAGTCCATTCAGAAAGGAGGCGATGGAGGGAGTCGCTCTCCCACGTGCAACTGCAGGGTAGGCAGGACTGCAGTGAAAGTGGGATGCCATTCATTTTTTCCCCTCTGTTTCTGCAAAAGCAAGAGTGGGTGCATCCGAGCATTCAGTCCCTGATCCTGTGGGTTTAGCCCCCACTGCCCAGGTGTTTACTGGGGGTCTGTCCCACGGGTGACCGCCGCCAGACCCCCACGCCTCCTGCCTCACCGCTCCACCTCAAGGGGGTTTTTTAACAGCCCCTCGAAGTCCCGCGAAGGGTCATGGAACACAGGCACTGCCCCTCGGCACGGCGTCACCCCGGGGGTCCGACCGACGCGGGGGCTCGTGCCGTCAACCCCGGCCCCCTCCCCACCACGGTGCCGACAAAAAAGCTTTGAAGGGCTCATTTGCTGGAAGCGGCAGAGCGAGAGGGAGAGGCTTGTGTCTTTTCTGGCTTTCTGTCCTCGTTAATTGGTGAGTATCAGGGCAAATCCCATTTCAAAGTAATCATCTTTAGCACCGAGAGCCAGGCGAGGCGGGGAGCGGAGCGGGTGGAGGGGCTGCAGCGTTTGGCTTCAGGGACAGAGACGGGCTGGTACGGCAGCATCGCCATCGCACGCTGGCAGGCACACACGGACCCACAGCGGACAGCACGCGCCCCACGGGTGTGCACAGCTCCGGCCCCGATACACCTGCGTGCTTACCCAGGCTGCCTGCACCACTCGCTGCGGAGCGAGCTCCCCGCGTGCGCCGACAGCCGTGGCGCCGCCCCCCCCGCCCCCCCAGGCACGCGCCCCATCTCCAGCAGCCCTCCCCGTAGCTGCACCGACTGGGGCACCCACCATTGCTGGGGCATTTTCAGACCCTGCACTCGATAGCGCTTAACTTCGCCCACCCCCCCGCCCCAGCCCCCTTTGACACTTTGCGATACGCCTAACCTAACTGAACAGTGGCTGTTGCCAAGCATGTAAACCCCCTTAAAATATACATATGTACATGCATCTAAATATATATGTATGTACATAATGACTAGGTTTTGTTTGGCTCAGCAAACCAATTTGGCTCCCCGTAGAGTCACACGGTCACTAGATTTAACGGAGGGGAAGGCGCAAGCATGTGCCACAGCGGCTGAACAAGGAAGGGGGACGAGTCTGGTCCCCCTTTTTGGAGGTGCCCCCAAAGCTGAAGCCGAAGCCTGTGCCCTCTCCTTGCTTGGTGTGCTCCCAGCTGTGCTGTCTCCGGAGCCTTTCTTTTTCTGCTAACCCTGCGCATGAATGCCAACTCCTCCACGGCTTTCAAAGTGTTCGTTTTTAAATCGAAAGAGGGAAGAAGAAGAAAAAGACATGCCCAACCCTCTCAGGCATGTGTAGGAGGGCTGGGATTGATTGAAACGCCTCCTGCCACGAGGCTGGAAAGTCCCAGCTCTCCCTCCCCTCATTTCTCCTGTCTTCTGCGGGCACCCAAAAAACCAAGGGCGCGTCTATCCAAGGGGCTGGGTGCTCCGGTCACGGCGACAGCGAGCCTGGCGTCCCCAGAGCAGTGGATCCCTGCACCCTGTGCTGCTCCGCGTTTTAAGGCAACAAACCTCCCTGACACCTCTGCCACAGGTGTATGTAAATACACCGGCTGCTTTCCCCAGCCCCCTGCCTCTCGCTCGCCCGTGTTGAACGCTGTCTCTGGGATGCTGTCGCTCTAGTTGGCAGCCTTGCTGCGGTGACGCTGCCTTTTCTCTTCTGCAGGCGCATACACACAAGCGCGGTGTCGGGAACACACGCTGGCGAAGCAGCCTCCTGTGCCAATCACCCCGTTCCCTGCAGCGATTCCTCCCCCTCCGCGCACGTTATGCCTCTTACCCTGTAAAAATGAATGAAGCCAAAGTCATCGATCACTGCTAGCATATCAGCATCCAGGCAGCAGTTCGGACCTCAGTTCTTGCTTACTTCTCTTCATCTCCCAGAAATGGATTTAGGGATTAAAGCGGATATTCTGTCTTTCTGGGACTTTTCTTTGACACTTAATCAATCTGGGTCCTCAGGGCACAGAGAAAAAGAAAACATAAAGCCGAGGGATGAGCGCAGGTTCGTGTTGCGCTGTTCAGGATGCAGAGGAGCCTGCAGCGGAGCAGGCGGAAGGCAGGACATAACAAAGAATGGGAAAAACATAGGAGCAACTCTAGACCTTGAGGATGGGGCAGCAAGGATGCCCTGGCACACTGTGCCTGCACCCCCTCCGCCACCCAACCCTCTCCCACTGCCAAGGGACATTTTACCTGCTCAGGCGATGGGAGCCTGGCACGGGGCAGCTCCGGAGAAGAGCCAGACCACGCAAGTGCCGACACCACCGAGAGTGGGAGCTTTGAGCTGTTCTGCACGCAGCAGAGAGCAGAAACTTGTCCTCATCACCCTATGCAAACAGGATTTAGCTCATTTTGATCACGCACTAACTTCTGCCTACGAGCAGCTCCTCCCCCTTCTCCCCACCTCACCCTTTAATTGTCTGGATGGAAGGCGCATCTCCATTATAGCCCTGACACAGGGAGCCGAGCGTCGTAAAGGCCACCAGGAGCTGGGATTTTATTTTTTATTTTTTCCCCCCATAGCAGAGAGAATTAATGCGCAGCCCCATATACCTCTGAATGGTAATCACAATACTTCGCACGCGCATAATGCCTCTCGTCTTCTTAAGTGCTGTGCAGGCATTAAGCGTAATTAAGCCTCACAGCATCCCTTTTCAGGCAGGTTAAGAGGAGCACTGAAAACGGAGAGAAATCAGGGAGTGACAGGCTGGTACAGGAGGGGTTGTGACGGCAGATCGCAGCGCCGAGCGCGGCTGTCAGGAGACGGGATCCAGCCAGCACGGAACAAGCAGGAGGCACGGGTGCCTGTTGAAATTAGTGCCTATTAGGCACCTAAAAATCACTACAAATCCCTTTTCCTCCTCTCCTTATTTTTAGAGACTCCCCTGTCTCGTAACCCTCCTGACCTTGTCTGAGTGCACCGTACCCAGCGGCTCCCGAGCAGGATATGCCCAACGGGTCGGGATTCGTGCCGCAGCGGGTGCCAGCCAGCCTGGGGGACGCAGGCAGCTCTTGGGGGGCTCCTGGAGCCATCCCCAGGCGCAGGGGAAGACCCTGCTCTTCCCTGCCTTCTTCGTCTGCGTCCCTCTCCCTTTGCACGCACCTGAGGACCGACCAGCTCATCTGCACCCCCCGCCCCAACCCGACACACGCCGACCCGTCCCCGGACACACGCGCGGGGCAACGTGCACGCTGAGGCGCACGCACGCCCGTCGCGCAAGCCCTTTCACGTGCCGATGTCAGCTTGTACCCAAGCGCGCGTGGGAGGCGCGTGTTTAGGCACTCATAGCGGCAGAAGCGGCCCCGCTCCTGCCGATGCCCGGACCGTGGGCGCAGCGTTGCTCCCGCCTCCCAAGCCGCTTTCCCTCACCCTGCTCTCTTTGCCTCCCCCAGGCTCGCAGCTCCCAGGCGCAGCGAGGTCTTTGCTATGATTGCAGCAGCAGCCGTCTCTACCCGCTGCCCGGACCCCTCGCCACACGGTTCTGCCGGGCTCCGCTCCCCCCGCTGCATGCCCCCCACCCGGGAGCAGCATGGGCAGCGTCAGTAGCCTCATCTCCGGCCACAGCTTCCACAGCAAGCACTGCCGAGCTTCCCAGTACAAGCTCCGCAAGTCGTCTCACCTGAAAAAGCTCAACAGGTACTCGGACGGGCTGCTCCGCTTTGGCTTCTCCCAGGACTCCGGCCACAAGTCCAGCTCCAAAAGCAGCAAGAATGAGGACTTCTTTTACATCAAGGTCAGCCAGAAATCGCACGGCTCCCACCGAGCGGACTATACCTCGCTTGCCGGCGGGGAGCTGGGCAGCCAAGCCGGGACGAGCGGCGTGGACTTCGGGACGCCCACGCCGCAGAAGCTGATGCCCTTTCCCAGTCAACTGGAAGTGGTTAGTTGGGGACACGGCGGCCCCACAAGTGGGGGGGTGTCCCACTGGATTGCATCTGCCCTCGAAGCAGGTGCAGGTCCCACCACAGGGTTGTCCTGGTCCAGGAGAAGGCTCAGAGAAAATAGTTTGTGCCGAGGAAGCGGGAGGAGGGGGGCAGCGGGGAGGTGCTGAGGGCACCCCGCCACCCTCTGCTTTTGGGGATTTGGATCAGCAACACGATCCGTATCCTTTCGTTTCCAAACATGCTGTTTGCCTCCCAACAGAGGCAGTTTTAGCCATCAGCATCCTCCCGAGCTTTTGGCCCTTGATGGAGACCCAAGCCATTCCCACCATGGGGGCCTTGTCCTCGGGGGCAGAAGGGATGGGGGAGAACAGATGACGTGGTGTCAGTCTGTGCTGACGGACTCTGCTCTTCTCCCCAGGGCGCAGAGAAGCCGGCTGCACGACCGACCGCCTTCAAGCCGGTGCTGCCCCGGTCCAGCGCCATCCTCCATTCCTCCCCAGAGAACGGGGGTCACCTCTCCCAGCAGCTGCACCCCCCAGACAAAGCCAAGGAGCAGGAGCTGAAGCCGGTGCTGTGCTCGGGGGGTCTGTCCGACTCCGGCAGGAACTCCATGTCCAGCCTTCCCACCCACAGCACCAGCAGCAGCTACCAGCTCGACCCCCTCGTCACGCCCATGGGACCCATCAGCCGCTTTGGGGGCTCAGCCCACAACATCTTGCAGTGCGCCATCATCCAGGACAGCAACATGATGAGCCTCAAGGCCATGTCCTTCTCCGATGGGGGCAACAAGATCCTCAACCCCAGCAAAGCTCCCCCCCACCATGCTGCTGAGAAGACCACTTGCATCCGTTCGCCCATCTCCACGGATGAGTCCACCATCCAGGAGCTGGAGCAGAAGCTACTAGAGAGGGAGGGAGAGCTGCAGGAGCTTCAGTCGAGCTTCGAGGAGAAGGAAGTCAGCTCCTGCCAGGCTTATGAAGAGAAGCAGCGACGCTGCAAGGAAGAGCTGGAGGGCCTCAAGCAGAAATGCAACAGCAAGCTCAAGCAAACCTCACAGAAAACCCAGCGGACGCAGCAGGTCCTTCACCTCCAGGTGTTCCAGCTGCAGCAGGAGAAGCAGCAGCTCCGGGAGGAGCTGGAGAACCTCATGAAAGAGCAAAACCTGCTGGAGACCAAGCTGAGGTCCTACGAGAAGGAGAAGACCAGCTTCGCCCCGGCGCTGGAGGAGACCCAGTGGGAGGTAAGCGGCACTGGAGCACTGAGCAGCATCTCGGGCTGCCAATGCCGAAAGCAAAGCGTGCGCATGGAAGGCGATAGCTCCAGCACCAGTAATAAACCACGCAGCTCTTCTCCGTTTCTGTACCTGCATCCAGCAGCACCCCAGAGGGTCCGAGCAGAGCAGATGGTGCACGCACCAAGCCCGGGCTGTAGGAGATAGATATTAAAGCGGAGGAGAGCCCTAGTCTGTCCCGTGGAGGCTCTGTAAGTTATAATTGAGTGACTCACTGCCCCTCTTAACCCTTCAGCACTTCACATCATATAAGGAAACAACTACTGCATAAAAAAAACAGTCATTAAAATAACTTCACGTTTCCAACCTCCAGCACAGGGTTTTTCAGGCTGCCTGCCCCAAAGGAGCAGTAAAGCTGCCTTCCCACGTGTAAATAGGAACTACTTGGACTTGCCACGGTCGTTTATTAGAGAGCAGGCAAACCTTCCACTCTGTGCTTAAGCTTAATTTTCTCACTGATTGGGTATCGCCGAACAAAGACTGTTAAACTGCTGAAAATTCAGAAGTGAGCCTGCTCGCCCGCCTGACTAACATCCACCGGTACCATTTCACTGCGGCTGTACAGGGAGCAGCATAGCTGTTGCCCAGCGTGCTTCGATGAGCGTGGTGGTCACCTTTGCTCCCTTGCACGGAAGGGTTTCTCATATTGCTTTCAGTATCTCTATTTTATTTGCATTTTAGAGCCACCTTTCCAGGCTGTTCGCAAGCCCTACCAAAATTGCAGCCACAGGGTCCCGCCAAGCGCAGCTGGATGCCGAACCCCCAACAGCTCTCTCCGCGAGCGGCTGCACCAGCCACACGTTAGGCTCCAGTGGGATTTACAGGCTTTGCTCCCAGCTGCAGTTTCGCAGGGTGCAGTTGGGTGTCTGCTGGCGAAACAAGCTCAGCAAGTTTAACTGACGGCGTGAGCCGTCAGCGGTGGTTTCGGCAAACATGCTGGAAGGGGTATTGAGACTTGAGCACTTCCTTGACACCTTCCGTTTCCATGCCTCAGCTGAGGGCTGGCAGCTTCTTAAATCCTCATGGCTATTCACTAGCAGCCCTCCGTGTCAGCTGGGGTGTTGATGCACGGAGAGTGCGGGGTCCCCTCCAGCCCCCGCCGAGAGCCCGGGGCATTGCTCCCTGTGCTGGGGCATCTCCCTGGATGGGATTTCACGGCCAGGGTCTCCACAAGCAAAAGCCCCGCTGTGTCCAGCAGGGTTTGCGTGGGGTACCGTGGGTGCTACGGGCTTTCTCTGAGGCACAGCCCTAACTTGGGTGCTGCATCCTTCCCCATAGGTGTGCCAGAAGTCAGGGGAGATCTCCCTCCTGAAGCAGCAGCTGAAGGAGTCTCAGACGGAGCTCAACACCAAGACCACCGAGATCCTCAGCCTGAAGGCTCAGCTGAAGGAGGTGAGGGTGAAGATGGAAGGGCTGGAGATGAAGACCCAGGACCTGGAGGGCTCCCTACGCACCAAAGCCATGGAGCTGGAGGTGTGCGAGAACGAGCTCCAGCGCAAGAAGAACGAGTCCGAGCTGCTGAGGGAGAAGGTGAACCTGCTGGAGCAGGAGATCGTGGACCTGCGGACGGAGCTTGCCGTCCTCAAGGAGCAGCTGAGTGAAGCCCGGGAGGTGGCCCGGCCCCGCGCCATGGTGGACGATGCTCAAGCCCTGCAGGGAGAGGTGGAGAGGCTGAGAGCAGAGCTGAAGGCTGAGCGGGACAACAACGAGCAGATGACCTCTGGCTTCCAGCATGAGCGGCAGACATGGAAGGAGGAGAAGGAGAAGGTGATTCACTACCAGAAGCAGCTGCAGCAGAGCTACCTGCACATGTACAAGAGGAACCAGAACCTGGAGAAGATGCTCCAGCAGCTCGCCGCGGGGGAGGATGGCAAGGAGCCCATCGAGCTGGACATAACCGGCTCCGACGTCCCCTACGAGGACATCATCGCCACCGAGATCTGAGCCAGGTCTGCCTTCTCCTTCTTGCAGCTCGGGGGCGGGTGTCTCTTCCAGGCGAGAAGCGCTGCCCCACAGCTCGGCCCGCGCCTTGTACAGTTCACACGAGCCATGTATTCATTAGCGGAGCTGGTGGCCTGGCTGGCTCGCCAGCCCTTCTCCCCTCCCCGTGTCGCACCGCGGCGGTGCCCTCCGCCGCCTGTCGTGTTACAGAGGTGAACAAGCAACTCGTGCCAATGGTGACGTGCCAGCAGCTCCCCCTCGCCCCCGCTGCCGCCTTGGCAGCGTCCCTTCTGCCCCCTTGTAGGACTGAGAAGCCGGTGACGGGGGCAGTCAGGGAACAGGACTTCAGCAAATAATCTGCCGTCAGGTAACGAGATGATGCAAAACTCCCAGGGGATGCTCTGCTCCAGGCTCGGAGGGACCCCGTGATGGCACAGCTCTGGGGACGGGGACACCACAGCCCTTCCCACCGGCTTTGAGAGGCATTGGCCACGGCACGGTTCCAGCCGCTCCCTGCCCACAGCCCGGAGGAAGCGCCGCGCTGTTCTCACACCTCCTTAACCTCCCTCCGGTCGGTGCCGATCTCCGGGGCTCCGTGGGACCGAGGAGCCACCTCCCGCTGCCGGCACAGGCTGCACATCCGCTTCTCCTGTCCTTTGGCTGCTGTAGTGCCTCAGGAAGGACCCTACCCACAGACACACACCCCCCACCACCTCGTTACAGCCAACACCCCCACCAAAATCACCTGTCACTAACGAGCACAGCCCGCCCCGCACCCGTCCCATCCCGTCCCGTGGCCACAGCCGCACCGGCACATCCCTCCTCCCTGGACCCGCACAGCCGTGGCGAGCCCAGCGTTCCCCGTTCCGATGGACGAGGACTCAGCGTCCCTTTTCTCCAGCTGCCAGACAGGCAACTGGATTGAAGAATTAACAGAAATTTCCAAGCCGCGGTCTGACCCGAGGAATTGAGGAGGAAATTGCCCTCTCGCTTGCTCACTGCGACCGTCCCTCCCGGGAACCCCAGCGGCCTTATCGCCTCCCGTGCCCTTACATCCACGGGATCCCGTCAACAGGAGATGGTTAAACAAAAACCCCAAACCAACCACTTTCGTTTTGTTTTTCTACCCCAGCTCTTAAAATCTCCTCCTGCCGCCAGCAAGCAGGTAACAAGGCTCCACTGCACGTCACCAGCGGTGAGTCTCCTGTCCCGCCCCCCGCAGCTCAGCACGCACCGGGAGGGAAGCAGCCGGCATCCAGCTTGCCAGGGTAGAGATCTCCAGCCGGGACCACTTTGTGCTAGTGCAATGGTATTTTTACTGCAACATGTTTGTTTACCCACTAGCAAGCTGGGCCTCAGCCTGGGAAGCCCCATCCCAGGGTTGCAGGGGGGTGTCTTGCACGATCCCATGCCGCAAATTCGCCCAAGGGCTCAAAGCCGCGCACAAGCAGCAAAATTCAGCATTCCTCACCCTGCTCCAGCCAGCCTGTAAAGGCGACACATGGAAACCAGTCTGTGCCTTCTGCCCCTGCCCCCGAGCACCCCCTCCACGTGCCGCCCCGGCGCATCCCGGCCGGTCCCGGTGCTGGCACACAGCACAAGCCGATCCTTAGCCAGGGTCTGCCGGAGAAAAGCCAACTTCAAATCCCCGTTCCAGCCCTGCGGCTGTAGGTCAGAGCCACGTTGGGTCTGCCAGCCTTTGCCCAGACCTGCTGAAGGACGTTTTGGAGAGAAGACCACGAGTTGAAGGACGGCACCCGGCTCCGCTCCGGCTCGTGAGGCGGGAAGGGATTTTCTGCATCATCCAAGCCATAGCCCTGCACCAAGGGCTCTGCACCCCCTCCGCACCCCACGTCAGAGCCGGAGCACGGCGACCAGGAGCCTTCCAGTGCCAAAGACGAGGGGTGCCGAGGGGAGCAGAGCCCTCCTCAGCTGCCCCAGCCCCCAGCCCCCCAGCGAGGCGATGCCCGTGCCCGCCTGCCCAGCCCTGTTCCCGCACCCACTGGCCTCGGTGGCACCGTCCCAGGTCCCCGTCGCCCCAGCCCCGTGTCCTCCCCAGCCAGCGCTGTATGATGTGATCGCCCGGAGGCATCAACGTGCTGCCTTTGCACAACGCTGTGTGTGACCGTCCGCATCGCAGGTGTGTCGCTCCCGGTGTGAGCCGCGGCCACCCTGCCCGCTCTGCGGCTGGCCAGGCTCAGCCTGTACATATAATTATTTTTCTGCAGGTTTTTTGGATGTTATTTCTGGTGACCGATGTAAACTACTGGTAATTTTATGTTTTTATTTATAAATAAATTTTTTAAAACTTACTTAGTCTCTCCGAGTGCCTGGCTTGGCACCGTTCGGAGGGTTTTCACCACCGGTGAGCGGCAGTGCAGGATGGTGCTTTGCCATGCCCCTCTCTGGGGCACGTCACCCCCAAGCCACAGACCATTTATCACGGCACACCAAGGTCCCCTTTGGGGACATCCTTCCACCTGGCCCTGTTTGCTTCCAGCCCCGCGAGCGCTTTGCCGCGTGGGCGAGCGGCGTTATCTCCGCCGTGCAGCTGGGATAACCCATGCACGGAAAAGCGGCAACTTGCCCCCGGCGCACGCGGGGGTATCGGGGAGGAGATAATCCCCCTGGCCCCGCTCCCAGCCCGGCCCCCACGGGCTTCGCCTCCTGCTCTGCAGGCGAGACCGATTTTCATCCCAGCCCAAACCCCACAGTCCCCAGCCCCCCGCCCCCGGAGCGGGCGGCTCCATCTCCAGAGGAGAGCCAGAGAAAACAGTTACAGAGGGAGAGAGACGGTGGGAACGCCTTAATGAACCCGAGGAAATATTTGGGCTGTTTAAGTTGTTTTACCTCCAAAACCAATCACCTCGGAGCCTGTCAGCACTGCACAGATCGGGAGGTTTCACAGGTTGGAACAGCCCAGGGGGAGGTAAAGGGGGATGATGGGGGGCAGAAAATAAGGGCACACGCTCAAATTGCAGAAAACGCTTGTTCATCCCGACTCACCTGGCTGTTTCCATGGGGCACTCCTCCCACCACAGCACAGGGTGGGGGGCCCAAGCCACAGACAAGCGGCTCCGTGGGCCCCCCCCCCCCCCCAAAGGGCACCTGGCACCAGCACCCAGCTCCCACTGGTGCTTTCCAGGGAGACCTTGGCTTTGCTCGCGCTGCCCGAGGCAGGAGGGAAGGTTATTTTTAGAGCCTTGGAAAACTGCTGAGGAGGAAGGAGATAGAAAAAGCACGTGCGAGGACTCTCTTTCTCCCGAGCGGCACCGCCTGTTACAAATCGCCTCCGACCATCGCCTGCCCCGGCTGCGGGCGTGCTGCCGGCTCCGCTGAACTCTTCCCAGGCTTGTCCTTGTATCTGGGTGGGGAGCAGCGAGGAGGAGACCCCCGGGCCGGCTGCTATCCCAGGGGTCACCCCTCGTCCCACAGAGGTCACAACCAAATTGCAGATGCTTGCAGTGCAGCAAAGCAGAGACTTACCAGGGCTGAGGAGCAGCAGGAGGTCCAGGAGCAAGCGCAGCATCCCTGAGGATACGTACGCCGTAAGGACAGCTTCTCGGCAGTGCCCGGGACACTGGGAAGCCAAAATCCCAGCCCTGGGGAGCCTGGGCTGCTTCTTCCGTTAAACCAGGTGAGGGTCCCACCCCTTTTCCACCAAAACCCTAATGAAGCTACTGATGAGAAAAAGCTGTGTCCTCGCCACAGGGCTCAGAGCATCCTCTGCCTCAGGCAGCAGCAGAAATGAGGGAACGGGCACCGCCTGGCCCTTGTAGGGCTGTTGCACAAACGGAAGCGCAGCTCCAGCGTTGGGGTGCTGTGAGATCCCAAGGAAAGCTGAGCGGTGGCGGACAGCCATGGCCAGGGCAGTCCGGTCCCTGCTGCAACCCTGCTGCTTCACGCCCAAGGGGAGGCATGTTCAGGACGGAGCAGAAAGCCCCGATAATACCAGGGTAAAGCCATTCCCTTGTGATACCCAGTGCTTCCCCTGTGGCAGGCTGAACATGAACGGGATGGCACTGGTGCGTGCCAGGGGCTCCCAGGCCGAGGAAGCGTCCGAGCACGAGGGGCACGGTTGGCTCAGGTGTTGGGGGGGGCCAAAACCAGAGAAGCAGCACCAGCTCGTGCATCTCCCCCACCGTCACTGAGGTTCCCCGCTTCGCCTGTGCTTTGCGTTAGCTCTGCTCCAGCTGCCCGAGCACCAACCGTCCTCAGACAGAAGGAGTTTGAATTAGTTGTTGAACTAATCAGTGGATGCAAATAAGCTTCAAGACAGAGAAAAGCTGATTTGCATCTTCTTTTAACACCCCGGTGCCACTGCACCAGTTTCTGACTATGGGGGGCAGAGTCAGACCTAAAATCTCAGCAGAGACAAGACCCCGGCGGCCTTTGAAAGAGCAATTAAATCGAGCCACCTTGTGCTCGCAGGGTGATAGAGGGTCGGAGGCAAAGCTGCTTTTGATGTGCAAATAACCTGCAGCAGCTCTCCCCACCAGCCTGCTCCCCTGCCTTACATCTGCCAGTCCCAACTGAAAACCCAAGGGGCAGGGTGGGGGAAACGTGTCCAATGTTTGCTCTCCTCCCCTCCTAAATGAGCCGACAGCTGGCGTGTGCTTCTCGGAGGGACCCGACTGGCTGACATCAGTTGGCGAAGGGGGATAAGACCCCCAGGCAGTCCTCATTAGTCATTACCAAAAAAAAAAAAAAAGAAAGAAAGAAAGAAAGAAAAAAGAAAACAGCATGTAAATGCACTAAGGCAGCAGCTGGGAGATCAGCGCGTCCCATTTAGCATGGTACCTGCTGTCTCCGCACCATGAAATATTGGGCTGTTTGTTTAGCGTCCGGCTAAGTGCCATGTCAGGAGCTGCTCGTTCCTGGCCGGGCAGGGACGCGGAGCCCAAGGGCGGCTCACGGCACAGCCTGGCCTGACGCCACACAGCGGGGCACCCCTTCCTCCCGGCCCCGAGCTCCCTTTGCTTTCCCACCCCGTTTTCCCAGCGAGGGGCTATGTTCTCGGCTCAGTGCTAAAATAGCTGTGCTGCAAGCCCCAGCCTGCTCCCGGGCCCTGCGGCTGGCGGGAGGCTAAAGCTATTTTTGTCGTTCCTCTCTTACAGGGCCGTGTGCCAGGCTCAGGCTCTTCGCTACCTGGGAGCTTCTCGTCCGTAGGGCAGGCTCTGTCGTAACCTGGGAACCTGCCTGCGCACACAGGGCGACAGCGATGCTCCGCCTGTGTTGGCAGATGCATTTTCTCCAGGAGCCAGGAGGAACGCAGATTTCTGCCCTGCTTTGCCTCGCCGGAGCCAGAGGAGAGCAGGCTCAGGCGAGCCCGGCGGGCGGCACTGCCAGCCAGGAGCAGCGTGGCACGAGCAGCGCAGCCGTTGCAGCCCGGCCGCTCGCACGCGCGAGCCCAGGGAGCAGAAGGGGCAGCTCAGAGCTCGGTGCCCGCCACCGAGCCTCTGGCAGACGTACACGCCTCATTAAACCAGAGGTCCGAGAGGTTTTAGCAGCAAGTAAGTCTGAATTAACTCCCCCGCATAAGGGCTGAAGAGCCTCGGCAGGCTGGTTTTGTGCCTATAAGCACAACCTTCTGCCTTGACGTGACAAAGCCAAGCCACCCAGAGCCAGCCCTACCCCTGCTCCCCACAAGCACGGTGCAAAAACTCAGTGCATTTACAGTCAGCATCATCCAAGCAAGCTAAGAAGCATCACCGCACGCACTGCTGCTTCCGGCAGGCCTGAGAATTTCTGAAGCAGTTCTTCAGTGCTGTCCAAATATTTGACTGAAAAATAGTCTTATTTCCAGGCGATACAGGATCTGAAACAGCCTTGTCCTGCTGGCGTGCAGCAACACGGCCGATCAGGGAGCCGACGTGCAGCAGCTCGCTCCTGGCCGGGCGTGCAGTGCCGCTGCGTGGCTGCTGCGCTCCATCCAGCGCCACGCTCGCCGCGGCCCAGCCGGCCTCTCCCCGCCACGCAGGCTGAGCAGGCAGCTCCCGTGCGCTGCAGACAACAGCTATTTTATCCCTGGCACAAAGCCACCCTCGCTATTTATATTCATCCCAAACCTTTGTCTGGCCCGGATAAGCCACGCTATCATTGATGGCTTGCCCGTGCGTCAGAGCTGCTCACCAGCCTGCCCCGAGCCACAGAACACATCTCATTCTTTCCCCTTTGCTCCCATCAGCTGCAAATTAATAGAGCTTAACTGCCATGAATATTCTTATAATCGCAGAATTCCTTTTGCTTTGCTCTGTAACATGCGCATGCCAGCAGCCACCACGTTATCCATATGCAGACACTCGCAGGTATCTCACAAGAGGCAGCTGCCTTGCTCCGCAGCACTCACCCCACCTCAGGAATGCTTGTTCTGCCTTTGGCCCCTGTCACCTGCTGAAGGATTTCAGGAATTCATCGGACTTTGGAATTTCTCCTCTTACTGTTCAAAATGTTCAAAGCCTGCCATTACTGAGCACCGATGGCCGCCATCTGCTCATGAAGTTTATTCCCATGCCTTAACTACAGGCCCTCCTTCAGGACAGAGGGACTGTAACTGAGGGGGTAAAGGGGTAGAAAAAGTCAAAAGCATTTGTTTCAACTTTTTAAGCCATCAGGCATGTTTTCAGCATACCAGATCCTCCTTCCTCTTCCTCCACCACATTAAATGAACAGTCTTTCAAGGTCTGTGGGACAATCAAAGCCATTATTAATACTGAGGATATGGGATCTGTAACTCAGTCTCTCTCCCGGTGAAAAACATACTGCAGGGACCAGCTTCGACATTTAAATGAGTTTGGTTTTTTAAGAAATGAGCCAGTGTCTTTACTACCTCAAGGACTTGTACTTCCGTACAAGAAACAGCTCGAATTATAGCTTAGTACAACATTTCACAGAAGACCCGAGACAGCCTCAGGCTTTTATCAGTCAGAACAAACTGTTTACAGAGACCGTGTCGGTGCAGCTCATCAGGGCACAACTCTTTAAAGATGAATAGCAAAATCAGCAGAAAGGAAAGGTGCTTTCTTCCCGCATTAAGTGACTGGTTTTGATGTGCACATTGCTCAGCAAAGGAAGGTGTGTTTGGGTTTACCTCCGCTCTGGGGTACATCAGGAAGAATCCCAGATCTCCCCATTTCACGCTGTTCTCAGTCTCTCACCTTCAGCAGCCATGCTGCATCCCCAAAGCAGGGAAACTCTTACAACAGTTAATTCATGGAGAGGGACTGACACCAGGAATTTAAGCAGTCATGCCCCAGGCTGTCTGCACAGAATACCTGAATAAACCTACCCAGGCCCCCCCGCGCCCTCAGTAGTACCGTTCATACAGAAAATTTAAAGTCAACATACGCCTAAGCTCATTTTGAAGAAGCCTTTCAAGGTTTCCTAGCCTCCTCTAGTGCAAACTACACCGTTCCCACAGGCGTCTCAGCAGGGTGGTATCACATTACCCTCCAACATTCCTGCAAAGCCTTTACCCGTGACTGCGCCACCCACCCACTCCACTGCCACAAAGCATTCGGCCCTGAAGCTGAAGGCCAAATCCTGACCAAACGTGACCCGCTCTAGCAGTTACGCAGGGGTGGCTCAAGTGGCTCTCACTGCGCACCCAGAAATGGAAGTGAAAAGTGTCTTCAGCACATTATGAAGTAGTTTCTTTCACATAAAACAGGATCCCCAATGGCAAAGGACATCTTAGCCACTGCTGAAAGATGTGAAGTTGTTTTCAACCACAGAATCACAAAAGCTTCCACATTTTGTTCAACACCTTCCATATTTAATTTATTTAGATATTCTCTACATTAAAGTATTCTCATGCCAACACTTCCAACCTCCCATCCCCACCTCAAGAAAAATAGACTTGACACAGCTTTAGGGTGGAATGCACTGGAATAAAGTTGCTATTGCATCCAAGTTACAGAGAACACTGAACAAACTATAGAAAGAACTGCACATAGGAGACGTCAGGGAAAGCTGGAATTAGTACGCTATCATTCAAGTCATGTTAGCACCTTCCTAGACAAGCACCAAAGGCGTTTAGAGAGGTGCAACATGCTTTGGTTAGCTAGACCAGAGCTTAGACTACATTAAGCCTGGAAAAAAAGCAAGAAAGCCTGCCAGCACTGGGCTTGGAGCCTCATCTGAACCAATTTGAAAAAAAAAAAAAAAACCCAACACTGAATTGACTAGCCAAGTTTGCAGTGTTTGGGAATGCTGAGCTCTCCTGGCTAGCCAAATCTGTGCCTGGAGTACAAACCACAACAGCTTCAAACACAACTCAGGACCCAGTGCCACCTAGAGCATGCTTTATAACAGAATTCAAAATATCCATTCACACATTAAGTTGCTTCCTCCTGTTGCATTGTTCAGTACAAGACATACTTTAAATGCTGACCTCCCACCAGTACAACTGTGTCAGGTATAAGTTGTTGTTTTTTTTTTCCCCACATCTCACAATCCCCTTCAGTAGCAGCACAAAGCCTTGAATTACCCACAGTTTTGCCCATCAGGACACTACTGATCTCAGAATGCTTTACCTGCTGTTTTGCATGTCTGGCATTTCCAGAATTCAAAGAAAAAAAAAGGGGGGGGGGTAAGTAGGAAATTTACTCTGCAAACTTCCATTTAAAACCTTTAATTCAATAATTAAGCCTTATCATGCTACCTTCAGATAGCAACCCAGTGGCCTGTGACCTCTGAAAAGACCCTTTGCTAGTGGAAAAGCAACTAGGCTGCCTACTAGTGTCCTCAGTTCATGCATACCCTTAAAAATCTTAAGCCATAGTTAAAAAAAAAATCAGTGACTTGCATTTTTCAGAAAGGTACGTTGTCATGCACCACGCTTTCCACAAATTAGCCTGGTTTTCAGGCACAACAGCAGGACAGCAGAGTGCCATCTGTTCTACCAGCAGCATGGCAACTGCGTATGATCGGATTGAGCAGATGCTCTGGACAAAGGAAGTCACATTTGCTCTTTCATGTTTTCTAAACCACATGCTCCTGGTTTGAAAGTAAAGACCTGCAGTTTCTGGTAATCCTCAGACATTCCCTTGAAATGTCTGCAAAAGGTCCAGTTCAAAAAAACCAAACAAGCTTTCTGATAGCTATTGCACATTTGTAAGAGCTGGCCTAAATATTTTCCTGAAGATCCAGGCTTTGGAAGAGGGGATATTTTAAAAACTGGTATCAGTGTACATTGGAACACTGGCACAAATGTCACCTATTCTCAGTTTTAATTGTAAGGGCGACAAGTAAACACCAACACATGAAAAAAAGAAAACAAACAGCATTTCACAGAGCAAGGAGTTAGAGATGAAGCTGTGGCTAGTGTTTTGCAGTTGAATCTCGAGGATAGAATTCAGCCAGTGTTGTGTGAGGAATTCTCTTCAACATCTCCTTGGGGAAGATTCGCAAAAGCTGCCATCCAATGTCCAAGGTCTCGTAAACAGTGCGATTTTCATAGGGACCTGCAGAAAGCAACCACAGACTGAAATATGGGGCAGGAGAGTGTCTCGCCACCAGGCAGATCTGAGAAGACGACCTTCTAGGTGTTATTTCATACTGTGATGTTCCTGAAACAGACACTTACCCTGAGCAATGAAGTTCTTCTCAAACTTCTGCAGAAACTCGAGATAAAGAAGATCATCTGAGGTAAGGGCTTCCTCACCAACTACAGCCTTCATAGCCTGTACATCCTTTCCGATAGCATAGCAGGCATACTGGAAGGGACAGAAACAGAAGTGCTTTTACCTTCATCATCCATGTAACGATTTCTGTTCAAACCCAAACAAAGGGTCTCACTTGACAGCACTAAGCACTTGGTCAATGCTTTTAAAGCAAGCTCAGGAGCATTCTGGATTACAACTGTTTGGCATGCTCTTTACAGGCTGTTTAGTAAAAGGTGTATTCGAAATATGCCTCTGCTTCTCTGAAGAGGCTTTTACATACCAGCTGGTTGGATACATCTGCATGATCCTTCCTGGTCATACCCTCTCCAATAGCTGACTTCATCAGTCGAGACAAGGACGGCAAGACATTAATAGGCGGGTAAATCTGGCAGAAAGAGACATCCAAGAATTTCAACATTAACACTTCAAAAAGTACACAGTAATCTTAGATATGTTCTAACCAGTGTGGTACACACCTGTCTGTTATGCAGCTGCCTATCCACATAGATCTGTCCCTCAGTGATGTATCCAGTCAAGTCAGGGATAGGATGAGTAATATCTGTGGAAAAAAAAAAAAGGTTTGAGAGTTTTCAGACCTTTTATATCCCTTCTGTATCCATTCTAGCACTGATGCTGCAGCTTTTTGCCGTTAAGTGACTTTTAAAGTAAAATACCATCAGTTAGTACCCCCACGTATCACTAAGTGCTCTTATGCAAGGATTAGAGCTGTAAGCACTCCTGATAAAGGGCGGGAGAGCAGTCCTGAAGTCTGAAATGGGCAAAGCATTTCTATTAGCAATATGGACAGAGAAGGCAGCCAAGAACTGCAATATTCAAACGGGAACCTAAAAGGCCACAAGACCTCCTATCTTGCTGTGTGTCCAAAAATAAGGCAGGTCGCTCTAAGAGAGTCCTTTAAAGTGCTGTTTATTAAAACCACTGGAAAATAACTCACCATCATTGGGCATGGTAAGAATAGGAATCTGAGTAATGGAACCATTTCTGCCTTCCACACGCCCAGCACGCTCATATATAGTAGCCAAGTCAGTGTACATGTAACCTGGAAAACCACGACGGCCAGGCACTTCCTCTCTAGCTGCTGAAACCTGAGGCAATCCAGAAAAACATTTCCAAGAAGTCAGATCACTCATACAGACCTGCTGCCTCCCCTAATTAAGCTACAGCAGCAACTTAAAGTACCTCTTCCTATAGGTGAAACCAAAATACAGCCACACAAACCCCTGTTAAGAGAAGTTATGTCACCACAACCATGTATGACGAGACAAGATGCCAAGGCAAATCAGAAACTATAATATCAAACTGCTGAATGCCACCAGTCAAGTAAGTTTAGCTATCAGAAGTAATAGCTCTTTCACTGCTGAATATAATTCCTAGACAATCAATAACTAAAAGCCTCACCAGCTATTTTAGAACATTGTAATGAATACTAATTGCAACAGCTTGAGCAGAAGTTTACATTCCCACTTTATACTACAAACCCTTTCTGCCAACACCCAGCATGTGAGTTAAACGCGTACCTCTCGCAGAGCTTCAGCATAGGAGCTCATATCTGTCAGAATGACCAACACATGCTTCTCACACTGATACGCCAAGAACTCTGCTGTTGTTAGAGCTAGACGAGGTGTGATAATGCGTTCAATGCTGAAATAGAACAGCATAGTATTATTTATGACAAGTGCTTTAAGGCTGCAAGGTAACAGTTTGAAGTTACAAATACTTTAAAACCCTCTAAAATCTGCTACGCACACCAACTGGAGCACCAGCATTTCATATTCAACTTTGCTACAAAATGTCAATGTAAGTGACATCTGGCAGGACATCAGCCAAGGTTTCAGTTTCCTGTTTACTTGTGGTTCTCAGCCTTTTCCCAACCAACACAGTGTAACTACTTACGTTGGATCGTTGGCCAAATTCAGGAACAGACACACATTGTCCATGGACCCATTTTCCTCAAAGTCTGATTTGAAGAACCGAGCAGTTTCCATGTTCACCTAAATCACAGTATTAAGGCATCAGTTCCAGACTAGATTTTAGGTTACTACATTTTGCATCATATTAAGGCCTAAACACCTCATTAATAATCCATAAGCAAAGCGCTCTGTATCATGAAAACTCTCCTACATTCCCAACAGAATGAGTTACTTCTAGAATTCCAGGCTAGAGATTTTAAGTTTTAGATACTTTATCCTGATCAGACACACTTTGTTACAGTATTTCTGGCCACCTGGGATTTTCAGCCATTCAGCCAGCCAATTTAGCACTCATTAGTTATATACTTCAGACCTACTTAGAATACTTCAGCTACTCTCAGCACTGTCTTATTTATTACTCAAGCATCATTTTCCTCCAATAATACTGACTTACCCCCATAGCAGCAAACACGATGGCAAAGTTTTGTTCACTGTAGTCCATCACATCTTTGGATTTCTTCACCAAGCCAGCTTGGCGACATATCTGAGCTGCAATCTAGGGAAAAAAATGTTTCAGTCCGCCTGTATATTTGATGCTATTACACAGACCAGAATTTAACTTGGTTTACTTTTTAACCCCAGTGAAATACAAGCCACTAAGTGATTAGAGAGTAGCTTTGAGTACTTACCTCATTGTGGGGCAAGCCAGCAGCTGAGAATATGGGGATTTTCTGCCCCCTGGCAATACTGTTCATACCATCTATAGCAGAAATGCCAGTCTGAATCATTTCTTCTGGATAGATACGACACTGGGGGTTGATTGGCTGACCTGGTGTATTTTTTAAGAGAACACATTATTCCACGTACGTGTTTGAAGCTTGATCAAACTACCACTGACCCTGAGCACTGATCTAAGGCTCGTGTCAAAAGGTGCAAACCCCACTGTTAGGCCTACAAATCTTTAGATGCACCTGGTCACACCTGAGCCTTTTGTAGATCCCAAGACTCCGGCATTCTGCGGTCATGTAAATGGTAAGAGTGAAAAGCCTGTCAGGTTATTAGCTTTTTACCTTTGGAGGCTATGTAATTAAGATAGTCTACACATACTTCAAAAACCAGCTTCCAGGCATTACAGAAAACAGTTATTTTCTGCTACCTCATCTTCCTGCACTTGTGTAAATTTGACTGGAGTTTGATGCCACACACATACTTAAAAATAAGATTCAACTCCCCTTAAGAGATCCTATGTTCAAAACCAAATCTACTGTAACATTCAGAAATCAGAAACACCAGATTTGTCTTTAACTCCATACCAGAAATGGATTAAGAACATACCCATTATGTCAAGGAAATCTTCAGCCAAAACAGTAGGGCCTCTGTCTATAGGTTTTCCTGATCCATTAAATACTCTGCCTACAAGAAAGAGCAGTAAGATCAAAATGTAAATTACTGTGAAAAAAAGTTAGCATGTGATAAGTCTATTCATTCTTCACAGCAAGATGCAAATACTTACCAAGCATATCCTCAGAGACAGGGGTTCGAAGAATATCCCCGGTAAACTCACAAGACGTTTTCTTAGCATCAATACCTGAAGTTCCTTCAAATACCTGTAAATACACCAGAAGGAAAACAAAACAACACAGGAGAAAAGACTAAGTATTGTGCTTTACAAAATAACACACTAGAATGCTGCTTCACAGCTTGAGAACTTGATCAGCCACAGGGCAGAAAAGCAAGGCAGTCCTCTGCAAGCAAAGGATTTCAAGAGCAGCTTGCTCGTACAAAACATCACATAAAAACCTACTTTAAACAAAATTCATGAAGTGTATCAGCAGCAACCAGCAAACCCGGTGCTGTTCCTTTGATCTCAAGTATTTCCCTTTGCCGACAGGGTAAAGTTCTTCAGATAAAAAGAACTAATATTAACAAGAAACAGCTGCTTAGAAGAAATACTGCATCCACATAGCACAGGAGTTGATCTTGAATCTAATGCTGTACAATTACAGTGTGATTCCTTTAATCTAGCAGCAAAGAAATGAGGGGGGATGCAAACAGAAAAAAGTCACTGTACTCCAGTTTTCAGTCTTCAAAAATTATTCATGCTACTTGCACGTGGAATAAGTAGGTTATTTTTTGGAATAAGTAGGTGTTTTGTTTTGTTTTTTTTAATTTACAGTACCAAAAGAACATATCACAAGATAGATTTGACATGGCTCGGACAACATGCTGATAAATAAAATAATTTTCTGTTGCAACAAGAGACATTCCTCTTCCTAATCATACCTGAACCACAGCTTTGGAGCCACTGACTTCCAGAACCTGCCCACTTCTTCTTGTGCCATCAGGAAGAGTCAAGTGGACAATCTCTGCGTACCTAGGAAACTGAAGACGAGCAAGAAAGATGGCGGAAAGCATTAAAATCCAGAAGAACAGCCAGGAAACAAAAGTTATCAGTTTCAAGCAAGCTTAAGCGTACCAACTACTCAATTATTTTTAAAAATAATTTTATCAGAACAAAACTCACTCCAAGGCAATTAAAATTTATCAGGCTAAAGCCATTTTTACAGGGACTGCACAACATTTGCTCAGAGTTGCAGGCTGCAGAAAGACCTGACAGAACCCATTCTAAAAAACCTAGTAGTCCTGAAATACTAATGGAAAGCCACGATGCAGCACCCGACAGTAAGATGAAAAAGCTGGCTTTTGCCTGTACATAGCACCAGTTGCTTGCCTTCAACAGTAACTTGGCAGTAATCTGAAAACAAGCCAAACCTGTTTACAGTTCCCTTTTACAGAGCACTTACACTTTGGCAACAAAAAGGTCAAGAACAAAGTGAATAGTTGTGTTTCTGCATTCAAGTTTAGACAACATTTTGGGGATTTTGGTAAAACTGAAACACTGTTTCCTTTCCTTCCCCCAACAGCCTCAATGACCCTCCCTTTCTTCCAATGCTCCTTAGCTTTACAGCAATTTGTCTATTCTCATTTATCTCAGCAGTCAGAAACATATCTTGCATTAAAATTGTGCAGTGGACCCATGAATTTCACAACAGTCTGGATTTAACCTGTCACAGCTTTTCTTGTAAACTCTCCCTCAAAAAGCTTCATTCATTAACAATTTGAATCTTTACCTTAACTTGATCCAAGATAACCAGGGGACCATTCACACCCGATACAGTTTTATAAGCTGAAAGAAAGCAAGCCACAAGTCAGCTACTTCCTCAGAACATCAGAAATATCTTGCATAAAGTTTTCAAAATTTCATTCCTATCACCAGTTTCAGGTTTGCATATTTTGGGCCCAGCTTTGTACCGCTTCTATGTTTGCTATGAACTCTACGTGAAGGACCAGGTACTGAATTGTGCGGCCAGCATTTTTTGCTGCTACTTGCAAAGCACCTGAGGTAATATTAAGATATATGATATTGCCATTTTCTTGTCTGTCACAGAAATTCACTGCAAGTCTATATCCAGGGATAAATTGAACGCCAACAGAAACACCAATACAATATGGAGTTGACATTTTAAGCTAAGAAAAATACACAGTTGCAAGATCTTTAAAAAGCAAGGTTAACAACACCTGTAATTTGTGATAAAAATGGTGCCACTGCAATTTACACCCAACAAATGGTGAGAAGGCCTTAATATCGATATTCAACTTCTACGGGTTTGGTTTTTTTAACCACAGAACTCCATGACTCCATGCTCCATGACGCTAAAACAGCCCACATGAAAGCCTGGACTTAACAAGGCAAGCAGATCCTGTGCTTAAAAGCTGATCAGCAGAGCTTCTACAGTAAGCTGTGTTTTTTGGCACACCGCTAAAAGGAAACCTTATAACACCTTTCCTGACTCCTGAGAAAAGGTCAATGCACTACACTGTAAAAGGCTGAATTTCACCTTAGCCAAACTGCTCCTACTCTTGGGTTATCCTGGCTTAACTTGAAGACTGACACCTGATAGAAGGCCACAGCTAGCCAGTGCATCAGAAGGCTCACGTCTTAAATATCAGCAGCTCAAGCATTAGCCCTATATACAACTTCTGAGGTACCGTGTGCCCAGAATTCATCACTCTGCTATCAGCCCAGTGGAAAAGCTGTGAAAACGCAGTAAAGACTCCTCCTGCGTTGCTCTAAGGACACACTAGTATCCCAGCTAGAGCCCAGCATCACTTGATCCACAGACAAAAGCAACATTGAGTCAAAGCTTTATCAGGGTCACAAGCAGCAGTGACCAAGAGAGTGACTGTTAATCACTTATCCCTGGGAGGGGAAAATGAGCAAGTGGAGCCATTTGCAGAACAGGAGAGAGATCAGCACCTGTTCTTGGTCACGCTACAAGGCAGAGGAAACAGGCACCCATGGTACTAGGAAAGATCACAAATTCCACCAGCACCAGGCCACAGGGAATCATCTGGCTTAGCCACTTCAGTCTGCCCAGGTTTGGCACACTTACTGTGCGTTGTCTAGACTGTCAACAATGCGGTATTTACACTTAAACACGCAGTTTGAACTGTTGCAATGTAATCTCTTAATCGGCAACAATCAAAACTGCATTAGATGAGGTTTGAGGGTCACTGGGTGTGTAAAACGTATAAGATGGTCTAAGACTGGAACTCCTATTTCTCAGTTTTACTCCTGTCAAAATCCTGCTAAACACCCTGAGACACAACATGTGTCCCTGCATTAGTCTTAATCAAAAGCACAGCTGGCCTACTCCATTCACCCGAGCAAGGAGAATTACACATACATTAACACTACAGAGAGGACTCTGCTTAGACTCCAAGTGTTTGCAGCCCACTGTCTGCAAGAAATGGAAAACACTATCTTGAGCAAAGCATTTCATCTCGTGACTCTCATGAGCACTTCCTCCTCAGTCAACGGGAAAGGGCTTACACTCCTTGCTTTGTCCACAGGAAAATACTTCCTCAACATCAATCAGCATCAACTCTGCTTGAAAGCGGCTCGCCACTGACTCAAAATTCCTGTTTCCAATAAGAGCAACCAGTTCTATGACAAACCAAAAGCAACTTAAATGTTTTTCATATCCAGCTTGCAAGCAATGTCAGTTTGGGCAAAAGCCAAAATCTACACAGAAAAAGATGAACCAACTATGAAGTCACCTTGGCTCCAACCTTGACGGAAGCCTCCACTCCAGACTAAAGCACAGCAGTAGACTTGGGGGAGCAGGACTGGTAATGATCGATTTGGCTTTCAGACCAGACTGTCGTTTTCAAAGAAACCATCGTGGAGAAGCTCCCTGCCTACCATCTTGTACGTACTCATGCTATTTAGGTGTTCGGGTAGAGTCACTCGTGCAATTACTACCTAGATCAAAAAAAGGCCAGAAAACAAATGCACCTTCAAAGAAGTTTGACTTCTCCCTACTACACTGCAATAAAGGATTTTTACAAGGCCACCACACTTCCCCTTTTCCATCAGATTTCTCAACTTCATTTTAAAGGAACAGAATCCACCCCACCCCCTCCGCAATTTACAGTAGTTTTAAGTTCTTGCTCAAAAGGCAAGTTTTCCACGAAGGACACCGAAAGGGCCTACGTTACCCAGTGGGCAACAGGCTCGTGGTTCCAGCGTGCGACTAATTCACGCGGTTAGACAGGAGAGAGCCGGGACAAGCAGGGCTGCAGCACCCGCTGCAATTAAAAGCCCGGCCCGAGCGGGGCACCGGCCTGCAGCCCGCCAGAACCCCCCGCGCACCCCCCGGCCAGCCCGGCTCCTGTGCCGGAAGGGGCGCCCGGGCCGCTCTGCCGCAAGCAGCGGCCC
>JAVKLA010000049.1:16056941-16072012 GCA_034782735.1 Sagittarius serpentarius | reverse complement strand
AGAAAGAAAGAAAGAAAGAAAGAAAGAAAGAAAGAAAGAAAGAAAGAAAGAAAGAAAGAAAGAAAGAGAAAGAAAAAGAAAGAGCAAGCTGATTAATTAATGAATTGACAGAAGGATTAAATGGCTGAGAAGACAAGAAAAGGAGTCATCCTGCCACACAGGAAAAGCAGAGCCCTGGCCTCCCGCCCAGGCAGCCCCCAGCGTGGCCGTCCCCAGCCCCGGGCCAGGTGCGCAAGGGGCATTTGGGGCCCCCTCTGCCCCGCCGGCAGTGCTCCGGCGGTGGGGTTTGCTGTTCCACAAGCTCCATGTGTGTCCTTACACCTCCACCCTGTTCTCGTGGATGTGCTTCATCTAAAACCAGCGCTTGGATCTAAGAGCGTAACAGTAGCTGCTTAGGGGAGATAGGAGATCGGAAATAAAGCACGAATGAGACGGGGCTGTCAATGGAAACACCCTGCTTGCACTGATGCTGCATACTCAGACATCAAGGGCTGCCTGGCACAATTGTGTAAAGGACAGAATGAGAGCTGCCTTACCCCCTACACCTTCAATTTAATAAGAAAAGATAGTGTGTTATTTGTAAACACTTTTTTCCAGGAAACCTTTAGCCTGTCAGCCTTCTATTTCCTTATGTGTTATGTATCTCTTCATACATGTTAAATGGTAATAGTTGCTGTTTGTTCTCCCCCTGCCCCACTTAGCAGTGACATAGAATTATTTGGTGTTATAAAACAATATTCTATCTCCTTCTACGTTAAAACTAGAAATATTTGGGGGGGATGTATTTTCAAAGAGGTATTGCCAATTCTGTGCTTGTTTGGAGGAGCAACAAAGTACCAAGAACTGGTGAGACTGATGGAAAAAACCCAGACAATCGCACAAGAAACTGTTTGGCCAAGGAGGCAGTAAACACAATAAATAATCCCCAGACAAAGGGACAACGCCGTCGAGTGGATTAAACACAGAACTGGAAGGCTTTGGCCAAGTTTCAGCTCTCCTTCTAATACAACGGGACCTTAAGCACATTACCAAGCTCTCATGTTTATTAATAGTCAAAAGGACTTAACAAAACACAAACCAGTAAGACTCGCTAAATGGCAACCTCAAGGGCTACTTCAGCCAGCACCACTTTGCAAACTGCTTCCACCTGCATTCAAAGCCTGGCTAAAAGGCGGCCCAGGGACGCCAACGCCAATTGCTCAAACCAGACCTTTTTGTGTTCTAAATATTTTTATTCAGTTCATGGCGTTTGAGAGCACGATGCAAATTTGCCCACAGGAGAACACAAGGCACCAGGCAGCGGCCGCTGCCAGGGCGGCGGTTCCAGGGCTGGGTAACAGAAACCTTCTAGTAAAGGAAATATTAGCAGAGAGTGACTTTAAAGCAAAGTACGGTTTTACGGGTGCCTGTTCCAATCTCTCTTTACGCTGTCGTGTTCACCCGACCCCGGGCTGGTGGTGTTACATCTATAAGCCATTTGTCTCATGCGGGTTTGTAAAATGCTGCTTTGTGCTGGTACGCAGGAGCCCTCGCTGCACAGCAGACATATTTCACTGCACCTTTGAGGTGAGTCAGCAGCAGAGAGCAATCTTGCCGAGCGAAGCCTGCTGTCAGCTGAATTCACCAGAATTGCAATCAGCCTGCAGAGCCGGCGTGAAGTCGGCTATCAGCGATTTTTCAGGCCTACATCCTATACTGGGCCTCGAGACAGCCCATAAATTCTCTTATACTTTTCATTACATAAGAAATGTTCATTGTACTTTACTACCTCAGTCTGGCCAGGGAGAAAATTGTAGTCATTTTTTTTCCATAGGGTTATTGAAAGAAAAATTCATGGCAAACGTTCATAATGGTTTTAAAAAAAAAAAAAATTTCAAAGAGGACTGCCTGGAAAAACCTGACGGACACATGGAAATGCTTCCAAAGCCCATCTGAGTAAGCTTTCCCATCATCTCTGCAAAATAAGTGACACGACACTGCAATCTCCTTTGGCTGTTTGGCACTGCCAAATGAGATGCTGTCCTGACCTCGGGGCCTACAAAAGAGAAAGGTAACAATAATAATAATAGTAACTGGTTCCACATGCTCATTCTCACCTGAAGGAGAATCTGAATTATTTTTCTGTCCAGAGCCCAAGGTACAGCTGAGCAATTCTGAGCTCCTTCAGTAGATGGTAGTGCTGCACTGCTCATCCTCTGTCTACTTTGCAGATATTTAGAAAGTAATTTCCAGGCCTAGACATTCAATTCTCAGCTCATGAAATATATTTAAAGGCTTCAGCTTCTGCTCTAATACACACCCAGGGAATTCCTTGGTAGGATGTACTCATCTCACGTTATTGGCAATAGTTTTTGGCCATACAGAAGCCAGATAAATGGCCTCAATGGCAGATTTACATGCCAACAGAGAAAAGGTGAATATGTTTAGGATTTATTTTCTTTCTCTGCAGTAAATCTCTGTATCCTGAATGAATGATGGTATCAGTTTTGGTTTAAAAAAGAAATCACAGAGCAAAGTGTCAGAAGTTTAAGAAAACAGAAATGATGGAAGAAAAGAGATCACGCTGTAAATGGCATTTGCAGTACCTCTCCCGTGCACCGATATAATTTCCCATCCAGCATTGCTTATGAGAAACCAGCCTTGTTAGTCCAAGAAATCTCTCCTTGTTCCTGGAGATAAAGCAGACAGCATAACCGCATCGGGAAAGGCTGTGGACAGGCGCCCCACTGCCGGCACGCTTCCGTGGGGAGGAGGCAAGGGCAGAACTCAGAAGTGGAGGGACCATAACCTGTTGATACCCAGGGGAGCGGCGAGATTCCCCCACACCTCTCAGAAATCATGGGCCAGTTCCGTGCATTCTGGCCTTAAAAATATTCACATCCACTACGAACGCTTATCATCACATAATTTTGGAAATCCTGAAAAGCTGATCTAGGCAAAGGCAGCTTGTCAGCATCCTATGGACCAGCCCCCAGCATGAGACTCAGTGACCTAAATATTTCTCTTTTCCTTTTGAGGAAGAGCTCTCTTTCAGTTTATTTTCCTTCTAATGCTAAAAACATTCAGCACATGAAGGAAAAACCTGCCTGAGAAGGGATGCTTTGGAGGGAGCTCCTTGAACCACATCCCGTGGGAGAAGCAGCGACTTTGGTACCGCCCGCTGTGGGGTTTGTTGGACTTGCAGCTCCTGTCCCTCCTTTTGCAGGCTGGAAAGCAACGCAGATCTCCCTGCAAAGCCACCACACAGATCCTTTAGCAAAACCCACCAGCTGCTGCCTTTTCGGCTGTGTATCCTGCAGAAGCCTCGCCCACCCACAGAGCGAGTCCTTCCCCACTTGCTGGCTGATGCTTCTCCTTCACCACGTGCCCGGTGCAGGCGGTGGCAGCGACACGCACGCACCCAGCCCACGCACCGGCACTCGCTGCCAACGTCCGTGGGCTCAACCCGGTAAACACACACGTACGGCCCACGGTGACGTGCAAACACGTGCAGAGGGAGCAGGGAAGAGCGACTGATGCGATATCCCTCTTTCATCAAATTGTGCTCCCTGAGTTTTGGAGTTCACCGAAAATCTCCGGGGTGCTGCACGTCTCGTCGGTGAAATCTGCCTGGTTTTACTCCGGGATGTGTAACAAGGAGTCACAGTTGGAACAAGGGCAGCCGTACCAAGGACAGGCAGCGTTAGGCAGCAAGAGAACGGCCATCAGTCACTGGAAAGTAGTCCAAGACCTAGACTATTACTTATTTTAAAAATGCATTTCCCAGGGCCATTTAACGATGCCAGCCTTGCCTCCCAGTGATGAATCCGTTCGCTGCCCCTCGTAACCACCCGCCGACAGGGCAGAGCAGGCTCCCCCCTCCACGGAGCAGAGGGCTGTGCAGTCCCAGCGCGGCACATTCAGTGTGCTCAGACCCAGGCAAGAGTTAAGGTGCTCGGAGAGAGATAAGCATTGATGAAAGCCTGGAAGAGCGGGTGCCTCTGCTGCAGATAAACACTTCTGCCTCTCTCCTCCCAGTCCCCCTCAGCCCACCCCACCGTCCTGCTCTGACGCAGAGAGAGCTGCAGGGCTGAATGAAACTTGTTTGAGGTTCCAATTAAATCTCCATGGAAGAGGGACACTCATATCCTCTTCTGATAAAAGGTAATCGTAAATCCTCCGGGAGCAGCGGCTGCAGACCACACCACCTCCCGCAGCAGCAGCCGGCTCCTCACACCAAGATGGGCTCCAGGGTAAGAGTTTGTTTTCCTCTGCTTCACGCAACAGGTTTGCATCGAGAAGGGGACAGGGTTTGTGGCTTGAGATGTAAGGGCTACGTTAGTCTACATGTCTTTATTGTCTATGCTTCCTCTTTCTCTCTCTCTCTCTTAATTTATGTATATAAAACTCTTCTCTTGCATTAATTGTATTATTTGGTATGTAGTAGTACTTGGAGGTACAGTGAGAAACCATCCCTGTTTCCCAACGTGGTGACTTGAGTGGCACTCTTATTTGATGATAGAAGGTTTGGAGCGTTTGCTTTTTTAATTAAAAATTGATAAATATGATTGCCTGGGATTTCAGGAAACCCCAGGATTATTGGAAAGAGTGATAGTTCAGACTCGGCTCCATTCATTTCGCCACTTAGTCTCTGAAATGCTTAAGAGCTATTTGGCTAATTGTTTCGCTGGTTTAGTGCAAATTTCGGACTGATGTTCTCAGTGTGACCAAGCAAGCAATCTTCTCTCAGTCCCTCTGAAGCCCTGATCTTAATCACATATGTTAGGCTTTTAAGTCCTCTATCTTGCCATGACATTTCAATTAGGTCAAATGAAAAGACATGTAAGGTAAATGAATTTCCTTTGAGACCAAATTTAATCTCCAAAGAACAAACATGGAATACAAGATGTAGAGATTACCACAGATAAACTACCGGCTTGCTCTGTGCTTTGAGTCTTTGGAAGAAGACTTAAATGATGCCTTGAAGCAGGTACAAGATGTCTCAGGAGAGTGGAAACGGGTTAGAGCACAATCCATCTGCAACATTAAATGTAAAGCTTGATAAAACCACGGTCTTTGACAGCAAAGCTGGCGGTCCCAGCTCCTCGGGAACAGCACCCAGCTCTTGGAGGACACAGACGCTACGTGACCTCAGGAGTTGCTTTCTCAAGGGAGAAGCCATGAGCTGTGGGAGGTTGTAACCGGGAGTGTTTTCTTTAAAGGTTATAGGAGACCTTCAGCCCTGAAGACCAGGAGCCAGAAGGACCCAGGCTGAGCTCCAGGCTCTCGGCCATGTCCCCGGCTGCCGAACGCGTGCCCGGGCGCTGGCTGGCAGCAGGCAGGGCGTCACGGAGGCTGGTGCTGGTGGTGGTGTTCGTCGCGCTGCTGCTGGACAACATGCTGCTGACAGTCGTGGGTACGGTGTGCGGCTCTCGCCGTGCTCTTTGGGTGCCGCCTCGGGGTTTAGGCTCTTCGGTCGGTCTCCGGTTGATGCCGCAGGGTCCCAGCGCAGGGAGAGCTGGGGGAAGGGCTGGGTGCTGGGAGCTTCCAGGACACCGACACCTGGCCAGCACCATTCAGTTCAGCTGTGTGCTGAGCCAGAAAGTGGAGTAAAATCACTAACTAATCCCTTCCCTGGCTTTTCTTCCAGTACCGATCATCCCCACCTTCCTTTATACAACAGAATATGAAGGCGCCAACAGCTCTGTTGCCCCAGCCTGGACGGAGCTGGCTCCTCCAGCCTTGAAGGCTCCTCCTTTCTCCTCCATGTTCTCCTATTTTGACAACACCACGGTGACTGTCTTGGGCTCCACCGGCGCTGCGGAGCTGCTGAACGGGACGGAGAGCAGCCGCCCGCCGCAGCCCCCCGCCAGCAGCCCACCACGGCCGAGCGGCTGCCCGGAGGGCGAGGAGTTCCTCGCCAAGGAAAACGTCCGTGTGGGGCTGCTGTTTGCCTCCAAGGCTCTCGTACAGCTGGTGGTCAACCCGTTCGTGGGTCTCCTGACCAACAGGTAGGTCAGAGACCTGGGTTTGTATCGGGGTGCGGCCCTTCAGGGACAGGCAGCTCCTGCCTGCTAATGAAATCACCATTAGCTGAGCAGTAAACGTCTGTGCTGCATATGTGTAGCCACTGCAATCACGGAATTACAGGAGCCAGTGGGTAGAATAGCAAGGGGGAGAATATATGCATCAAAATAAGCAAGGATTTTTCCTTTTCTAAAAGCCTACAAATGGCTTGCAAGTTTATATTACGACATAAGCCTCACTGATGCTCTCCTCAGGTGCAGACAGATGCTATTTAATACCAGTAACTATCAAACAAAGAAAGATTCCCACCCCGCTATGGATACCATGTTGTTGTTCAGATTTTCTGCCCCCGCATTTTTGTTTGCCTTTATCTCTAGCAGACAAGTCTGATGGGTGCTGGGCTCATCTGCACGTGGTCTGGGTGGGCAGATGAGTTGGCAAAACAGAGCCGTGTCTCTGGGTGTGCTTTACGGTATTATCTGAGGGCACTCAGACACCAGATTCTTCCTTGAACAGCACGCGTGGGCACATCCACACCTTCAGGAGATGCTCACTAGCCCGCAGAGACGTCTGTGTTAAGGCTGGGCAGCAAGACCACATCTCAAGCTGGAATGAGGAATCCTCCCTGAGATTGTGCCTCTTTTTCCCCTCTCCAGGATAGGATACCACATCCCCATGTTCATCGGATTCATTATCATGTTCCTCTCCACAGTCAGTGAGTATTGCTCTTCCGTCTGCCCTTCATACACAGCAGCACAGGAGAAAATACTTTGGTCTGTGCTTGCACCGCTGTCCCCAAGCAGGAGAAAGGAGCGAGAGCAGAGCAACCGGTCTCAGAAATCGGTGACAAGGACAAGCAGCCCCCTGCCCCTTCCAGCACCCAAACTGGTGCGAGATGAGGCCGCTCTTACCCTCTGCAGGGTTTTAATGCTCAGTCCACAGTTCTGCCTGATGCCGTCTCTCTCCTTCCTCCGCAGTGTTTGCTTTCTCAGGCACCTACACCTTGCTGTTCATCGCCCGAGCCCTCCAAGGCATTGGGTCATCGTTCTCATCAGTCGCAGGTAAGTGTTTTAGCTATACCTTAGACTCTGCATCAGCTGCCCTTGTTTGGGTTCAGTTATTGTCTCAGGAATGACCAGCAGCACAGACACACCGAGTGCCTTCCTCGGCTTCAAACTCCTCCTCCTCACTGCACGTGCCTGGCTGGCGCAGGGGGTGCACCCCCCACAGCCCAACCGGCAAGCAGATAAATCCCCCCAAAAGCCCAGGCTGCTTTCAGAGAGGAGCCCCACCACCACGCTACCAGCCAGCCTCACGTGGCCTCTGCGCTCTCTCTGCTCCCAGGCTTGGGCATGCTGGCCAGCGTGTACACGGACGACTTCGAGAGAGGCAACGCAATGGGGATCGCTCTTGGAGGCTTGGCCTTGGGTGTGCTGAGTAAGGAAACCTTGCTCCCAACGGGGTTTACATCAACAGCATCTCCAGAGCTTTGCTGGCCACCACCTATGGCTTCCACCTGCCTGGCTCTGCCCCTTCCCCAGCAGCATCCCACCGGCATGGCTGGCCTGTCCGCCTCCCTCCCTCTGCTCACTCTCCATGGCCACTGCCCGCGGGACCCAACACCTTCCCACCGCCTTCACCAAACACCCGCCGGCGGATTCAGAGAAAACCACGACGGCAGGAGCCGAGCGCTGCTGCCTGGGCACTGGGGACGGTGGCACTGCCGCTGTGTGACCCAGCCTTTCCCTTGCAGTCGGGGCCCCCTTTGGGAGCGTGATGTACGAATTCCTGGGGAAATCGTCTCCTTTCCTGGTCCTGGCATTCCTCGCCCTCTTGGATGGAGGTGAGAAGCCAAATAGTTTAATCCTTCAAAAAAAAAATATGTGAAAATATCTAAATGTGGACGTTTTGGGGAGAATCTCACACGGCTTGTGTGAAGGAAGAGGCACATTAATCCAACACGGGTGATATCATCAGCACTGGTTATTCTGTTATTGCTAAATCATATGTTTTCTACCACCAGATGATTGACATAGCAATATAGTAAGAATTAGTCCTTCATTACTTAATAAACCCCCTGATTGCTTTAATGGCTTAAATAGCACATTCAGTAAAGCTCTTTGAACTGTGAATTCTTTGTGAAAGGCACACTTGTCTACAGCCTCTTCACCATGCCACAAAGGAATTAGACTTTGCCAGCATAAATGGTGATCCTTGTTCTTTCTCCGACAGCTGTATTACAGATGCAGGCCACGAGAGCCTTCAGAGTGTAACGGCAAAGTTAGAGATAGCAGAAATGTGCATTTTTAGTGGGAAGTATTAAGCTAATTAAATTATAGTCACAGTTACCATCTTTGCCTAGTTGTAATGCAAGACATCTTTAATGAAGCATGTAAGAGCTTTTGGAAAATGAAACATAGGTCCCATACATGTGAAACTTCCTTTTTTAATCCTATTCTTTTCCACATCTCATTTCTGTCATGCTCTAGTTGTGGCTCCCCAGCAGGCAGCTGGCAGCCTGACGGAGAGTATTTGCATATTTGACTGCTTCTTGGGCTGACAAAACCCTTCTAACACAGCCCACTTCAGGGAGTTCTGCTGCTCCCTCCCGCGGGAGCGGGGCTGGGACCCACCTCTCCCCCTGCCCACTTGAACGATGGCCCCAAACACAGTTCCTGCATCCCGGGGGGGCTCTGCCGATGCAAGGGGTCGGGCTGCAGGAAAAGCCAGAGGGAAATGTGGATCGAAGTGATGCTGTCTGCAGAAGTAAGCTAACGTCAGGGTTTTCTTCCCAGCTTTGCAGCTCTGCATACTGCAGCCCTCTAAGATCTCCCCCGAGGTGAGTACAGACGTGTGTGCATACGTGAGCCGGTGCCAGGCGGCGTGAAGGAAGCGGGCTCCTTGGGGAGGAGGGCTGTGCAGGCATCGGGCGAAGAGGGGTGCGAACGCACACGCGGCTCTCAGCCGACGTAACCCCCCTTTGCCATCCCGCAGAGCACCAAAGGCACGCCGGTGTCCACCCTGCTGCGAGACCCCTACATCCTGGTCGCTGCAGGTAAAGGCGGATGTCAGCAGGCACCGCGCTCCTCTTTGTGCACCCGCGTCTCCTGATTAAAGAGATTCACTCGTGCCTGCTTGAAACAGCAGCAAAAGGTGGCTAAAACGGAGCATTTCTCCCTTTTCTCCCCATCAGGAGCCCTCTGCTTCTCCAACATGGGGGTGGCCATGCTCGAGCCCACCTTGCCCATCTGGATGATGCAAACCATGTGCTCCCCGAAATGGCAGCTAGGTAGGTGTTGTGCTTTGCAGCCTCCACTCCTGAACAGCTGCTTGATATAATTTCGCGAGAACCGGTCCTGCTTTGGCACTGCGAGATGGACTGAATAATCTCTTATATCATTCTAAAAAAGAAGAAAACATATGCCCTCACCCGCACACAGTGAGTGATCCCAGGCTGCGTGTTGCTCCAATTTCAGCTGGAAATGTCCTTAGTGGTAGCTATACAATGTGTTTTTCTCTATTATTGAAAAAAATTGTATAGAATCAGACTCCCCACAAGAGCAATAACAGTGGAAGAAAGGCTGTTGCGTGCACGGGAAGCCTGTCGAATCCCATCTTCTGCAGGGCAGATAATGGCATCGTGCTGGGCCGAAATTGTGGCAGCCAGATGGGTTTTGCAGAGGCAGCTCTGAGTAAAACAAGGCCATTTAGAGAGTCCCAGGCAGGACAGGATGGTACGTGCTAATTACCAGCTGCCTAGAAAATGTGATATGGAGATAACATTGTCTGCGCTTGCTACAAAAATAAAACCTAATTGTTATAAAACCCAATTGGCTGAGGAATGACCTGGGGGGTGCCCCAAGCTACACTTAGAACCCAAATTGAATTGCAGCCTGGGAGCAGGAGGGCTGAGAGAGCTTCTAATCGAGTTATCCTCTGGTCAGGCAGGAGCATCCATCCCAATAAAAGCCTACGATGCTTCTCATGAGCAGGTGATCGAGCAAGGATGGACGAGGGTAAAGCAGCGTCCCAAGGATTCCGGCAGCAGGGAGAAGGAACAAATGCCACGGGCTGAGAAAAGCACTCAGGGCTGGGGCAGCCCACTGAACTCAAGGGGAACCTTTGAGGTGACTTAGCAGGACCCAGAGGTCCGTAGACGTCAAAGAAAATCCCAAATATATCACTAGATTTTCAGGTACCTGGGATTTGAGAGCAGTTTGGATTTAGACCCATTTCAACAGCAAGCCACCCATCTCACAAGCTATTATGAACTCAAAGGGCTTCTTTGTATGCTTCAGTTTGCCCACTCCCATAATTCTAGAAAAAAGACCCAGAAGAGCTTGGACTAAACCTGCAGGATTAACCATGTTCTGTAGCTGTTACAGAGAGGAAAGAAAATTAAACACAAACCAGTGTGTTTCAATAAGGAAGTTGTCTTAGTGAAATGGAGCTGTTCAGTTTTATTTATAGTTGGCGGGAGAGTATATTAAAAATAAACAACTGGTAAATCAGCAAACAGTGCAAATATTTAATTTTGACTACATAATGATCCCCAAGCTTTTTACTTAAGCAGTTATTTTATTCCTCGGAGCACGGAGCAATGACAGTGGAGGACACGGAGGAGCACGACTGCATGGATGAGCACCCGCAGAGTGGGCGCTGGACGTTAGCTTGCCTTGCCTGGCTCACGATATTCTCCAAATGAGAGAGGCAGTTAGCAAAGTGAACATTTTTGCAAATCCCCTGTATTTGCTTGGCGATGACACACTCTTTTTTATTCTTTCTCTCTCTCAGGGATGGCCTTCCTCCCTGCCAGTATATCCTACCTCATCGGCACCAATCTCTTTGGGATTCTGGCTAATAAAATGGGCCGGTAAGTGGAACATAAAAGATTTCAGCTCAACCCAGACGTGGGCTTTCAGCATGAATTACGCTCGTGGTGGTGTGCACCCTGAGAACATCTGTCCTCTCCTAACTGCGGTCTCTGTGCAGGTGGCTGTGCTCCCTGATCGGCATGGCTGTGGTGGGAATCAGTCTCCTTTGTGTAAGTAGCACAAGACAATTTCAAGACCTTTGCGTAGAAGAACAAGCAGGGGCAGTGTGGGCGATAGTACTGAAACCAGGTTACGTGCCCGGCAGTCAGTAGGTGATCAGAGGTTGCATGTGTGTATCCATTTCTATGTTGCACCTGCACATGCCAGCGAGCTCTTCTGGCCTTACTCGTATATTCTCTCTCTCTCTCTCTCCTCTCAAAGGTACCTCTGGCCAAAAATATTTACGGGCTGATTGGCCCAAACAGTGGGCTTGGCTTTGCCATAGGTAAGCTGGTGGGGTTCAGGCTGTGCAACACAGCTCAAACGCAGCTCTCGCCACTGCCCTCGGAGAAGACGGTGACTGATCAGGTCCTTCTTGCTTTGGGCAGGAATGGTGGACTCCTCAATGATGCCTATCATGGGTTACCTCGTGGACCTCCGCCACACCTCCGTCTACGGCAATGTCTATGCCATAGCTGATGTCGCCTTCTGCATGGGCTTTGCAATTGGTATGGAGGAACTCTTACTCATGGGATGACGTACTCAGTGCGTCTCACTCGGTTTATCACTCCCTTTCCTCCACCCAGTGTTCACTGCAAGCAACTGGCACAGAGTCTGCAGCCCAGTCACCATATATGCACAGACCCCCTCCAAACTGGAAAGGCACCTTTTGCTCTCTGCCATCTTAGCCTTTTTTAATTTTTAAATTTGCAGGTCCATCCACAGGCGGTGCGATTGTACGAGCTATTGGATTTCCCTGGCTGATGATCATCATTGGAGTCATCAATATTGCTTATGCTCCTCTCTGTTGGTACCTGCGCAACCCTCCCGCAAAAGAGGAGAAGATTGTGAGTATAAGTATACCTTATTCCCTTCAACTATAGGGGATTAATAATCCCGAGATTTGGGGGGGAGGGGGATTAGAATAAATTTTGCCAGGGATTATGTCTGCCCTTTTGGGCTCTACTCTGCCCTCAAAAAAGGGACAAAAAACTCAGACAATAAAACCAGAAAAGTTTAGAGCTATGGTCCTTTCCCTAACAGACAGCTTGTACTCCCTGGGCAAAAGTTGTTGGCTGCTTTGGCTTTCTCTAAAAGTGGTAATGCTCCTGTTAACTATTCAAATTAATCACCATTTTTACTAAAGCATGATTTCTTCTCTCCTTTACCCAGGCAATCTTAAGCCAGGAATGCCCCATGCAAACCAAAAGCTACACCACTCAGAAAACCCTGCGTGATTTCCCTCTCACAGATGACAGTGATGTGGAGGCAGAAAATGCCGAATAGCAAGTGCAATGATACGGGCCCTGTTTTGAAGATAATGTTATGTTTACAGAACAAGGACGGATTAGCACCCAAGAATAACCCAGCCTCCCCCAAGACTTGCGGACACAGGATGGACATAGGCTGTATCGCTGACCTGTTCTCTCAGCCATGCAATCCACAGCAGGGAGTACAGACCCAGGATTTGGAGGCTCTATCCATTTAGTTAAGCCACTCATTTGCTGTGTGACTTCTAGGCGCGTTACCCAAACTCACTACATCTCATCTGTAAAAAAAGGTACAAAGACGAGGAGAATCATATCAACTTGTCCTGCAGAGCAATACCGCCTTGGGCACAGCCTCCCCATGCAGTAGGGGATATCAGCAACATCTCTCCCCAATGAGTCCGGTGGCATTTGTTAATGTCTTTAAAGCGCTTACTGTTCTTGAAAGAAAAGCACTGGAGAAAATGAAAACTAAATCTGCGGCATCAGCTTTGAGGGATTTCTTTCTCCGGAATTCTGCTATAATCCCCAGCATGAAACCTTTCTGTAACAACAGGGCGCCATCCATCTGTGTCACTGCCAGTCCGTCAATAAAGATGTCACTGTACTGCTAATGCGCTCCCCGCTCCTCTGAAGACAGTTAAAAACCCCGTTCATTGCTGTCTCGGTATAGCTTTATGTGCTGTGCTCTTTATGTGCTACTTATGGCTGCTTGTGTGTCTCTTCCACCATCCATTACATTAATTCATTTATTTGAAGACCTCTTAAGAAATTCAGGTAGAAGTAAGGCTGAAAGCAATTTTAGACTCTTAGACACAGACTCAGCCAACAAAGCTAGTTAGATCCCTTGTGATTATAAGTGACTAATAGAGCATTTTTAAAAATCCCTGCCCCTCAGCTGAGATGGGGCAATGGGCTGTGTTTGTGATCCTAACCCATCGCAATGCGAAGTCCAATAGATTGATTTAATTGCCCTTTTGCAATTTCCTGGCCACAAGTTTAGAAAGAGAGCAGCTGCACTGTTAACAATAATTATTGAGTATAGTGGTCTGTAAAAGTATGTTACAGTTAAGTAAGAGAAAGAGTGAAGTAATAGAGGTACCAAATTAATCTTGTAAGTATCAGAGAAATTCCCGTGATCTCATTTTTTCCAGTGAAACCTCAAACTTAGAGCTTCTCTGGTTCCACTGTTGGCAGTTTATATAAATTCATTTCTGTCTTGAATGAGCAGTTGTGTAACGCACAGCCATTTCACTTGCCAGAAAGAACAGATGATTCACTGCTCTGGAGCCCCAGCAGCACAATGCAGATGCGCTTGCCAGCAGGGAAACAGGAGGATAATAACAATTCATCAAGATTTGGTACCCTGTGACTCATTACCAAAGGTCATAAATGGCTATTGTCAGGCAATCCCACATCCACGGTGGGCCCATTGCCCCTCGCTTTGCACATACAAGATGGAATTATATTTCTTAGGCTGACTGGAAATGACTAATGCTAAGCCTGTTCTCAAAAACTGGTTGTTTTTATCTTCCACCTGTTTCCCTGCTTTGCCAAGAGTAAAGGGAAAAATGTGTTTGCTTTCTGTGATGGAAGGAAAAAAAGTAAGCCGTTCTATTTGGGGATCTATTCACACCTCCACAGCAGACCTCCCAGTTAAATATTAACTCTAATCCCGCCTGCGTGCCCAGTGGCTGTTCGATCTGGAAATCAAACCCCTGCGAGCACCACAGAGGCAGGGGAGCCTCTAGCTCCTTCAAGGTGGGCTCCTCGCCAGCCAGCCCTCCCCAGGCTCCTCACCCAGCAGTGCTCTGCTGCTCCGATCGGCAACGCAGGTCAGGCTCTTTCCTCCAGCATTGGCAGCTCAGGCTTTTTTAATTAATAAATTAGTCACAGTGCCAATGGCATTGATGGGAATTTCTCTGCTTTGAGAGAAGAATTAGGTCGTCATCATTGCATCAAACGACCTGGTATTTTTACCCACCCTGCTGAAAAAATTCATCTAATTCTTGAGCGCATTAACAGTGATATGAACAGATACCGCTAGCTCTGCTGCTGGGGGGGACACAAGTAGGGGGTCCTGGTAGGTGTGAAGGAAAGAGTTTTCCCCCCGTGGGCTCAGACTTTGCAGATAAACATTTCCCTCACAGCTTCTGCGGTGCAAAATTAAACAGCGTGGATCTGCACGGGCAGCTGGCGGTATCGGCCCTCCTCTCCCTCCCTCAGGCAGCTGCCATTCCCTACTGCCAGAAGCAGAGAGGAGGAAGGACAGAGCAGACACAGCCTGAGGCCGAGACCCCCTCTGCCGCCACCCTGATGCCTCAAGCAAGACACAGGCCTCGACCAAGCACCTCGACAGGGCTCCTTTAGCGGCGCGCACCGGGGAGCGGCCACGACAGCCTCTCAGGCTGAGGTACCGCAGGTTTATTTCCCAAGCAGGTTCATTATCCCAAGCACAAATACAGGCTGGGTGATGAGTGGATCGAGAACAGCCCTGCGGAGAAGGATTTGGGGGGGGGTGGTGGACGAGCAGCTCAATATGAGCCAGCAATGTGCCTTAGCAGCCCAGAAAGCCAGTCGTATCCTGGGCTGTATCGAAAGCAGCATGAACAGCAGGTCGAGGGAGGTGATTCTCCCCCTCTACTCCGCTCTCGTGAGACCCCACCTGCAGTGCTGCCTTCAGCTCAGGGGCCCCCAACACAAGAAGGACATGGACCTGTTGGAGCGAGCCCAGAGCGGGGCCACAAAGATGAGCAGGGGGCTG